>OY986041.1:79209124-79809124 GCA_963920215.1 Nineta flava | reverse complement strand
AAATGACTGGGATTTACTTTGTTTTATATTTGATGAATAAAATCGAAAAGCTATTTCAACACTTGATATACTTTGAAATGAAATAGTTATGTAAAAATATTATCTAATAAAGATTAGTAAATAAAATTAGTTTGATTATTTATCACTAAAACCGTATCGAATATCATGTTTCATGGAATAAAACACACATTTGATATAATATTTATTATAAAAATAATTGCATTTTCAAATGCATATCTTTCAATAATAATTATGATATTTAAATGAACTGATACCATTAAAATATATTCGAGTAGGTGTAATTTTCAAATCCAGAAATGAACAACACATACAGTTGAATAACCTTTTACAAAAACATAAATGACTTTAGAAATTATTGCACACATTAAATACACACAGATATATTTTTCGAACAAATGGCGTTATCAGTTTGGTTATTGACCGATAAAAACAACAATTCCAAGCACAACTAATACATAATTGTAACAAAATTAATTTGTTTGTTTCAATTAGCAAAGATTAAAAAAAAAATCAATAAAAATATTATATAAAATTTACTCATTATTTCTCGGAAAAAACAATATTTGTATGTTTGTGTTTTGTTTTTTTGGACACTATATTTTGCGCACAAATTATAATTAATAACTAAAAATAAATATTACCGTTGATAGCAACATTATGAAAAAAATAAAATAAAATTCGTTGCCAAATAATATGAATAACGAACTATTGACGTAGTTGTCTGCGAGCAGGTGCGTGTTAGGAAATTGTTGAGCACTTTCAAATGTTTGATAAAATTGCACTAAATATCATCTATGCACAAATAGGAATGTTTTTACGTGAATGTTATAAAAAATACACATTTTTACACTAATCACCACAATGAGAACATTATTTAATAATAATACTGTTTTGGAAATACATTTTTTTTGTTTGTTTTCTTTTCTGAATTGAATCTATATATACAGTATGGTCTGGTCTGTTTGTGAGTCTCAACTAACAAGATATGTTTGTAAAGAATAGTATTATTCTTTTTTTGTATTAATGATCATTTCGAACATCTTCACAACTGATAAAATGATAACACAATGCACACTTATATTAGTTTAACACATACAAAAATAGTAGTTAAAAATTTTGTTGTGATGGTGGTGGTATATTTTTAAATATATAAATCATTAAACAATCAATTTAAAATATTTCTATTATCAAAAATAATTTTTTTTATAAATATTCATAGATAAAGAATATTCATAGATAATATACATGCTTTGGAGTGTGGAGTATGACGACGACTATAAACACACAAAAAATTATCTTTTTAAAATATTTTCTTTGAACATAATCTTTTTTAATTGTAAGTACAGATTATAAACGCAAAAAGGAAATTTTTTTGTATACCCATTAATATTATGATAGAGAAGCGAATCTCGTCGGACTGAAGTAGAAGGAGGAGCACAATGGATCATAAGGTCGAAGTGCAATACTTTTTAGACCCCAAGATGAATATATTATGATTTATACAAGGATATATTATAAATATAAATATTATAAGATAATCAAAGAGAAGTACTCTAGATTTTTTAAAATTATATTTCATATTTTGCTCCAATTCCTAGAACAATTATTTGTATTTTATACATACGTATTTCGACTACAATGTAGTCATCATTAGTATGAATTAGCTAATCGTCACTATCTTCGGGATATGGAGTCAAAGATATGTTACTCGTTGCTAATTTGGTGCGTGTCTCACTAAAGTACTAATTCATACTGATGATGACTACATTGTAGTCGAAATACGTATTTATAAAATACAAATAATTGTTCTAGGAAATGGGGCAAAATTTGATATTTAAGGGTATATTAAGTTTGGTTCCAACTTTGAAACGGTTGAAAATATTGATCGTAGAACATATACCGTTCGTCGGTCAACACGATCAACCCAGAAACGAAAAGATAAAAAGTTAGATCAAGTTCGTGATTTTGGAAGTTTATTCTGTAAGTCACTATTTAGCTCTAGAAAACGCTCCATAGATATTTGTGTTTTTGAGTTACCGAGTTGACGGACATCCGGAAACGAATAATTAGCATTTTGAAACTTGGGACTAAACTTATAATAGCTTAATATATTATATATAGAGTTAACGGCCAGACATTTTTAAGTCTTTGGCCAATCGGGGCGATCTAGTAACCTCTGTGATATCATTAATTTCTAATTTAATTTTTGTTAAACGATTTTATAAAATACTTAAAAAGAGTACAAGGTTTTTTTAAACGTAACAGGAGTTATTTTAGATATTGTTACGGATGTAAGTATCAAACACATGGCAATTTAATAAGTGCTCTTACGATGTCAGCAGTGTCGGACTGATCATCGAGTCAGGGTGGCGTTTGCCACCCGGCTCCCCAGCCTGCGTTGACCTACAGACTTACTATCCACGCGCAAAATTGTTCATACATGGAGAAGAAAGAAAGAAGAAGAGCAGAAATAGATCTACGAAGATGGTTTTGATCAGCAAACAGCAAAGAAAGCTTTTGTTTGTCTCGCAGTGATTCGAGTGCCTGTCAAATTTGCATGTAAACTTTTGTCCCAATATAACATGCAAATTAATACGTACTCCAACTTATGCGTCGCTTATTATATAATCCTCACAGTCGTGTTTACGTAAATAACTTGCAATAAAGATTATTAAAATAATCAAAGAGTCTAGGTTTTTTGAAATTACATTTCAAATTTTGCCCCAATTCCTAGAACATTTGCTTGTATTTTATAAATACGTATTCCGACTACAATGTAGTCATCATCAGTATGAATTAGCTAATGGTAACTGTCTCTGGGATATGGATTCAGAGATATGTTATATATTTTTTAATATCATTGTGAGACACGCATCAAATTAGCAACAAGCTACATATCTCTGAATCCATTTCCCAGAGATAGTAACGATTAGCTAATTCATACTGATGATGACTACATTGTAGTCGAAATACGTATTTATAAAATACAAACAAATGTTCTAGGAATTGGGGAAAAATTTGAAATGTAACATGCAATAGGCGATTTTCCGCGCTGAAGCGCGTTAAAACGAGGCTTGGTTCTCTACGACGTGGCAAGAACAGCTAGACTCGTTGATCAAAATACAGAATCGGATTTTATCAAGGATAAGGACGATAGCAGCTTTTACTAAAAGAATTTATTGACAATCTAGCTGAAATCTCTTCTATTTAAAAAACTGTTAATTGGCTAGATTCGGGTATAAACAATTGGAACTTTTTTCATAAAATTGTACGTCTTTGAATTTAAAAACATTTATTATTATTTTTAACATTTTGCTTGTTGCTTGATCTAATGGTATCGTTTATCCCCGATCCTAAGTAAATGGCGGACCCTTGGTTATAATGCCACCCGGGCCCCTTAGGCCCAATCCGATGTTGGGTTCCAGCACATATAAAAGGCGGTTTCATGAGTTTATTTCTTACTATACGTACCATTGGAGTAATGAAATTAAATTACATTAGAAATTTACGCATTAAAATAATAAAAAATAGACAGAACTCCTGACTCAATATACATTTCATTTATGACTTGACGTGGCAGTTAGCTGACGCTTTCGGCTTTAAATATGTAAATATATTTTAATAGTAAATATTTTCTCCGTAACATTTTTCGATGTATGAATAGTATTTCTTTATACTAGTCGAAAAATTAATTGATGTAATCTCTTTTAACTTTCTTAGTGTTGCAAATATTCGTATATGTTAAATGTTTTGAATTATAAAATAACCGTTCTTATAACGGAAATGTAATTTTAAAACAGAATAGGTATTAAACTTAATTTAGGGTTATTTTCGACAATAAAATTAGTAAATTATTCTTTATATTGCTTCTTATAGTATTATCATTAAACAATCTGTAATATTCAAGAGACAGATAGACATCGGCGTTTATTATTTGTAATTCTTAGAAATAATAATAATACATGTAAATGTCTATCTTTTTTTCTCTTTACAAAAATGTATACTTGTTTTTAACTCGCATCCTAATGACTAGCCTTGACGACGACAGCCCGTATAATTTTTCTCTAAAATAAATCCCGCTCACCTTTTAAGTTTTCGCCATTTATGTAAAATTCAATTTAGAAAAGTATCCTTATAATTACTGAATACTCACCTTTTTATTGATTCAACTAAACGACAGAAACTTCCCTACCCTAAAATTTTCGAATAGAATAAATTATTGGCAGCTGTGTACAATTAGTATTTAATGAGTAAATACGTGAGAACGTATGCTATTTAATTGTGAATTTTTCCTACATTAAAAAAACATTTGTCTCACATGTTAATGTTATTATTTACATTATTTGTGTATACTTAAATCTCAGCAATACAATATTTGTCAAACGGTTACGTTTTTCAGACAAAGTCGAGAAGACCAGCGTATACTTACAGACAAAACTCTTTTTAACCCGACTTCAAAAAGGAGGATGGTTCTCACTTCGTCTGTATTTTTTTATTTTTATTTTTATGTGTGTCACCTCAGAACTCTTTTTTCTCGTTTTAAAGGGTTTGGTTTCCCATTGGTCCCATTGTCACCAAATCGCATTCTGATGCGGGAATCCCCGGGAAATCGAGGAAAATCCTCAATTTTTATGTGATAACCGATTTCTGCGAATTTTTTTTTTTTTTTGGTATACTCATTCATAACGCAAAAATAAGAAAATTTTTTTAAAAACCGACTTCAAAAAAATTTTTAACAAAAAAAACCGACTCTAAAAAAAAAATTTTTACAAAAAAAAAACAAATTGCATGTAAAAAAAACTGAAAATCTGCTAAGAAAAAATGCACTAAAAATTAGTAGGTCGTTTAGTAGGTCTACCCATATTCAGACAAATAAAAAAATCAGTTATAGAACTTCAAAGTCACTAAAAAGCGTGAAATAACAAAATTTTTGACAAAATGGAAACCCGACTTCAAAAATCAAATATTCTGAAACCAAGAATGCAATAACACCGACTCCAAAAATAACAATAATTGTACATATATATTTAAAAATTTTTGCTTAGGTGAACTAAAATTGACACAAGAATATGCAATTATTTTTTTACTTTTTAGTGCATTTTTGGTTTTAGAATATTTGATTTTTGAAGTCGGGTTTCCATTTTGTCAAAATTTTTTTATATACTTATAGAGTTGGCTCTTACGTCAGAGTCGTCTTTGGTGTAGCGGTAATCACGCTGGACTAGGTATCCAGAGGCTCGAGGTTCGATTCCTGGTTGGCGAGTTAATTTTTTCATATCAATATTTAGTTACTATTTACCTTTGACTTAAATACACATGTTATTCGCAGTAAGCTTGTACATACGTTTCATATTTTATGAAACATAAACGTCACGTTACGGTGGGATAATGTCACGTTATATTCGCTTGCTATGTCTTGGAACCGTCAGTGCCACAAAAATTAAAAATATTTTCCAGTAAATTTAGGATACGACATTTCAGCATAAATAATTATGTAAACGACAATGTTTTGATAGCTCAAAATTTCGATTTTAAATCTCCCTAGACAAGACACGGAAATGGAAATGCCAAAGCTGTTCAAATATGTGATAGGTACATTAATGTTAAAATACAGTCATTAGCACGGACAAACGTTTGTGAATTTTTATGGATGGTTTAAGTGTTTGTGAGTTTTTATTATTACATTTTAGTAAAGTTATACAAAAAATACTTTGAACTTTTCTCTTAAGATTGCATTGGCTGCATTCGAGTATAATCCTATATCGACATTTTCTTTGTAGATAATAACATTTTAGTTGAATTACAAACAAAAATTAATATTCGTTAGGTGTCCTACTATTTGATTGTTTTTTTTCCATATTATTTAATTATTTTATTTTCCATATTATAAAATTGTTCATATTGACTCAATTTTTCTACTAGACGTTTGACATCGTTTTTGACTAAAGAAATGGAGATGACTAATGATCCTGACAGCAGCAACATGCACAGCAGTTAACAATAAATCGACGAGGCGTTATTTGTACGTAGGTACCGATAGTATGCTTTTGACTTCAGTAAAATACCCATCTGGGGGACTTTAATAAAAATTTCTTGTCCATATATTTTTAAAATATGGATAAAAACGCGAATACGTCACATACCTTCGTAAAGCCAAATTTTATTCTAGAGCAATAAAAGCTTTTTAAAGCAAGAATTAAGCAAAAAAATCGTAAACATTGAAAATACGTGTAAATTGAACCAAAACTATCAAGAAACAATACTTTATAAACAATTTAATTAACACATTTATTAGCTTGACTTGTATGTATGTATGAGTGTAAGGGAATTTTTAATTGAGATTTCACGCACTTCCGGACGTCTGAATCGATGACAGAACGTCTGAATCGATGAGTAAAACCATGAAAGAATGTGAAATTTTCACCAAATTAGCGACGAGTAACATATCCTGAGACAATATAAGAGTAATTTTAATAAGAATAAGGTAACAGGAATAAATTTGAATGAAAGAAATTTTAACAACAGTAATTTCAATATAATTTAAAATTTATTATATTTTAAATTTAATATATTGTAATTTAGTTAATTTTCTATTTATTTTTATTTTTGTCTATTGATCTCGACTTTCTATCTATTTCTAATTGTCAAAAAGTAAATTTCGACTAACTAATTTATACTGATGATGACTACATTGTAGTCGAAATACGCATTTATAATACGAAAAACTGATCAAGGTAAATGGGGCGAATTTGAAATTTTATCTAATTATTATTTTAGCACAGTTAAATTAGTTTTGACACTTATTTATAATAAAACAACACTAATGTAGTCGGGGTTGCCTATTTCAACATTAATATTTTTAGTTTTTTTCCACGAAACATTAATCGTGCAAGTATAGCATGCACATAACCGATTGTTTATTTTCATTATTTGCTTATTGACGCTTTGGCTTAGATTGAAAACAAGTAAACTAGAAATAACTAGTTATTATTAAACTAAATACTATTTATTACTTAAACATAAGCCCATGTTTACTATCTTCGCCAAAATTTATGTTGTTGTATAGATTTCAGTTTAATTTTTATAGTATTTCAACTAAAAAATATTGATATAAAAAAGTAAAATTACTACCATTTCACGTAATTTTTATATAGGATATTTATCTTTATCTAATAACATAATTAAAAACAAATTTAAAATCGAAGAAATTATTAAAATCGGTTAGAGAACGGAGGAATTGTAGAAATTCATTCTTCATTTTTATCTTGCCTAGCAAAGATTTTTATATAATTTACAATATTTGTACTATGGGCCACAAAAGTTGTGTCCTTTTTTTAAAATTGTACAGCCATTTTGTACCTTATTCTTTCGGTTTCTGGGAAAATGTTTCGAATATAAGTTGTTAGTATATTTATAACGAACAGTTTTTATTCATATTTTATTTTGGAAAAAGGGCAGAAAATATTTATGTATTATCGCAACAATATGATGTATTTCCGCAACAATAAATAATGCCTACTATTAAATAAATAATGCCTACAATTTAGTGGCTAATTTGTCTTTGTTGTCTAAACACGGCCAAATAAATCAAGCTATTTGGAAAAGGTGGAAATAGAGGAAATATGAAAATAAACGAAAATATTATTAGGACCAAATAGTATTATTGTTCATAGTTGTTTTTTTAACTGTAAGATTAGCACAATCTCTAGGCATCGAACTATTTGGAATAAAATTTAAAATCTTGTTCTCACCTTATTCCACCATAAATCATAAGAAAAATGATTTAAAAAATCATTGTCTGTGTAAATCATAAGAAATTTATATAAATAGTAGAAGTAAGAAATACAAAGTCACAACTAGCTAAAATTGTAAACTTTCTGTTGAATATTAACGACGAAAACAAAAAGAAATTATGAAGGATAATTTTAGTACTCCCTAAACAAAAGCTTACATTGTATTATATTTATCACATTTCCAAATAATATACATTTTCAGGTGTCTTTTTTTTTGCAAGTATAGGTATTTCTCTATGGAATACCTATGTGGCGTATAATAATATGTTTTTAGATGTGTCTTTCTTGACATTAAGTTTAATATTTTAGAGATTCTTTCCAAGAATAAAATTTTACTTTCATAAATATAAGAAAAAATTGTTTTATACAAGCTTTTATTTTACTTCACTTTCGGTGTTTTTTTTTGTGAGGAAAGTGTCTCAGGAAAATCATTATTTTATAATCATAAAAAATGCAAATATAAATAATTGGTCAAAATCATCAATTCTGTGAGAAGACATTCTCACAGCCCTGTGCAAAGTCCCAGTAATCGAGATAAGCTTGTCGCAGCCACCCCTTGCTATGGGAATGACAGGTTCAGATGAAAGGGGCGTTTGAGATGACCCGTTTCGTGCCAACGAGTCCGCTACTTCGTTCCCATCAACGTCAGAGTGACCCGGTACCCAGATCAGTCTGACTGTGTTATTCAGTGCCAGGCGGTTCAGTTCCTCGAAGCATTCATAGACTATCCTCGATTGGAATCTTGACGTCTCAAGGGCACGAAATGCTACCTGGCTATCTGAGAAGATGCTGATATGTGCCCTACTGTAACCTTTCGTGTTACAAAACTGGGCACCTCTCAGCATGGCGCAGATTTCTGATTGAAAAAAAAACGTCGCACATTGACCAAATGGAATCGATTCGTTAATTCTAGGTCCATAAACCCCCGCACCAGATAAATTTTCGGCCCTTGACCCATCCGTATAAAGTAATGGTCCGGGAGGAGGTGAAAAGTTAGGTACATCTCGATCCCATTCCTCACGGGAAGGAACGATTACCCTAAATTTGCGGTCAAAATGATAAATCGGAACACTGGAATCTTGTGCCATTTCCGCAAGTGGGGTCACAGTCCCCAACCTGTTCATTATTCACGCATGACCTGTGTTTGTCCAAGTGCCACTGATTTTATAATCATAAAAAATGCAAATATATCTATCTCTGTGAGAAGATATCCTCACAAAGAGTTCAAATTAATATTACAGCAGAAGCGAAAGAAGGGCGCGTTACTCGAAATCAAATGAATGGTGAAATCAAACGTTGCGCTTCTTCTGCATCACGCATGTGTTTATTGTAAAGCACACAAAAGTGTACATTGGGTTTTAGATTTAAATATGATTTATGTTATAATGATTCACATAACCAAATTTTACAATACTCACAATAACAAAATGAAAAATTTATAGAAAAAATGTGCATAATAAAATTACGTCTAAATACCGATAATTCGATGCAATAAAATCATCGTTAGTAGTTAAATACTTGATAACACACATAAAAAATTAAAAAAAAAAAAATTGGAAACCGTACAAATAAACCACATTCTCAAATTAACTAACTGAATTTCTCAATATATTCACCGAGTAAGCCGTTTAGAAGAATAGTTTGTTTGGACAGTGGTCCCTTGAGTCAAGATATCATCAAGCAAGGTTCTTAAAGTTTTTTAATGAATTGCTTCTTCCTAATTATGACAATAAACTATAGATTTGTATTACTATTCCAAACAATATTTAAAAATTGATCCAAGAACGACTAAACCATACAAAAATTTTTAAATATAACAAAAGTATAAGTACCGGATTAAAATTTGTACAACTTTAAGAAATTGATAAAAGTACATATAATTTTATTGAATATCCGACGTTCTCAGTTGACGCCAATTTCAAATAATATAGCGAGATATATTTTTACATAATAAATCCTGAACAGAAAGACCTATTCCGTATTAAGTTTCAGGAAATAATCGGCTTTCAATCCGCTCTGATTTAGTACTATGGGGCACAGAAGTTCTGGTGATTTTTCAAAATTTTGCTTCGAAAAATATTTGGAATAAAAGTTGTTATCATATTTATAATGTTACAATATTCACAAATAGATTATACAATTTTGAAAAATGACCAGGACTTCTGTGCCCCATAGATAGATAGATAGTAGAGGCTGCCCTGGACAGGCTACACTTCGACCATAAGGTCCATTGTGATGCCTAAGGATGTGAGTGGAGTGGAAGGAATTTTTGTGTATAGACTAGGAATTGTAGGATATGCGGCTGCAGCCGACCTGCGAAAAAATTAATTTATCCACCAGTTTTGGAACCCTGGATTTCTAGTCCAGTGTGCTTACCATTACACCACGGATGACTCCGAGGTATGAATTAATTTTTTCATGTCATTGGATTTTTTATTTAAATATTGATATAAAAAAAATTAACTCGTCTATCAGGTATCGAACTCTGTACCATTGGAGGATTTATTTAATTAAAAATTCAATGGCATGTTTGTCTTTAATACGCTAGTTATTTCATACTATGTCTTTCGTAGCCTTAATGGAAATTGACATTAGTATTGTATTGTGACGCCTAAGTATACACAAATAAATAATGGGGAATAATTAGTAGAGATTATTTTGCAACGGGTATTCCACCTCATTTACCTTTTTATGATGTATAAAGAAAAATCCAAGAGTTTTAAAAATATAATACCAAATGATTAGTAATACATTTGATAATTGTTATCTTTTTGTGATATACGAGAACATTTTTTTGATATACGAGTGAGTACACTAATTATATATGATATAATTAGTGAATAATAGATTTTTTAATAATAAAGCATACTATTAACAAACACAATAGAATTAATTATTTAAAAAATAAGTAATTAATTACATCATTATTAAATATTATAGAGAGATACCATTATTATTATGAAGTAGTACGTGTTATACACACGTGGACAAAGTGTAGGAATATTTTAAAAGGTTGCTTATCAATTTTATTTGATGTATTTTTGGTTTAAAATAAAATGTTGCTGTGAGCACAATATATAATTCTAAGTTTAATTAATTTAATCGAATTTTTATTAGTGTTCCGTGCCAAAATAGAACATTATGGAATAACCCGTAACATCTCCTCGGATAATAATTACAATTAGCTAATTCATACTGATGATGACTACTTTGTAGTCGAAATACGTATTTATAAAATACAAACAATTTTGATCTAGGAAATTGGGGCAAAAATCTAAATTTATTTCGAAAAATGCTAGAGTTCTCTTTAATATTATTTATATATAATATATATAATATATATTAAGTTTAGTTCCGACTATGTAACGGTTGGAAATATTGATCGTAGAAAAGTTTTTTGTTATAGGTGTCCATAAAATGACCTAATTAGTCCATTTCCGCATGTTCGACCACCTGTGGACACGATAACTCCAAAACAAAAAGAGATAACGAGCTGAAATTTTGTGTGTGTATTCTAGAGTTACAAAGTAAGTTAGTGAATAGACAAAATCGGACAATGTTTGGGCAAAATGGGCAAAACTGACTATCTTTGAAATCGCAAGAGATAGAACAAAAATTGAAAGTGAAAAACTAGTCTGAGATTTCTTAATCAACTCGAGAATAAACGGGTCGTTTCGATTTCAAACAAGTAAGAAAATAACAACTAATTGAGTTAATTGTATAAATATCCGGTAAAAACTGGATTTATGTAAAAAAGTTTCAAATAAAAGTTGTTTGTTAATATGATATAAACAGTTTTTGTATTTAAAGATTTTCCAAATCTTTATTGCATTATGTTTCCCTCTTTAAACTGCGCAACTTTTGTTTGAAACATTTATTCTAAAATCTATATTTTAGAAAATATTTAGCTGGAAACTTTTCAAATGAAAACACTGCACATATTCATTAATTCAGGTTTAATAATATTTATCAATAATTAAAACTACTTGAATATCTAAATTGAGTTTGATATTGAAGAAAAACAAAAAAAAATTTGTTAAATGACTTCTTACGTCAAATCGTAAAAGTGATTGTAAATAATATATATAATTCAAATTTTAAATAATCTAGACTATTTTTTTTTTATACGTACTATAAAAGTAATAGTTTCTTAAAAGATAATAAAGTCGCTATCAATAAAAGATTTAAATATACGCTCTTTTGAAAGAAAATATAATTAAATTATATTTCAACATAAAATAAGTTTCTATTAAAAAAACATTTTTAAAAACAAGCTTTTTATAGTCAAACTAATTGTCTACAACTTTACTTATGTGTTTTTCGATTTTTTCAATATTAAGAGAAATAAACCAAATTTTGTGTTTCCCCTCCCTCTAAACCTCTCTTTCCCCTTGTCTGCATATTCTTGTCCTGCTTACCATAAAAATGCATTGTCATCGGAACTGAACAACATGTAAAAATTCAACTACGTAGGATAAGAGGAAGTGGTTCTAATTCAGCTTGCAAGGTTTGACCCGAACATACATACATACTATGTATGATATAAAACGTATGATATAAAACGAATAAAACTTAAAGTAATGTAACAACTGAGCAAATTGTTTGAATACCCAGTATATACTGAGTTGTATATCGATGATTGAATTGCTAACAATTCTGCGTATTCGAATTGTTAACAATTCGCTTTCCGAGGATCATTTAATCCCAAATTACGAGAAAACTATTGAGTTTGTTTAAAAAAATTTCATCAAACAAAAATTGTTTATTTTTAAAAGAAGATTTTTTGTTAACTAATTTTTTTCTATCTCTAACGGATTCAAAGTTAGTCAGTTTTGCCCAAACATGGTCCGATTTCCAAAACTAACCCCTGAGCTAGTGAATTTTAAAGCTCATGTCATTATTTTAGTAACTTTACATATTACAAAAAAAAAACTACCCCAAAAAAAAAACAAAATGCATGTAAAAAAAACTGAAAATCTGTTATAAAAAAATGCACTAAAAATTAGTAGGTCGTTTAGTAGGTCTACCCATATTTAGACAAATAAAATCAGTTATAGAACTTCAAAGTCACTAAAAAGCGAGACATAAACCATATTTTGGCAAAATGGAATATATATGTACAATTATTTTTATTTTTGGAGGCGGTGTCCAAAAGTTATGTGAATTTCTCTATGCTGACACCGCCTCCAAAAATAACAATAATTGTACATATATATTTAAAATTTTTTGCTTAGGTGAACTAAAATTGGCACAAGAATATGCAATTATTTTTTTACTTTTTAGTGCATTTTTTTGTTATAGAATATTTGATTTTTGAAGTCGGGTTTCCATTTTGTCAAAATATGGTTTATTGACGATTTAGATCAATAACTTAAAATAAATATCTCATTATGATAGCCTTTGATACCGATCATGATAGATGATAGCCTTTGATATTTGAGTTCGAACTCCGAATAATTTTGTTTTCTTAAAATATACATAACGGTACCATAAATACTAAACAATATTTTGTTGTTGATTTTAGTACTCTATTCCATTATTTAAATTAAATTATTCTCTTAGGTTAATTGTAACACCAGAATAGTGATCTTTTAAAGAGGACTTTTATCTATTTATTCATCTTTTTTTAATCAAATAAGCCTTAAAAAACTTATCACCACCATTTTCACCATCTGTATATTATCATTTACCCAAATAAAATAATAGAATAATAGATAAAATTTTCAATTCATTTGCTCTAAAAATATTTACGTATTGTGTTCTCAAATTCTCTAAACATTTTCATTTTATATAATATGGATTTTATTTATCGATTTTATTTTCTCAATAAAAATATTACTACTAAAAAAAATTAATTTATAATCTAATTAATAAATAATAATTCATTTAAGTACGTACATAATTATTATTTTAATCTTCCATAAATACTTACAACAACAAAAAATCTAATCTAATTTGAATATCTAATGTTATAATAATTAATTTAAAATTCCTTTTTTTGTCGATATTGGTAACGGGTAGTGACAAAGTTTTCTTGAAAACTTTGAAAATTTGGAAAATAAAAAAGTGTTAAAAAGAAAAAGATATTTTTAATGAAACATTCGTAAACTCAGTTTTCATGGGCGAAAATTGAGTCGTTGATAAAAAATATGTCTTAAATATCTTTCTCAAACTACCACCAATTTCTGTTTCGTAAGCAACTTTCTATTTCGTTATCGATTTTCAATTTTTTTTGATCTATTTTTTAACGCGTTCTCTTGTGGTTAGTATAAAAGTGGTATCGATGAATAGGTAATTCAAATTTAGGTCATGACATACAATTTTTCAATACGGGGAACCGTTTACGAAATAATAAGCTTTAAAGTGGTAGTTTTTGTTAGAGCTAAGAATGCCTGTTCCCTATCAGCTAAATCGCTGTTTTTGAATAGTAATAGTGTACATGTATCGAAATTGAAAGGAAAATTATTACAGTTTATGAGTTATAGTCGACTAACTTATAGTCGACTAACTTAAGTTAACAAAAATAACTTAAGATAGTTCATCCGAAAACTTACTTTTCTTAAGAATTTGTTAAAATTGAAATGAGATATTAATCTAAATGTTTTACATATATTAAAAAAATTTTGTTGACCGATTGTGAAGCATCGTTTATGTAAACGTTTGCGTACACTCCATTTTTTGTGTATATTTTAAGAACTTTTCTTAGAAGTTTTCTTAAAATCTAATATTGAATATTAAACAATTTTTTTAAAATTTAGAAATAAATAAAAAGTTTCTATTAAAAAAAACATATTTTAAAACAAGCTTTTTATATTAAAACTAATTTTCTACAACTTTACTACTTATGTTTATTTTGATTTTTTCAATATTAAGAGAGATATATCAAATTTTGCTTCCTTCATCCTCTAAACCCACATTTCCCCTTGTCGATTATTGTTATGCTTACCATAACATGTAAAAAATTCAACTTCGTAGGATAACAGGAAGTGGTTCTAATTCAGCTTGCAAGATTTGACCCAAACACACATACATACATAAAAGTTTGTAAAATAAATGTTTTTAACCGATTTGTTAAAAAGATATAAAGATTTTAAGTTGATATCTTTTTCAACATAACAGCTGCACAGTATCACAACCTATATCGGTGTGTGCTATACTATATATTATACTAGCATAACCCGTCGCGGCTTCGCCCGCAAAAACTTTGTAACGTCCTTATAACCAAGTAACACAATATTTTCTCCCGTCAAGGACTTGAAATACATTTGTTGTATGCACTGCCACCTATTGGCAAAATTTTTGAAGTACTCATGTTGTGTATACTGCCATCCATGAAGAATAGATATATTAGGAGATTGAACGACATAGGCAATTCGTATGTTTTTGTGTCCTCAAAAACGTGTAGAGATCATAGTTATTATTTTCGCCACTAGCGGCAGTGCGAATCTGCCCGTACGGAATTATTATTATTATTACATATTAAAATCAACGGTTATCACATCTTACAAATAAAAATTGTAAGTATAAAAATGTTTAATTTTATAAATGTGAAAAAATGGGACGATGTTGTACAGGGAAAGCATAGATATACTGCTATATATCTATGAGTGAAAGGTTGTTTAAGGTTAGGAATGCGTGTCTGCATTTACGAAAGGAATATGGTCTGTAATTACCGATTTTGTGATCTTCTTTCTTTATCTAATATATGTCAGTTATTGTAAACATATATTGTATATTATTATTATTAATTGCAAAATTATCACTATGATTCTTCATCTTTTAATTTATTGCAATTATTAAGAATTCTCTATTATTAATATTTATTTAATTATTACTTGATAATCGAAAACAATTTTTTATTATCTATAAAACTAAGACTTCTTATTAACTGAATGAAAGTGATTTCTTGGCGCCTACATTTAAACATTTAAATTCCGTACGGCACTGACACCAGTGACCCCTACTGATAAAAGATAGTTACACCAATTCTTGACCGTTTTTTTAACATTACGTTCGCTCTCCTAATATATCTATTCTTCATGCTGCCATCTATGCATAGCATATTTAACACATTGGTTGCTTACTGCCATCTATCGATCTATCTTTGTTTTATAATATGTTTTCTGACACCTCCAACAAATATCATTATATTTTAGCCAATGTATACAAAAACTTGACAAATTATATACTAAAATATACCTTCCTCGAGAACCATTCTATTCATTGGTGAAAACAGCATGAAAATCGGTGCAGTAGTTCTTGAGTAAATCGCGAACAGACAGACAGACGCGGCTGGGGGACTTCATTTTATACTATGTAAGGATAATGTATTAGTTTGTGTCTATGTGAAAGTGTCTATAATATATATTGAGTGTAGTCTCTGATACAAATAACATACATATACCATTGAAGTATTTTGAACTCTTTGTATTTACTGTCGGACGATATTTTTGTCCCCGATTGTCATGGATGAACTACCTTAAAACTTTAATATTCCAATAGCGTCATCAGGATGTTCAAATATCAAATGTTAGTAATACTATTCATTGTTAGATGGGTGAACAAAAATATTGAAAGGAGTATCCCATTGGGAATAGATTGTTTGGCATGTACAGATATTAGGAATTAATTACACCTTTTTCATGTACACGTGACTACACTTTTTAGACATTGAACATAATTTGTATGGGAATGCCTAATACAAAAATAAAAAAATTTTTTTTGTTAGTTGCGTGGGTTTGTTTATTAATATGAAAAGTTAAAAGATCGCGTATAAAAAATATAAAAGAAATAATTAAGTGAACTTTTAATTTCTAAATGTCAAATTTATCATAAATCTCTAGACTATAAAAGCCGCATAAAGTAATTTGAGAGAAAGAGAAAATTTATAAAGAACGGTTCTTTCATTATGTTTTATGGTATTCTGAATTGATCAAAACAAATACCTCCGTTAAAGTCCTTAGAGACGATAACTCAACAACTAAAAGAAATAAATAGATCTGTTCTAGTGCTAAAAATCAAGATCAAGTTCGTGAATGAACAAAAATGGAAAGCGCATCCCATACACATCTTTGAAGAAATAGAAAAACAATTTAAAGACAAACAATTTTTTTATTTAAATTAACTTTTTTTTTTATTGAATTTTTTTTCATAAACTAATAAGTTTCGCTGTCATTTCGGTTTCAAACATCTGTAATTACTCTTACCGAGTATTTAAGCAAATTGTTATTTCCGCTTGTTCGAAATAATGTCTAAAATAAATCAATAATTAACGTTAGATATCTATTTATAGAGATAGAAAATGTTATACTAAATATAAGAAAACAATAAATACAAGGCCATATTTTGAAAGATATTTTCAACAAATATTTATTGAAAAATCATTCATTCGAGGATGAAATACTTGTTTCGTATCATTTAACAGTAAAAAAAATTGTATCTTCGACTATGTAGAACAAACATGATATGTCTTCAACGATCTATTTATATATTTTGAACATGCATAAACAAATTTTAAATTAAATTTTATTCTTCACAAACTATTATTGAAATTACATGTAAGTAACTACCTGATATTCCTGGCATTGCCTCGTAGATTCATCTGTAATTATAAACCGCCACCACTACGCCATACTGGTTTGCGTCCGTGAGAACCTACGTAGAGGCTACATAAACCAGAACGTATTTATTCTCTCGAACAGTCAAGCTGCTTTAAAAGCATTGTCTGGAACTGAGGTCACCTCAAGGATAGTCAAGGAGGAACTGCTGGAGCTGGCAAAACGGAACAATGTTAAATTGATCTGGGTGCCGGGTCACAATGGTTTCGAAGGAAACTAAAAAGCAGATACCTTAACAAAGAAGAGAGTCGGAATACCCTTCATTGGCTTATAGCCTATTTTAATAATTCCGAGGACTTCATGTAAACAGGTGATCAACGAGTGGTCAAATGCTAAACATCGTGATTACTGGGAAAAAGTACCGCGGCAGGAGCTCGGGAAGATACTGCTTCAGAGTGCAACCAAAAGGCTATCTGTCGATGCACTGAGGCTGAGCACTAAGGCTGGGCATAAATCCGGTAACCCTCTGCAGGATGCAACTGCAGAGGGTTACCGGATTCATTACCGGGCATTATCCTCTGCGAAAACCTCTGCACACAATGGGACTCCATAACGGGTCCATTATGTGCAGATTGTGTGGCGAGGAGGAAGAAACATCCAGCCACATTATCTTTGACTGCGAACCTCTACGTTACAGCAGATACAGGATATTCGGTGCATTTCACTCCGAATATATGAACCTTCAGGAAGACGTGATAAGCAAAGTCCTGGCTATTACCAACATATGGGAGAAGCTAATCTCGTCGGACTGAAGTAGAAGGGGGAGCACAATGGACCATAAGGTCGAAGTGCTATACTTTTTATTCCCCAAGATGTATCTATCTATATACCGTCACCACTTTAGAAAACTTGAAATAACCTAAAATTTTTACGAAGCTTCATAACGAAAGTAAATTTTCCAGGCTCTTAGACTCATTGTTTTATGCAACCTTGTATACAGTTGGGTCTAGACTCTAGACAAAATACTTTCCTGGTTCATATTCTTATTCATTCGGAAAATGTTCTAGTAAATAATCTATTCTATTATTTTTATTTTATATATTTCAATGAAATTCATGATCATGTGTTTTCAAACAAAAACAACAAATACATTTTTCATGAAAACAAGCATAAAGAATTATTTATTTGAGAATTATCCATTTGTCCTTCACGCTAAAAAATAAATGTTTTTTTTTCTTTTTTTTCTATACAGATTATATACTGGATATACAATACAGATTGCAGTATGTATATAAAGTTTTTCACGTTAGGCTATGTATAATGGTTATGCGACTGATCAAAGTCAATTTTTTCCCAGTTAAATTTAAATTATTATTTAAATTTAAATTATTATTATACATTGCAGATAATTCTTCGCACATAATATTAACTGAAAGAGTATGAGGAGGTAAGATTGCCATAGGCCAAAATTTATTACGGAACGTATTAAAACTGTGGGCAAAAGCGTAATAATATTTATATACTTCGAATTTCTTGTTTTCCAAAGATTTTTAGATTTAACATTTTTACAAACAAAATTAAGAAACAAAAATTATTAATTTTTGAATGAAAATTGCTCCTTAGATCAGGTCAATGGTTGCGAAGATATGTTTTCACAAATTTCAAATTGGTTTATTTCTAAGACTAAGAGATATCAAGTGCAAGTGCAATATTTTAACGTATTATAGAACCAATGTGATTCAAAATGAGCAATCAAAATTTGTTTTGCCAAAAAGCAACAGTGATTTATTGTAAGTAATCGAATAATTTTTTTATCGACCAAATTTTGTGGAGTAAAACGGCTACCCGACAATTTTCTGGTAAAAATTTAATATTTGTTACAGAAAGTATTTTTTTATTTTTTATCAATATTTTTATTTTATTAAATATTGAACTCAAAACCAGTTTATTTTGTGAGAAGGAACTTTCTAATTTCTCGAGATCCAACAGTACAAGTGCTGGGTCGATGAATAGACACACCTTAAACAAAATTTAACAATTCTTTCAATTCTTTGAGCACACATAAAATAAAAATTTTGCTCTAAGTTATAATTAAATTACGGCATATTGAAATTAATAGGCCGTAGAACTCATGAACATTAGATTTATTAAAGTAAAAAATTTAATTATTACCGAATTACGGAACCTTGAGTTTAATCGTTATTTTGTTACACGCTGTATACTATAGTAAATTCAAACTTAAATGAGACACCATTCCCCTTTTGCGCAGAAATAAAAAATTGGAATGGGTAAAAATACACTAATGCTATTTAATATATGAAAAAGGGGAATTTAATATAATAATTCAATAAAGGGAAAAGATACACTTTATCAATTATATAAAAAGAAATGCCATTATAATAAACTTATCTTATATTTTATTTCTATTGGCTATGGCCATCGACAAAGATATTCACATATGCAACCATCATAGTAAGAACGAGATGGCTATTATCAATAAAAGATTATATTTATTTATATACCAGTGGACATCAAACAAAATGCAAGTGAATCAATGATGTAAATAGTATGAAAATAAATTATAGAATTGATATTCAATAAAATTTTCGGATTTGTTATTAAATAAAATGTTTTTGAACAAGCAATTAAATTAATTTTTATTGAATAAAGCCGACAATCATAATTTAACCTAAAAATTATGACTACAAATTTTACCTGAATTAAAGAAAAATAATTTTTTTTTTTTGAAGCGGAGTATAAGTAAAAACAAATGTTTGAAAGAAGTAGATGCCGTACATTCCATTGTATTTAAATATTTAAAAAAATATAAAAACTTCCAAAATACCACACACACGAAACTGTTTGAGATTCACTGGATTAGTTGTTAACACACAGAAGTGTAGAATGATAATGATATACTACTTCACCTTAAATATCATATAGACTAGGTCCAAAAAAAATGTGTTTCTGCGACTGTCTCATTTAGGTTTGAACTTACTATACCAATGTTAAAATTTCTATAAAATACGTGAAAATAACAACTAACTGAGTTAATTGCTGAAAAACCCGATATATCCTAAATTTATGTAAAAAAGTTCATTAAAAAAATTGTTTATTTTTGAAAAAGGAACATTTTATGAACACCTATCCCAAACATTTATGCCTGAGATCAATATTTTCAAGCGTTACAAAGTCGGGAATAAACTTAATATACCCTTGTGTATTTACATATACCGGGTATAAAAATGGTTATTAAAAACAAAAGTTGCATCATTTAACTAAATAATACAGAATATCATAAAGTATTTGTTGAATTGACAATAAAATACATTACCATATTTTATATGTGGATATTGATTATATGGATTATATTATATTATTCCAAGTGTGTAAAGATAAAGTGATTCGAATGTTTATTGATTACGATAATAACAAATGACAGTCATTATGTTAGATATATTGATCATTAGGATCTTTTTTATATTATTAGTCTAGAGGTGAAGGTTAACAAAAGGAATATATAATAATAGGTAAAGCAAAGCTTATGACTAGACACGCTTTAATCCTGAAAAGTAGCCATTGAAATACCACAATTGCAACACTCTATGAACAGTAAATAGATTGAACAGAGACACAAATTTATTTGTAAAGGCGGAAAAGAAACAGAAGTAGACATATATTATGGATAATTGTAACAATAAAAAGAAGTATATCTATGTCTGCATACCTGTATTATAAGCATATTCAGAGTGGGCAGTCAAACCTAGATGAGCGAGAGAATTGGGCCCGGAATCTTTTTTACTCTTAGAGATTTTCCACTTACCCAAGTTTCTCACTTACAGAGGTACAGAAGCGTTTTATCTAACTTACAGAGGTATAAAAAAATACAGGAAACTGTGATATATGTGTAAATACATTTTTTATTTTAATTTGATGTTATTCCAAGAAATTTAGAAAGCTTCGTAAATAACAGATAATTAATACACTCAACTCTTGCTTATAAAGGTATAAGGTAGGTGGCAGTCTCAGTTATAGAGGTCCCGGCGTGAAGAACGACTCTCTCGTATATAGGTTTCTCTCACTTGTGGAGGTTTTCGAGAGTTAAAATGACGGGACCTGGCAATTACTCTCACTTGTAGAGTTTTTTCGCTTATGTAATTCTCGCTCACCCAGGTTTGAATGTAATAGATTCGTCATCAATCCCTCTGAACATACACTCCCGTTCAAAAAAATGAACAGACTTGAAATGTTAATTTTCTTACATTTCATAAAACTTCTGACTTTTGTAACTCTCTGTGTAATGTATAATTTTATTTATTTATAAACAAAGATAAGTAGTATATTTTTTAAGTGTGTAAAAAAGAAATGGAAATATAAACTGAATTTATATTTTTCATTTGTACATACGGTGTCAGTGACAGAGTGAGAATTTAAAAAATATATTTAATGTTAATACATGTTAAGTGTTATATCTTACTCTTACGTATAAAAATAAAATAAAATGTTGTATCTGCTACTACAAGAATAATCAAAATTGTGAGAGACTGATTCGGTTCAGGTCTGTTCATTTTTTTTGAACGGGAGTGTACTTAACCCTTGTACACACATACATCTATAGTCTATACTATAGATACACTTTCTTAATTGTTAAAATTATATATAATTTATGTCTACTTCTGCCTCTTTTCCTCCAATTCATATACAAATATGTCTCTGTTTAACCCATCTAGTGTTCATATACAGTGTTGCAGGATTCTTCAGGATTATACCCCGTTTTAACGCGTTATAATGTTCTTACAATAGGTAATGACAATAAATTTATTAAAAACGCTAAAATCAAATGTGTCAAAAATTCAACAAAAAATTGTTTTTATTATAAATTTTTAAAAACCTCTAGACACTAAAATGAGAACACAATTCAAGTGTAATAATACTGATGAGCAGATATTTCAGCAAATATTTGTATCGCTTTCCGATTATAATAATAACCTTGGCACTGCTAAGTCCATTATAACTCGGTCATATAATGAATGAGTATGCGTGTATGTCAAATCTCCATATGAAAAATCAATATGAAATTTTTAGATGACGACATTATAAGTGACTTTCACTGTATTTTGAAGAGTATTACACATATTAAAATTTCACCTAAAATCATAATTGTTATTTTATGTTAATTTATCACGAATGATAATTATTTTAATAATTAATATCGTGACAAAAAAATATGTGCTTAAAGCAAATTATATTTTAATTGCCACATATACATACATACATACTCAAAATAAAAACATTTATAAATAGCAGAAAAAATTATAGTTTGGTTATGTAAATGTTTTATTTTAGAATTTAATGTAATAGACTGGCACATGACACTAGAAAAAAAGTGTTGTTACAGCCCCGGATCTACGATTTTTTCACCCCGAAGCAGAAACTTGATAGTGGCGCCCCCTCTCTCCAGCGTTTGAGATAAATGGTTTAAAAAACTTACAAATATATAATGGGTGGCATTTTTTGTGACCGGAAGAATAATAACCCGGGAGAATGAATAATTAAAGTTTTAAAATCAAATGAATAATTGATAACACAACGTGTGCTGGATGCTAGTCTCTTCGTGAAACAAGTTTTTTTTTTCAAACATTATATTATGATTTTGGCGCCCCCTGAAAGTCCTCCCGGGGCAGGTGCCCAGGTTTGCCCCCCCCCCCTAGATCCGAGGCTGGTATACTAATGGGTTTTTGATCAATACGAAATGTAGTACACAGTCGCTGGGATATAAAAATACCCTTATATCCCAGGGCATTGCAGTCGTGATCTAAAAGGTATTTCTTAAATTTTTTTAACAATAAAATTCAAGATGGCGGATGTATTTATTTATCGAGGACGTCAGTCTTATTCCATTTATACATTTTTATATAGGGATGCATCATTTCCTTTAGAGATACACGTGTGCACATTATTTAGTCGTTCTTTTTATACCCGGTGAATAATATATACTAGGGTATATTAATTTTAGTCCTGACGTTTGTAACGGTTGAAATTATTGATCGCAGAAAAACAAACGTTGGTATTGGTATTCATAAAATGACGTATGTGTGTTCTAGAGCTAAAGGTCAAGTTTGTGAAAGGTCAAATCGAATCATGTCTGAACAAAATTGGCAGAACTGTTTATCTTTGAAACCGTAAGAGATTGAACAAAAATGTTAGTTTTTTTAAAAATTATCAACTTTTATAAAAAACTTTTATTTCTTGTCATAAATTCAGTATATACCGAGTAATTAAGCAACTAACTCAGTTAGTGGTTATCTTTACTTGTTTTTTTTTTACAATTTTAGACTTCTGACATTTTTTGTCGGTACATAGAAAAGTTGTCAGACGTTGGTTTTATAAAAAATATATTCTGCCAGGCGAGCACATTTATTATAAATCGTTAATAAAAATTGTCGTGGCCAGCACTTCTGCCTTTTACATGATCATGAATTTTTCGTGTAAAGGAACAATTATATAAAAAATCCCCGAAGTTGGAATGGCAGACTCAAATTTAATTTTGCTTAGTTAAGAATAATATTGTTAACTAACCATTTTGTTCACGACGTCTGGTGGCAAAAAAAGAAACAAACTTTAGTGCGCAGTACTATCGTTTTTACATATATAAATGTCGAATTGTTTGGAGAAAACTATAGGAGATAGCGAATTAATGATGAGATAAAACCCTAGGGAAATTTTCTTCAGGACTTCAGAAAAACTATCAGTTTAAAATTCCAAACCGTTCCAAAGTTATAGCTGTTTTCTGACCGTTCCAGAGTTATAGCCGGCCCAGATCTATTCTATTATTAAATTATATTATTTAAAAATTTTCTTATACAGGCTGCAATTGATTTTAATGGATTTTAAGTAGGCTGCCAGTTATGGATGTATTCTAATTATTCTAAACTTTTAATTTAGCTAAATATTTTTCAATTAAGATATGAGGGAAGTAAGCTAAGTTTACTTTAAGTTTGAAAACCTGGCTGCAAGTAACCGTAGCAGTAATAAGCTGCCTGCTATTACAAGATTTGCCGTATTGTATACTATGTTATTTAACAAGCCAAATTCAATTAACATGTGAGGGATTTAATTTAAAAAAAATACATTTTTAATTAATTAATTAATGTTAATTGCAGCAGAACTAACCTGGCAGACATTACATTGCCAAATTGTTTATATTGCAATAAGCGTTTTCAATAATATTTCAATCATTAACAGATGAGGGAAGGTTTTTCTAATGCCGGATCTTAGACCATAAGAAATATTTTTATTGTTGTATAATGTTTTACTGAACTAGACAGTAACATTACGGTCATATTTATCGCATGCGATAAATTCACTAAACATTCACAAATTAGTCGATTTATAATTATTCTAGAAAACTATAAACTTATAAAAACTTAATTATAAACTTTTATGATGTCAATTAAAAAATACGAATTACGTGAAAAGTATAAGAATAAACAAATATAAACGATAATAATAAACAAATAAAAAAGAAAGATGGCAACGATAACGAATCGCTATAATTAAAAATCTTGTGGTTGCTTGTGTTTGTTTTATGTGCAGGGTCGGATTAAGGGGAGGGCAACGGAACAACACTTTTTAAACTAAAAAAGATACCAATTATTCTGTTATTAAAACAAATCAATTATCATATAAGCGACATATCAAGCCCTTCAATTTTTATAGATTAACTCTACGTTTTCGATTCAGATTTCTTAATCATTTATAGTCCACAGTACAGCACGGTTTTTTTAATGATTAGTAACAGGCTAAATTTTTGTCAGGAGTTTCCTTTCGACGAGACGCTCAACTTTTCAAGAATAATGTCTAACGAAGCGCGTAAGAGAGTAACTTTTGTTTGTTTGACGATAGCAAAAATTTTATCAGTAACATTTAATTTGTTAGTTCAATTGAGAGATTATGTAATAAAGACTTCAAAAAAACTTGTGTCCTACAAAATAGATGGTGTGACATGCAGGTCCTTCACCCCGAACATGTTCAAATAACGGGGTATACATAGTTATTAGTAACTAATTTTTACGCTGTTAATTAACAATGGTATGTATAATTTGATGGCCACCTTGTCCTACAAATTCAGTGGTTCAATTTCCCAGTTCTACGCTCTGAACTGTTGCTCTCTTACGCGCTTCGTTAGTCACTATCATCGAAAACTTTTGCGAGAGAAAACTTGGGGTCTCGTCGAAAGGAAGCTATTGACAAAAATTTAGCCTGTTACTAATCATTAAAAAAAACCGTGCTGTACCGTAGACTATTAAATAATCGAAAATCACAACTTCAGACCTAGATTTCCAAAAGTTGAGAATGTACTTGGTGTGTTGATGGTGTCGATGACACAGAAACCACCTGTCAAAGTTATCCCTACTTTGTATCGAAAGAGATTAACACCGATAGCCGGATTTTACCGAAATTATTCATGATTTTTTGTCGAAAAAAAATCATTCGCCATTCCATTTAGCTTTGAATAAATTATTGAAAAACTGTGGAAGGGAAATTTTTGGTTCCAAAAGTGCAAAAAATAATATATTTACTTTGGGACTAAAGTGCCTCTAACCTCTTGAGTAGTAGTTCCTTTGGGCAGAGCCCTCAGGAACAATCTCCACTCGCGGGGTTAAAAGACATGGGACTAAAAAGTCACTTTAGTCCCATGGTTAATAATATACTATTAATTTTAATTCCTGACAAATATCGTTTTGATGCTTATCTGTTTGTATGATTATTTAGCTTTGTGAATATTTGACAAATAAACGGAAAAAAGGATTCTTTACCCTAAATAAGAAGGTCTTAACTCTAAACGTATTATTATTTTATTGTACTAAAATGTTTTTTAACGAAATTACATATAATGGTTAATATAAATTTTCTCGTTAACTTGTTCTATTGTATCATCTATGTATACAATTGCTATAAATATTTTTATAGTTTAGAAACTAAAATACAATGTCGCTTTAATAACATTTAGATAATATCTATGGCAGTAAATTCACTTGTGTTAATTGACGTTCAAATTCATGATGATGTTTGTTTACAATTAAAATAATATAGAAAGTTTGTCAACATTTTAATTTATCTTTGTTGTTTTGGTTTCAAATTGATATCGACAATCAACCATATTTTGACAAAATGGAAACCCGACTTCAAGAATAAAATATTCTATAACAAAAAAAAATGCACTAAAAAGTAAAAAAATAATTGCATATTCTTGTGCCAATTTAAGTTCACCTAAGCAAAAATTTTTTAATATATTTGTACAATTATTGTTATTTTTGGAGGCGGTGTCAGCATAGAGAAATTCACATAAAATTTGGACACCGCCTCCAAAAATAACAATAATTGTACATATATATTGAAAAATTTTTGCTTAGGTGAACTTAAATTGGCACAAGAATATGCAAATATTTTTTTACTTTTTAGTGCATTTTTTGTTATAGAATATTTTATTTTTGAAGTCGGGTTTCCATTTTGTCAAAATATGGTTTATTTCTCGCTTTTTAGTGACTTTGAAGTTCTATAACTGATTTTATTTGTCTAAATATGGGTAGACCTACTAAACGACCTACTAGTTTTTAGTGCATTTTTTTATAACACATTTTTTTTTACCCGTTTTTTTTTTAATTTTTAGTGCATTTTTTTATAACAGATTTTCAATTTTTTTTACATGCATTTTGTTTTTTTTTTGTAAAAATTTTTTCAGAATGCGATTTGGTGCCAATGGGACCAAGGGGAACCAAACCCTTTAAAACAAAAACAAAAAAATTCAAAATCGGTTCATAAATGACGGAGTTCTGAGGTGACACACATAAAAAAAAAAATTAAAAAAAAAAAAACTGACGAATTGAGAACCATCCATTTTTGAAGTCGGGTTAATAACAACCAACACACTGAATGTTACGAAAAAGTTCATTTCATGAATGTTACTTATGATGAGGAGTAACCAAATAAATTATTTAAAATAAGACAATATGAAATATCCAAGTTTATTCATGTATAAATAATTCAATTATATTTCTGAAGATACCAGAAAGCATTATATAGTTATACGAAAGTATTTATGATAATATTAGATAATTCAATTATCAAACCACATTAACAAACTTTTATTTCTCGAATATTCGAGAACATCATTTGATCATTTGAAATCTAAACGAAAATCAATAGTCAAAATGGGGTTCCTTAATTTCTGACAATAAAATTTTGAACAGACCAAATATTGCGGAAAAATCCTATATCGATCAGACTTTGTACAATTGCAGGGAATGTTGGACATTATTTGCGCGGACCATTTTGGAGAAAATCAGTCTTGTCTATTTTCTTCTTTTTTTTTTGGATTAGCTTTTTAGCGAATTTCCTGAAAGGAAATAGAGCTATTGGTCCCGTACCGAAGTCAAAATTTCGCGAAAATTTCTTCAAATGTCCATCGATCCTACCTTGTAGATGTCAAAAATCACCATCTGTAAAATTTATATATATATATCTATGGACATATATATATATATATATATATATATATATATATATACATATATATATATATATATATGTGTCTGTCATCACTCTAGCGGTCACAGTTTTCATTTTATCGGAATGAGATTTGGTATTTGAAGCGCTTTTGGTATTCAAAAGGTCAAGTTCGTTAATGGGTAAAATCGGACTAGGGGAAAAGGGGGTTTAAAGGGAGGGTGAAACACAAAATTTGACATATCTCCCTTAATATTCGAAAAATCGAAAATTTTATAAGAAGTAAAGTTGTAGGTATTAAGTTTTACTGTAATTTTGTGTCTTATCATTTTTTCTGTAACCCTAATATTTACAAAAATATTGACGATTTAAGATTGAAAATTAAATTCCTCAATATCTCTGTACGCATTAGAGTTTGAGCAAAAAAGATAAGGTGATGAATTGTAGCAAACATGATTTTCTACAACTTTGTTTCTTACGCATTTTTCGATTGTTCTAATATTAAGAGAGATTTTTTATATTTTGTGTTTTCTTCTATCTTTATGCCCCCCTTTCCCCTTGACGTATGTTATTTATTAATAAAATTGGCCATGCAAATACTAAAATCAGATACGACATTTCATTTTGATCAGACTAACATTGTGACCGCTAGAGAGCAATTTATTTATTCCAAGGAAATTCGCTAAGTTGAAGCAGCTCCTGCGTAACGAATTTTTTTACTTTCTTGATATCTAGATAACAGTGTTACCGGGAGATAAAATTAATCTCTTTATTGTCTTGTCTAATAATTTTGTGTTCATTATTGTTTGTGATTCTCGGAGATCAGAGTTTGTGATTACCGGAAGTCAGATATCGTGGTTTCAATTCCCATCCAAAATTCATATGATTTTCACATTGAGTATTGATGTCAAAGATTATATTGATGACTCTCGTATAGCCCATTTACAATAGGGAATATGCATGAAAATTTTTTTTCACTTGAATTGAAGCATGTTTACTTGACAAATATGAAGGTAAAATTACTTTTTAAATAACTTTAAAAATAAGCGAGATATGAATTATTGAAATTCCCGATTAGACAAAGAGGGTGGTAGCCCCCTTGATATGTTATGTGACGTCATATTACACTTTCACCATTTAAAATACACGTAAAACTCCGTGTTTACTATTTTTGCAAGAAAGAGGCAGATAATAATCTTTAAACGCTTATAGCTTCCTTGATATTTGTTGGATTTTAATTTCGTTTATAAATATTATTACAGTATTAACATTATTTTCATATTCTGAAAATAAATGCGAAAAAAAATTTTCATGCATATTCCCTATTGGAAAATGCATATTCCCTGCCTGCCACATTTTTTTGTATTAATAAATTATTATCACTGAAATTATAAAATCGTATTTTTGCATCAACTTAATATTACCAAACATCATACGCATTGCAATTACTGCTACGATTGCACCAAATTTGTTCACTAGTCATGTCCTCTGTGGAGATATACCACTTCCATTGCGTTTAATAACTCCAAATGAGTGTATCTCTCATCAAGATAAACCATAAAACGTTTTTGATAAATTACATAAAACTTTACCTCAAAACGTAAACTTTACAATCTTAAAACTTCCGAACCTTTGATACTTCGAAAACAATATTTCTTTACTACAGAGACAACGTTAGATTAAAACAAAGCGATAGGTAAAAAATTCGTTACGCAGCTGCTTCAACTTAGCGAATTTCCTTAAAATACATAAATCACTTTCTAGCTGTCACAATTTTAGTCTGATCAAAATGAAATGTCGTATATGATTTTAGTATTTGCAAGGCCAATTTTATTAATAAATGTCATACGTGAAGGGGAAATGGGGGCATAAAGAAAGAAGAAAACACAAAATACAAAATATCTCTTTTAATATTAGAACAATCAAAAAATGCGTTAGGAATAAAGTTGTATAAAATCATGTTTGCTACAATTCATCACCTCATCATTTTTGCTCAAACTCTAATGTGTACAGAGATAGTGAGGAATTTAGTTTTACATCTTAAACCGTCAATATTTCTGTAAATATTAGTGTAACAGAAAAAATGATCAGAAACAAAACTATAGTAAAATTTAATACCTAAAACTTTACTTCTTATAAATTTTTCGAATATTAAGGGAGATATGTCAAATTTTGTGTTTCCCTCTCCCTTTAAACCCCTCTTTCCCCTCGTCCGATTTTACCCATTAACGAACTTGACCTTTTGAATACCAAAAGCGCCTCAAATACCAAATTTCATTCCGATAAAATGAAAACTGTGACCGCTAGAGTGATTACAGACACACACATATATATATATATATATATATATATATATATATATGTCCATAGATATATATATATAAATATTGACCAATAGCTTCAGGAAATTCGCTAAAAGTGACACAATATAGATAGTGTGATACTGAGAATTTCTATGAGTAAATAATGAGTATTTCCTGTATTTTCTCTGAGTATTGTAGTGTTAATATAGAGGTTAATATCGTGTGTGCTGTGTACGCAATGACGGGACGGGAGTTCAGACTACTTCACAATAAATTACTTTTGGTACAATGCTAACAGATAAGGAAAAGTAAACGAGCTATTGTACATGCAATGTCGCAACAGTGGACCATTTCTCGTGTAAAATTAATTAATTAGTTTATTTTATTGTACAAAAATCTTTTTCATTTTCTTTTCTACAAATTATGAATCATCAAAAAATGAAACATAGAATGAACAGTGCCATAGACTTTTCATGATATATGTCAATATTTAAGCTATGCAGTAAAACCTATATAAAATGATTTAAGATGCAAAATTATTTTTACAATTATTCTTCGTTTTATACGTTCAATGTAATAATTTTTGAAAATTTTAAATTAATTTTATTAAAACAAATAAATTAAAATTCTATTTCTGCATAACCACAAAATAGTATACGAGGTCTGTCCGAAAAGTATCCGTCCTGCTTTTATATCTTCGCACCAGAGTGTTCGAGCGACCTCTGCGAGTTGCTCCCCGACACTTACAGGCCGTATAGTTCAGGCGCAGCGTGTATTTGTTTACAAAGTCTTTTTTGCGTTCATCGGATTTTTTTATTGTAAAAAATGACTGAAAGATCAAATCAACGAATTTGCATCAAATTTTGCTTCAAACTCAGAAAAACTAGTTCGGAAACTATTCAAATGATGCAGAAGGTCTTTGGGGATGAGTGTATGGGACAACACAAATAAAAGAGTGGTATAATCGTTTCAAAAGTGGCCGTACATCTGTTGATAGTGATCGAGTACGTGCGAAGATCGACGTTTAACTGTGCGCGAATTAAAAGATGATCTTGGAATACCAAACACTACAAATTGGGAAATTTTAACTTCAAATTTAGAAAGTGAACGTGGTAGGAAATCATATCGAATCTTGTGCAGCAGTTTTTAACTAATCACAATATCGCACTGCTTCGCCAACTTCCGTACAGTCACGAAAAGTCCCCTGTAACTTTTGGTTGTTCCCAAATTTGAAAAAACCGATCAAAGGACACCGGTTCGACTGCAAAAAGACGGTTGAAGATAATGCGACGAGGGCAGGACTGCATCGGAAAGTGGAAACACCGTTGGGAGCGTGTTATTCAATCAAATGGGGACTACTTTGAAGGATGCCACTCGCCCGATGACGGAAAATAATGCCAGCGCAGAGGTATGAAGGTAGGTCGGATACTTTTCGGACTGACCTCGTATACACCTGACTCTTTTTCATAAAACAGACAAAATAATCTGATAGACGGGATAATATAATAATTTTTTATAAGCAGAGCTTTACATAGAATGAAATTATCCATTAAATAATAATACACCTTTCAATGAAAATTAATCAAATATTTTCCGTCTCTTAAAATAATGTTCATGTTTTATATATATATATATATATATATATATATATATATATATATATATATTAAAGGACAAAAAAGGTACAAAAAAATCATCAACGTTCGTTCATTCATCGTCTGTTATATTAAAAGCTTCATTCAGTTTAAAGAAAAGTTATTTTTATATCACTTTTTATACAAAATGTTTTTGTTTAAAATTGTGTTGCGTATTCGGTACTTTATAAAATTGTACATTATAAAATGGCTTTTGGTAAAAGATGTGAATTTGTTCTTGTTCACCTCAAGGATGCCATCCATATCCAAAAAGATATTGGTGTAGTCATAACCAAACTCAGATTAAATAGAAAACTTCACTTTCACTAAATGTTCGATTTAAAACAAAATAGCACCTACCATACATTTTTTTAAATTAGAATCTTGATTCTACGAAAATTTCAAATATTTGCTTTATTTAATAATTATAATGGATTTTTGATTGTCTTTTAAGCAGTCTACACATATATTTAAAAATTTTTGCTTAGGTGAACTAAAATTGACACAAGAATACGCAATTATTTTTTTACTTTTTAGTGCATTTTTGGTTTTAGAATATTTGATTTTTGAAGTCGGTTTTCCATTTTGTCAAAATTTTTTTTTATTTCTCGTTTTTTACTGACTTTGAAGTTCTATAACAGATTTTATTTGTCAGAATATGGGTAGACCTACTAAACGACCTGCTAATTTTTAGTGCATTTTTTTATAACACATTTTTTTTTGTTCCGTTTCATTTTTTTTAAATTTTTTGTAACATTTTTTTTTTTTTTTTGGAGTTGTTTTTTTTTGAAAAAAGTTTTTTTGAAGTCGGTTTTTAAAAAAAGTTTCTTATTTTTCCATTATGAATGAGTATACCCTTTCAAACAAAAAAAAAATTTTAGCAGAAATCGGTGATCACATATAAAATGAGGATTTTTCTCGATTTTCAGGGGATCCAATCGGAAATCAAACCCTTGAGAAATTGAGAACCATCCTCCTTTTTGAAGTCGGGTTAAAAATATTATAATAATGAGTGAATTACGTTAAAATGTAAAGAAAAAATTTGATTAAAAAAAATTTAAAATTTGTGTAATATTTTTTTCATTCACCAGTGCATTTTATATAATATTTTTTATATTTAACTTGAAATAATTCAATTTTAATGAATGAAAAGACTTCCGTCTCAAACGATTCGTTCAGCTTTGGTCTAGAATCATAACTTTCATAATACACTATGTAAATACATTGTATATAGGATATTTATAGGTTGTGTTGCTAAATGTGAAAAAGAAATTACATTTTACCACGCGTTATGACGACCTTTACGAGTTTTTTTTATGAAACAGTTTGATGGTGTGGAGACGATATCGTGACAACCACTAAATATTGTGGTGACAAGTACATTTAATACAACTTTTTTTTTTTTAATTTTCATTTACAAAATAACCTTGGTAAAGTAAATAAACAGTTTTTATTGACTTTTTTTGAAAATATTTAAATGAAATTCTTTTATAGCTTCAATTTACATTTATTTAAAGAGTTGACTTATTAATTACGAAATGACACGTCAGTCAGTGCTTCGTAACTTTACATAAATCAACTTTAAATGTAAATCTGATTTTCCTTACGCAATGAAATATACACAGTCTATTTGCACGCTCATAAATAAATCAATTGATAACACGAAATCGATATTACCAGGGTTGTTGGCCAATTATTAGGTAATATCGTTCCCTGTTGAATTAAAGCCACAGAAAAAAAATATTAAGAACGGTTCAATAGTATAATAAATAAAATGTGGTTTTTAAAAAAAGGAAATTTTCTGTTTTAAAATTTTTTTCTATCTCTTACCAGTTTCAAAGATGGTCATTTGTTTCCTGTCGTGGTAACGTCGGAGCACAAATTAAGAGAAATTTATTGAGTTAAGAGAGGAAGATTAATTGGTTAAAAAAATTGTTTCTATCTCTTACGGTTTCAAAGATATGTATATATTTTTCCCCATGGGGGGGGGGGGGGGGATACACAGATTTTTGGTACATGCTAAAATACATATAACTCAATTGTTCTTTATAGTGATTCTTTTTTCGCACTTTAAGCATAAAATTTGTTGACTTAAAATTTGGACTATATCATTTTTTCTGTAGGATTTTAATGCTATAATAATGAATGTGTCACCTAGATAGTTTTATAAGAATAATTCCTTCTCATGAGAAATTTTGCTTAATCTACGTAACTCTTCGTATTGAATAGTTAGTTATATGGTCGGCTGATTTCGAATATTTTTTTTTATGGTTAAAATAGTTGTTGGTGATATTTAATATGAAACAACATTTAAAATTAAAGAATTCTCCTATTTCATTTCAAATTGTGCTTGCCGTTTTCGAAATAAACTTTAGGGATCGGTCACAGTACAAAATGTATTCATTCAACTATTTTCATTCAAAGCTTAATAGCTTGTACTTTTGTTAATGACAAGTTTACGGTAAACCCCCTGATTTTCGAGACACAAATTTAACATCATTTTTTCTGTAGTACTTTTATCACAAATTGCAGAGTTACCGCTGGTTTGTCCATACCAGCCGCACAAAATCTTATAAACAGAAAATACAAAAATCTTATATTTTGTTTAATATTAGCTGATTATGGAAAATAACTACGTAATCTTTAATACGAGAATCTCACTTCACGTAGCAACAATTCTTTTATTCCATATTATTTCAATTTGCCTGATGGCTATAAAAACGCGAGAAAAAACTGTATACTAGTTGTTTTTTTTTTATAAATTATATTTTATTTTCCATTAAAACGGGAATGATTTTTTGCAGTAAACCAACTTTTCAAAGTAAATGTAGAGAAGATTTCTACAAATAATACTTATCGTAAAGAGTATTAATATATTAAGTGGGTTTACAAAATATTTTCATAATAAAAAAAATCTTTTGAAAAGAAATTAAAAATTTTCTAAATCTCACAATTTTAAGTTTATTGAAACTTCAGAGAAAGTAAAGATAACAATTTATGTACGGACAATCTCCAAAAATACGGCGGGATAAAAATGCAATTTTTTAATATTAGTTACTCAAAAACTGCACGTCAGATTTCACAAAAAAAAATAAATTTGTTAATTTATGTCTATTTACTATTGATTGAAAATAATAATAATAATTTAATTCAGACTTTTTATTTACGTCTCCACAGTCATACCTTTTTCTTTCCATTAAAATTTATCCCAATCGAATTAGTTCTTATGGTAAGGTCAATATAATTTGATTTTGGATCCTCATAAAATTCCTACAACCCTATCTAAGTGAATCTTACATAATTAATTAAAATGCTGTAAAACATTTATTTTAGCTGAATGGAATAAAATTCAGTTTGTTTGAAATGTTTTTATACACCATACAAGAGTACAGATTGTGTTCTAAAATCTAAACTATTAGGGATAATAATTTTATTTAAGTTTTTATAATTCCGTTGTCAAACTAGAAACGGTTAGAATTTCGTCGTGTTGATTGGTCTATCCGTCTAAATGCCATAAAGCTTTAGTATTAATCAAAAATAAACCCATATATCGCTTAAATATATTCAAATTAATAAAGATTATTAAAATAATCAAAGAGAACTCTAGGTTTTTTTGAAATTATATTCAGTTATGACTTCATACAAGTTATTCATGAAGTCCTTACTAATTTGAATATTATATTTCAAATTTTGCCCCAATTCCTAGAACATTTGTTTGTATTTTATAAATACGTATTTCGACTACAATGTAGTCATCATCAGTATGAATTAGCTAATCGTAACTATCTCTGGGATATGGATTCAGAGATATGTTGCTTGTTGCTAATTTGGTGACACAGGCAAATGTTCTAGGAATAGGGGCAAAATTTGAAATATAATATTCAAATTAGTAAGGACTTCATGAATAACTTGTATGAAGTCATAACTGACCTCATAACAATCAAAGAAAAATTGAATAGCAATATAATATACTAAAATTAGGCGCGATTCCCCCAAATCATCCCATATATCTCACAAGCAATTGGAAAAATTTTACTCACAATCAATAGTTTTCCAATTTGCCATAGCACTCACTATCTGATCAAATAGTTAATTACTTAAAACATAAACGAATAGTCTAGGAGAAGTCGGCACACGAGGATCGTACACAATTTTTTTTGTCAGAATGATTTCAAAATATGCTAAATATTAAAGAAATGCAGCGGTCGTTAAGAAATGCAGTATATAACTCGAAAACGGTCAAGTTTACGAAAACATGACAAGGATCTGTTTTGTTTATAATGACGCAAAACCTATAAAAAAATTCTATTCAGAGATCAAAATATTCCATCATTCTGATTGTCAAAAAAATTGTCCCATGGCAAACTGCATTTCTATAATATTTAGCACATCTTGAAAGCATTCTAACAAAAAACGGCATCCAAATGATTTCCGACGCTCATGCGCCGATCCCTCGTATACTAGTATGTTTGTTTTACAGTTTTCCAAGTATAAATTTAGGTCATTTAAAACTGAAATATATTTGCACCTATCTTACTACCGATCCTATAAGCATGGTCTAATCATGAATGACCCGTCTTGTATATTGCAACTTTGTAGCAGTTGACTAGTCAGTCAAGAGAACTAGAATGACCTCGTTCATTTAAAGTACTACCAGGAAAAAAAAACCCTGCAGTTATATAAAATTAACTCGCAAAAGCTCTATCATATATTATTTTATACTATATACACATATGATAGTAGAAATATATTCCTTTATATTCATGTATAGTTTTTAACCCGACTTCAAAAAGGAGGATGGTTCTCAATTCGTCTGTATTTTTTTTTTATGTGTGTCACCTCAGAACTCCGTCATTTATGAACCGATTTTGAATTTTTATTTTTATTTTAAAGGGTTTGGTTTCCCATTGGTACCAAATCGCATTCTGATTAGGGGATCCCCAGAAAATCGAGGAAAATCCTCATTTTATATGTGATAACCGATTTCTGCGATATTTTTTTTTTTTGAAAGGGTATACTCATTCATAATGGGGAAATAAGAAATTTTTTTTTAAAACCGACTTCAAAAAAATTTTTTATAAAAAAAACCGACCCCAAAAACAAAAATTTTACAAAAAAACAAAATGCATGCAAAAAAACTGAAAATCTGTTATAAAAAAACCCGCTAAAAATTTAAAAAAAAAAAAAAACGGATAAAAAAAAATGTGTTCTGTGCCAATTTTAGTTCACCTAAGCAAAAATTTTTAAATATAAATGTACAATTATTGTTATTTTTGGAGACGGTGTCCAAAAGTTATGTGAATTTCTCTATGCTGACACCGACTCCAAAAATAACAATAATTGTACATATATATTTAAAAAATTTTTGCTTAGGTGAAGTAAAATTGCCACAAGATTATGCAATTATTTTTTTACTTTTTAGTGCATTTTTTGTTATAGAATATTTGATTTTTGAAGTCGGGTTTCCATTTTGTCAAAATAGGTTTTATGTAAATATTGAAATGAACTAACAACCTCTTAGAGTAACATAATAGAAGTTTACTAACTGTATATAACATACTAAAATAACAGACAAAAAGCCGTATATATATATATAGTATTGTTGTCACAATCGAGTAGCAAATATCGATTATTCACAATCGAATACAAATGATACTAGACAATCGATATCATAAAATTTCAAATTTTTTCCCAATTTCTAAAACAACTATTTGTATTTTATAAATACGTATTTCGACTACAATGTAGTCATCATCAGTATGAATTAGCTAATCATAACTATCTCTGGGATATGGAGTCAGAGATATGTTGCTCCTTGCTAATTTGGTGTGTGTCTCACAATTATATTAAAAAAGTTTTATCTTTTATATGATGTGACTGAGATAGTACCTGAAGGATTATTTGAGTTGACTGACCAATTAAGGGATTAAGTGTGTGAAGAACTCAACCCATTTATTGGCGGTATCCTTTTCTGACCATGCGGTGTGCTTATTGGAAATAAGGGGAGGGTGTTCACCGAAGCTAACCTTGATATTCAGGTATTAAATTTTGAATATGGTTTAATTAAATTCTGATTTAATAAAATTAAACCATATTCAAAATTTAATATCAATAATACAGGCAATAGGGAAATTTTCTTGCATTAAATTACAGGAGATATTTTTTTTTATAAATAGGTTCAGTATCACGTACTAAACGTAAATGCACAAAATCCTTACAAATTAGGAGGGCGGAAGTGCCGTTGAGAAAAACCGTTTTGGTCTATATCTCCGTATTCGTGCACTTGAGGCCAAAAATGGTAATAAACTTTCTTGTAGATAATTGGATTTCCTATTAATTTAATGGATAATTAATTTTTTTTGTATCACTTACCGTTTACGATTTATTCGATTATGCGATTCGAGATAAAGTACTATTTAACTGCATAAAATATATATAATATAAACTTTTTTTAAAATATAAATGGGTAGTCGCTGTTCTTTGCAGGTAAGAAGGAAAATTATTTATTACTAATTATGTCACTATCATTAATATGTTTTTACATATTTATTGAATTTTCTTCATTACACTATGCATACGTCGTTTCTGTTAACCTTGCGCGATAGTGCAACATTGAACACGTTATAACTTCAGAAATATTAATTTTAGAAAAAAAAGTTTAAAGTAAAAGTTTTAGAAAATTTATAGATTTAAAACTTAGGTCATTAGCATTGTATTGTTTAAACAAATATTAGAAGAGATATGGGTCCAAAAGTTAATACACAAATAGTAATAGTCGTATAAATCGTAAAGGGTAAGTGATACAAAAAAAATTAATTTACAAAAAAGATAGGAAAACCAATTATTTACAATAAAATTTATTTCTTTGATTATTTTAATAATATTTATAAATTGATATCATTAATTAATCGTCTATGAACGATTGATTAATCGAAAAATCGATTTTTTAAATCGAAAAAGAAAGCATTTTTCTTATCAGCTTTGTAGTTAAAAAGTAATGCAAAAGTAATTAATAAAATATTGAATGTAGTAAAATTTTATACAAAAAAAAACATTCTCAAAAATAAAAAAATTCATTATGCAGGAGTTGCGTCAACTTAGTGATCACTGACACATACATCTTCCAAGATTCGCTAAAATAATGTCATGACCGAAACAAATTTAAAAATCCAAATGAAGATTTTCCAACGGAGTTCCCTTCGTTTTGGCTGTTTGAAAACAGCAAAAAGTCCATCAAAATATCTCTAAAACTATTAGCTTCACGTTAACAGAGGTCATTATTAAATTTAATCCTTAGCTTGTTTTACACTAAAAAGACTCTTTACAAAATTCACGTAGCATTAATAGCTTTCGAGATATAATGCTGCGAAAAGTTAGGTGAAAGATACATTCAACTGTTTAATTACATTAAAGCCAACATGTCTCCAATTTTAAGAAGTAAAGTAATCAATCAGTAAGCACTTCGCATACTTGCTTCTTCCGCATGTATTTAAGGTAGTTAAATGCAAAGAATAATATTAACTAACTCATTTTCAAAATTAAGAATTATCCGAAAGAGGCTAGTTATTGAAAACAGGCTAACATTTGATGTTGAAATCAAAATATTTGTAAGTACGTATGTTATTTATTCCTGGCTGTAAGCTCTTAATTATTGTTAAAACAATGACCTTAATGAGTACCGTCCAAGTGGCCGAGCGACTGCTTGGCATACGCCTTAGACCTAAGGCGTATGTCTGAGGAGTTATGTCTACTTGGAACTGGGAGGTTATGGGTTCGAATCTCGACATCGGCAGTTTGTCAATTATTAAGAAAAAAAAAAGGGCGGTTAATTAACTAAACTGTCGGCGTATGGACAAGAACATGGGAGAAGCGAGTCTCGTCGGACTGAGATAGAAGGGGGAGCACAATGGACCATAAGGTCGAATAATCAATCAATCAATGGGCAAGAATGAAGTAACCGGCTATGGTAGGCCACATCCTACCAATTCCTAGTCTACACACAAAAATTCCTTCCACTCCACTCACATCCTCACATACGTGAAGTGTAGCCTGTTCAGGGTAGCCACTACAATCTATCTATCTAACCTTAATGATTAATTGATAAAATTGCTGAAACAAAAATCTAGCCTCATTAACTTTCAACATTTTCAAATTAAAATCCACATAACTATCTTTTTCTAACTATTAAAATCACTGGATTCATTATTTCCAAATGCCGACATCTACATTTCCATATAAATGAAAATACCACAAACCATCTTTAAATCAGTAGATGGCTCTTTTACTATTCGTGTTTTAATCCTTATCTATGATTTACCATGATTTATTTAAACATTTTATGATAAAAATATTTTGTAATCCAACACCCACAAGTTTTTTATAAACATGCATATTAATAAATTATTAATTAATTAGAATGAATTTAATATCATGTAGAAAATCACATTTAATACATTAATATTTTATAATTAATTATTATTTTTATTATCGTTTTCTTATTGTATTATGACTGTGACTATGTAAGAGTCACGTGTGTTTTATGATATACAATGTATAAAATAAATTAATATGTATCATAAATAAAATAACTAATATTAAATATTGATAAAAATGAAGACTGTTTATTTAAAATGTCAATAAATTCAAATATACAGTCCGTTTAGTTTATATCTACGTATAGTAGATCTTCCACGAGTATGGGAGAGTACATATGTATACATTAAGCAATGTGTATGAGAAGAAGGTCTTATAGGTTTGGTTTGTTATTGTTGTGTTATGTGTATTGTGTTACTGTTGTGTTATGTCTGAACAACAGAACAAATCATAACACGCATACAAATTAATAGACATGACAACACACAACAGTTTAACTTTAAGTAAGTAACAAACCTATAAGACCTCCTTCTCATACACATTGCTTAATGTATACATATGTACTCTCTCATACTCGTGGGAGATCTATTATACGAAGATGTAAACTAAACGGTCGGTATACAAACTGTTGTGGTTCATTCTGTGTGATCGATTTGATCGCATACAAAAAGTTTTGATATACCAACAAAAACGAAAATGTTCGCCTACAAAAATAGTGAAATCTATACGTAATGGGTCAAGTTTTTTACAAAAGTGAGAAAATGATTGGTAAGTTTTCAGGTGCACAGTATTTCATATTTTACTTGGCAATTAGTCAGATTTTATTAAACTTAATATACAAAGAAATAAACTTATCAAGTAAAATATGAAATACCCTGCACCTGGTAAACTTACACTATATATATATATATATATATATTCGCTACATTTTTTTGCTGGGATATCATTATACAATTAACTACATTAAATTAGAACTACCATGTAGAAAACACTTTCCATAAGATTAATATTGCCTAATACCTATCTTCCTCCCAAATATCAACTTTCTAAGACAATTGGAAGTTATCTTAGCCCTAGAATAATGATGATGTTAGTTAGTCAGTGACTGACCAAAATGTCGATTTTTAGGGTTAAATTATTAAAGTTGTAATGTTGGTGGGTCTCACGATATGTGTTAAGTTTGTCTTGAGCTTCGTTGATGTTTTAGTTCCTGAGATACAGACGCCTAAAAATCGTCTCTAATCCTTCCTGTAAAGCATAGTACGATAGACGCCTATGCTTTATCTTGAGCTGACTACCTTGCTATCAGATCAATCAAGTTAAAAGTGCAGTTTCGTAGCCGTTGGTCACCACTGCTGGCCAAGACGTATTTTCACTAGCACCGACAAAACCGAAGACGGTATCGGCACCTGCGCGTACAATTTATATTGTAACACAAAGAGTGTTTATATGCCTACCAGTAAAATTGTAGCAAATAACGATACCGATACCTGTCATTTCACTGTAGTTTGCTTCATAAAATAATGTAATATTGTTTATAAAACGTAAATATGCAGGCTCTCTCTAATTTGGCCAATATAATATGTGAAATCGCACAAACTATTCTATAAGTCTATTGAAATCATCATTGTCAAGTAAAACCACTTGAAGTAATGCTGCATCCGGCCATGATTTATGTTTTTTGGGTCGATAACTACGAATTTAGCAACAACACATATACAACTTATTATTAAATTATTACGTATTTTATATTACTTACAAAATTTATATGAATAGAAGTGGTACTTATAGACTTATAGAGATACTCAGCAACTTACCTAAAAAAAAAAAAGAATAAAAAATTATTATTTTTATTACTTTCAAAAATAGGGGAAAGGAGATAAATACAAAAATGTGTAAAATCCCGAATTCAGTGATTGGAGCTATGTTACTGTATTACTCTACTACAGTGCACATCTTATAAACTACGTCGCCATTAGCACTGAAACGCAAGGCGAACGAATCAGATTGCTCAAGATATGAATATTTTAAATATGTTTTATTTATAACTCAGGATAGCTTTGCTTTCCATAGATAAGTTTAGTAAGACATTTACAAACCCAAGTACAGTTTTAGCAAATGTACAGTTTGAAAACTGAAGAAGGTGAAATTTTTTTTTTAATATTCAATACTTGTACGAAAATAATGAGGATAATTATTATTGTAACAATTTCATTTTTTTTGACAAAAAATATGGTAATCCTTCCCTGTTGAGGATTGGATTATACGTCACGCTTGAAGAAACTGGAAAAACGAAAGATGAATTATATAATAATTCATCGGCGGGCTATTTATATAATATTTGTCGTATCTTAAGACTGATTAATGTTAATTAGGCAAGGTCTTTGCTACCCTATTCGATGTCCATATTTACTCGACGATAGTTGCGTAAACACAAAAGACTAAGTGTTTTCGTATCAAAAATTTAAAAAAGTTATATAATTTTAAAATAAATAAAGAAATAGGTTAAATATGTCATTAAACCCGAAACCGCATCTATAATATTGTTTTTTTAGTTTCATTTAGTTTCACCAAACGACCTTCCTTCTTTACTTTCTGAAATCGATAAAAACATTACTTAATTTTTGAAATAAGTAAGCTCTATATGCCTAATTCGTGAATTTTGTAAATTTTGTCTATTCCCAAAAGTAGAAATTTCATGAATTAGATGAAAAATATTAATTACATTTATACGGTATCTATAATCAGCGTAGTGGGACTAAATGGTCATGGCATTATGTTGGAGAGATATACTAACGACCATATGCCTAAGAACATTACGCCAACAAATGAGTCAAAATTTCAAACAATTACAATCCAAAGATTAAGCATTTGGCACCTTTTACATATACTTTTAACCCTCGAATTACACAACGGTTCGTGGATCCCTTTTATTGACCTGAAATAAGAAGCGCATGGTTCGTCATTACGATGGTCTAACTTTACCCTAAAAGAACAGCCAGCTGCATATTGCATTTAGGATAGATATCAAAGTCAACCAACCTAAGCGGATGTTTATTACATAATTTGCCAAATTAACCTTGGTGATTTTTACTACTTCATTTGAAATAAAAATTGGGTATTGCATTTTTGTTAGTCTACATTTACAACATACCAATAAAAATATTAATTTTTAATATAATTTTTTCATATCAGTATTTAATTTAATTAATAAATTCAATGACAATGAAATGTGTCGGGTATACGCTATAGTCTTCTACAGTTTGTCATACGTAGCCGAAAGGAATTTGGACAAACAGTTGTATGTTGACACGAAAGTATACACAAATAAACAAATATTAAATAATAATATCACTTCAACAAGAAGTTTATACTGTCTAAAAAATATATAAAAAAATATATATATATATAAAAATTAGAGTAATATGAAAAAGTTGGCTGTCACATCACAATCGTCTTTGGTGTAGTGGATGCACACTGGACCGGTTATCCAGAGGCCCGAGGTTCGATTCCTGGTTGACTAGTTAATTTTTTCATATCAGTATTTAATTTAATTAATAAATTCAATGACAATGAAATGTGTCGGGTATACGCTATAGTCTTCTACAGTTTGTCATACGTAGCCGAAAGGAATTTGGACAAACAGTTGTATGTTGACACGAAAGTATACACAAATAAACAAATATTAAATAATAATATCACTTCAACAAGAAGTTTATACTGTCTAAAAAATATATAAAAATATATATATATATATAAAAATTAGAGTAATATGAAAAAGTTGGCTGTCACATCACAATCGTCTTTGGTGTAGTGGATGCACACTGGACCGGTTATCCAGAGGCCCGAGGTTCGATTCCTGGTTGACGAGTTAATTTTTTCATATCAGTATTTAATTTAATTAAAAATATTAATATTTTTATAAAATGAATTTTTGTTGACTTCAAGTTGATACATAGTTATTCAAATAATAAACCGTATGTATAGTACAATACTCGTGGTATAAGTTTTAGAATTGGCGCACCAGTCCTTAACATGCTAGCTGACGTGGAAACGTGCAATCAAACTCGTCGATGATAAAACCAAAACCCAAATATAAAGAAACATTTTACCTGCCTTGGAAAATTTTCCATTGAGCAAGGAAACTTCTGCTCAAACATATCCATCACGTAATTACAAATTTTAAAACAAAAGATGCTATGTAAATAAAAACTGATAAAGGTAACTCATTAGTTTCTTTAAATAAAACTTATTAATTCAGTAATGTACAAAAAATGATTAATGAAGGACACTATCAAGGCGTACCAAAAGATCTTTTGTCAAAAATGATTAAACACGTACAAGGATTTTTAACGAGTAGCGTCAATTTTATCGCGAAACCAGATAGATTAAAGTTTCAACTTACCAATCCCTCTGTTCCCAGATTATACAGTTTACCCAAAATTCATAAATCAGATAATCGTTTCAGACCCAACGTGTACTGTGGTATAAGTTTTATTATTTGAATAACTATTAATATTGTTATTATCTGACGTCTAGATCCAGAAGAAACAAATCTGCTTATGGAGGAAACAGTCTGGAATTAGGCCTATTTACGTTTGAAAACATAAATATTTTGCCTTCAAAATAAAAAAGGTGTTCCGTTGAAATTGAAGGATTTTAACATTGTACGGAGAAAATTTAAGGAGCTCCTGAGTTAATGGAACTAGAATCGGAATATTCAAATCAACGTTTAGAAAAACTAACTGATGATTCTAAAGAATTTTGGTGATAGCCACGGTTTTTAGGGTAATTAATTGCATGTAAAAAAGTTTATTGAAGTTTACTCCAATTTTCTACTTGTGATTGATAAACCGGTTTTGATTGCTTTTCACCAAATGGTTAAGAATTTAGCAAGGAGTAACATGTGCTACACAAATTTTTTGTTCCATACATCCGTGCCCGCCGCGTGGTATAATCTATTTTTTATCCGATGCAAGATAGAGATAATATTTGAATTAAAAAAATATTTGTCACAAAAAAACAAACAACTTTTGTTTAAAACTTGTTTTCATTCATTCAATATTTCTTTTGTTCCATGTATGCCTGATATAACTTATCTTTTAAACGGTGCAAGATAAGGAAAATCTTTACATCAAAACTATGGGATGTATGAAAAAAATTTTCAAACAAAAGTTTGTTTTTACGATATAAATATTTTTTTATGTATAAATTTTTTCTATCTTGGAACAAAAAATTTATACGTATGATCATTGGAAAAGTTACTACTTAAATATTCCTCTTAGAGTACTCATTTCCAAGCTTCAGACTCATATACAAGTATTATATCTCAGTTTTTGACCAAGTTGGGAAAAATTGTTTTTTTACTGTGCATACTACTTGAACAAAGTATTAAGTTGTAGTATTTTTTCGACGCAGAATTTTATCTACTTTAATTTATAATAGAGTAAAATTGTCATAGAAACTCATCCTTAAGGAGTTATTAGTGACAAACTGAAAAAAAGTCCGATAATTTACAGGTTTTTGGGACACCCCTCATACAGCACAAGCATAAAATTGGTGCAAACTTTAATAAACTTTTTTCACATGCAAATAAAGAGATTAAAAACCTTTCCAGCTTTCCTAGGAATGAAATAGCCTACACCCCTTTTTTGGCTTATTTTGCTTAGCCTATGATAGATATTCAAATTGAATTAATGTATACATTTTTTAGCGAACAATAATGAACATTTAACCTCACTTTATGAATGAGGTCCAAATCAATTTAAAAAAATTAATAGATTTAAAAATTATGATGAAATTTAGCATTAAGTAACCTACTGTATATAAAATACATATATATATATATATATATATATATATATATATATATATATATATATATTCAATAAAGCAAAATGAAAAAATGAAATATGATTGTAATAATATTATTTTCTATCACGTGTAAAAACATTGCCATGTTACAACTACTCTATTGATCGTCATGATGACTATAATAATATGACGTCAACACCCGGCTTACACATGCGCAATATATAATGGGGCTGTTATTACTTTCCAACAATATAAAACAAAAACTTATATCGTCTATAACTCTATACATTGTGAAAACCTACATAACAGACACTTGTCCACATGTTCACTCACTATTGTATTATTAATTTATAGTAAATGTGGAAAATTTTTCTTTTCCAGACAATAATAATTATTTTTGTGGTGTTGCTATTATTAATTTTTCATTTATCATAGTGATTATTATTATAACATCGGCATAATATAGGGTGATTCGCAGAAAACACACCAATGATGACAAGCGTGCGACACATAAAAATAAGCTTAATCAAAAAATCCGAATATTGTTATTAGACTTTTGTTTATTTTGAAATTATGAATGGTATCATATTTTGTAAGATACGTAAAAAGTCATAGATACGTACAAATGCGTCTCGTGTCTATTAAACACTCCATCTAGTGCGTTCCACTAGACGCTCACAACGATCAAAATATTCCTTCAGCCGTTCGACATAACAACCACAGTCTTTATGGTCGCGGCGAAAACGTCACTAATGACGTCATTATTTTCGCTCACGCCGAGCTGAAGAGGTGGGTCGAAGTGGACGTTGAGAAATTCAGCGCAATTTTTCAAAAGTTAAAGCCCAATGACACCTACAGAGTACTCGGCCGAGTAAGCCGCAATGTAATCAGCCGAGACAGTACTCGGCCGAGCGACGGGCGAGTGATTTTGGGCGAGACAGTGAATAGAACCATGTTCTATTTTCTCGGCCGAATAGGAACCCCCCACCACTCAGCCACTCGGTCGTTCGCCACTCGCCCAGTGTAATCACGTTTGAGGCTGGCGAGTGACCGTGTTCTATTTCACCTTTCATATCATTATCAGTCAGTTATTGTCCCTCTTTCTTTCAATTTGTTTTGTTTTTGTTAACAACTGTCTCGCCCTGACCAGCTGGAATGTAATCGGCCATAATCGACCGTACTCGACCGAGCTACTCGGTAGATGTAATTAGGACTTTAAAGATGGCAATAGAAAAAATTACTTTGTATGATTCGGAAAGAGATATTTTAGCAATATTGCGATGCACCAACAAATATCCAACTGTCGCCACAAATTTTGATTGTATTTAAACGTAAAAATTTAAATTCTCCACTAATGAAATATAAAAAATTCAATTGTATATTTTTTTAAATATAAATCAAATTGACTAATAATTATTAAAGTTTATTATTAAGGCTTACAAATTATAACATAACCTCTTTAAGCTTCTGACTTATTTTCAAGCTCGCAATTTTTAATGTTTACATCAACGGTTAAAACGCTCCATAGTCCATTCCACTTGGGTTTATGATTGTGACGCTCGCAAGCAAGTGGAACGGGAAGAACCGCGGTCGTGAGCGAGATTGTTGTGAGTGCTTAGTGGTACGCACTGGCGCATTTGTTTTACGAAGGAAACATCTGGATTGTTCCCGCAGATGGTAGATCTGTTTCTATGAACTTTTTTTTTTACTCAGGCTGATTAAAGTTTCTTCTTGAAGTTGTATTTTTTAACCATTTCATCTCCAGGACGGTCTAGAATATCGCCGCACCCAGAGAGAATACAAAGGTCCATCATCTAATGTCAATGCATTTACTTTCTAAACTACCGTCTCTACTCTCTGTTTCGACAGACAGTTTCCTTTGCAATCCTCATCCACAAATTGACGGGTTTTAGATCGTAGATGACTACTCATTCTGTCAAGAAATATGTAAAAAAGAAACATACAGAACTCAATGATATAACTATGCGACTTTCTTTATCTTTTTATCAACCAACTTCGATAAATGACGCATCAATAAAATTAAGATACTGTCCCCAATCGCTATCTAAAAACTCGCAGAGGCATCCGTACTTAAATATATTCAAATTCGTGATGACGTCATAACTTGAAAACAAAATCGGATAATAACATTGGATCTTTTAAGCTTATTATCATCGAGTACCTAAATAAAATTATTTGATATACCCAAATATCGATCGCTTCCAAATCACGTATATGTGTCCTGTTTTCAATATTCATTTGGGTGTGTTATTTAACCATATATAATACACGATAGCCAATATTCATTTGACTATCCTGTATATACTTTTATTATTTAAAATTATTATAAAATACATCGTACTACTTCCATTAATATTTAATTATTTATTCATTTATTAATTAACATTCCATTTATTAATTGTTTTATTTTAGGTCAACATTTTTTGTGATATACAATTTCATTTCCCAAAATTTAGAAACAAATCGTACGCATCATCAATACGTAAACAACAATATACCTTTGTAATCGAGTTAGAAAAACAAATAAACTACCCTCAAAATTTGGGTTTTCTTTCGTTTCAAAAATTCAACCTCTCCGCCATACGGTGTTTTTTCGAGTACATAGCTGTCCTATGAAAATTTGAGGATAGCTTCAGTCAGACGTCAGTCTAAATGTTATGGCGAACTGACGTCATTGTTTTGAGATATGCAGGATAAAAAAAACGTTCCGACTCGAATTTATTAAGAGAATTAATGGGTGATTGCCCAAATTTTATTTATAACAGTTAGTTCTTTAGTAGAATCTTGAGATAATTCGATAAGAAACTCGAAAAAATGTTTGTCCAACAAAATGGATGGCTTGACCGAAGCGTCCTCCACTACAAACATGTCCAAATGACGAGTATTTAAAATTAGAGAGTATTTTTAAAATTAAATGGCTACATTGTCCTACAAAATAAATGGCACATTTTCTCAGTCCTAAAATCGTGTCAATTCCACTGTAACACTTTTTTCATTAATAACTGTACGACAAAGATAAGATACTATTGTTTTTAATTTTTTTTAAGTCTATAATTTTTTGAAGAAGAATATAAATAAAAATGTCAGTTAAATGTCAATTTAACAAAGTTAATTAAATAAATAATCAATTTAACAAATATGGATATGTTGTTATTATTTACTAAGTTTAACAATAAACCCAACACATCATTATAAACCTTATTTAAAGCTAAAATAACACAAAAAGTAAGTTCATCAAAATAAACAACTCAATAATCGTGTCCACAGACAAACGGACATGCGGAAATGGCCGAAATAGGCCATTCTATGAACACCTATTCCAAACATTTATGTCTGCGATCGATATTTTCAAGCGTTACAAAGTCGAGACTAAACTTAATTTACCCTTGTATATTTCCATATACCGGGAAAAACATGTAAGGACAAAAAAAACTATTAAACAATTATTGTTTTTATAGAATTATCCTTCCTAAGAAAAGAAATGAACTAAAATGTATGATAATAGAAGTGATAGGCATATATTTGATTAAAGTGTCCAGAAATTTACTATTGAAGATAATTTGATTAAGTTCTCATAAGGGCGTAACGTGTTATGGCGCTATTTTCGAATAAAAATAAAATTTATTATTTTCAAGAAGCAGTCAACTTTAGTTTATTCTTAGTCTCCTCCTATGTCTTAGATTATGAATATATGAGGAGAGACGATAAATTTTGGATCAACACCAGTTATCAGTAACCCAAACTACGCCACTGATAATCATGAAAACTACATTTAATGTACTATATCGAATATATTTTGGGTGACCGTTCACTGACGCTTCATAATAACCGTAACTTCATTCATTACAAATTCGGAGAAAATAAACACAAAACCAAATTTAATAATCTTGACATTGAAGTTGTTTTTAGAATTCAGAATGTGTTATACGGTTTATAGGTATATGTCTGTTTGTTTGTAACCGATTAACTTAGAAACAAGTAAAATATCAACATACTAAAACTTGGCATTAATCCAAATCGAAAATATACGACCTTGAAAGGAAGGAAATCCTATTATCTATAACGAGGATTTCAACCATATAGATATAAATGTTTTATCAATACATTAAAAATAAATGATTATGCAATATTTAATCAGTTAAAATGTTTTATTTTACTAATTATAGACCATTTTAAATAAAATTGATAATACCTTTAATACAAAATGTAATTATTGATATTGTTTCGATACAGACATGGATATAATATATATATATATATATATATATATATATATATATATATATATATATATTAGGCTGGGTAAAAAAATTTTTCTTTTTAAACCTTGGCATATTGAAAAATTGGTTACTTGACATCTTCCTAACAAGTCCTCTCCCGAGCTCTTAATATTAATATTAAAATCCTCATCATCGCAGTTTTCCATTATCATTTCAGTCAAATGAAGAAAATTTTATATCGCGCTCATAAATGAACATACATCATATCCCAATACATATGTTTGTAGGGAATTATAAACCATATTTTGACAAAATGGAAACCCGACTTCAAAAATCAAATATTCTATAAGAAAAAATGCACTAAAAAGTAAAAAAATAATTGCATATTCTTGTGCCAATTTTAGTTCACCTAAGCAAAAATTTTTAAATATATATGTACAATTATTGTTATTTTTGGAGGCGGTGTCAGCATAGAGAAATTCACATAATTTTTGGAAACCGCCTTCAAAAATAACAATAATTGTACATATATATTTAAAAATTTTTGCTTAGGTGAACTAAAATTGGCACAAGAATAATGCAATTATTTTTTTACTTTTTAGTGCATTTTTTGTTATAGAATATTTGATTTTTGAAGTCAGGTTTCCATTTTGTCAAAATAGGTTTTTTTTTACATGCATTTTGTTTTTTTTTTGTAAAAAATTTTTTTGAAGTCGTTTTTAAAAAAATTTTCTTATTTTCCCATTATAAATGAGTATACCCTTTAAAAAAAAAAAATTCGCAGATATCGGTTATCACATATAAAATGAGGATTTTCCTCGATTTCCCGAGGATCCCGTCATCAGAATGCGATTTGGTGCCAATGGGACCAATGGGAAACCAAACCCTTTAAAACAAAACAAAAAAATTCAAAATCGGTTAATAAAGGACGGAGTTCTGAGGTGACACACTTAAAAAAAAAAATACAGACGAGATGAGAACCATCCTCCTTTTTGAAGTCGGGTTAAAAAGCTCTGCAAATAAACAACCTATCACCATCTGTATCACTTCAACTTTACATAATTGGAGGTCTAACTATGAAGAATTAGAGAATGAGCTACACATATTCCCGCAGAAAATTAACTAATTTACAAAAATGGTCTCTGTTGTTCAAATGGAAATATGTGTTACTCATTTTTTAATGCTTACCAATCAGCAAGTTATAAAATTTAGAAGCAAAAAACAAATGGTTTTTTCTTGAATTCTTTAAAATTTGACCTCCATTATCATTTGAATGGTTACGTTAATGAATAAAGTGTAAAAGATCTTTTTTGTAGAGCGTTTAATTCCCTACAAAAATATGTATCGTAGATTTTGTAATATTTACAAATTATAAATCAATCAGATATAAAATCTAGAAGAAAACATTTTTTTTAAATAAATTCAATTTGAATGGTTAGATCAATGAAAAGTGTAAGAGATCTTTTTTGTAGAGCTTTTAATTTCCTATATATTGAATACAACGTTGCCAAACTACATAACTATGTGCATATTTTAGCATTTATATCCACTATATACACTTATCCACTATACAAAATTTCACTGTAGGGTTACCAACTCAAAATTTTAGAAAATCCGGAGATAGATCTCATTAGCCGATGAGGATATTTACAAAAATCAGGAGTAGAAACATATAGACAAGGGTATTTTTAGGATCGCTGATTTTAAATCTAGTTTCGAAAGTGTGATTTGACAATTGGAAACTGTTAATAGCTGTGTTAAATCGCCGTACTTTCTAGAAATCATGATAATTACAAGGTGGTTTTTCGGGGCGCTGATTTCAAATATGATGTCGAAAGGAACATTTCCTATTCCATTGCAAATAAAGCATGCCCTATTACCTCTTTGAACAATGAAATTGAGTTTTATATGGACTAGCGAAGACGCGTTGAATGGACATTAGCTCCATACTCTTAGTGAAAAATCCCAAAAATAGACTTTCCAACCCCATTTCTGGAATACTGTCCATTTTCCGATCGTGTGACCATAAGAACTTTTTATCAGGAGCTCAAAAGGAATAACATATAATTCCAGCTAATTTCACCGAAGGCGACTTTCCGTAAGAAATGTGCGGGGTTTATCGTACCACGATTTCACTCTCAATAATATACCCGTAATCTTATAATTCCGTAAATAGTATATATTCGAAAAATCACCACTGTAGCTCTTTTCGTTCAAAAGTTATATCGGGTTCAAATAACATCTAATTTAAGGTGTAGTAATACCACGGTAAGTAGGTAAGGCCAAAAACCCCTTAAACTTGGCCTTAAGCACTTCCGCGCTCTAGATATGCACTAATACGTAATCAACCCTAGATTATATTTTACAGGTATCACGTAATTACAACTGTGAAATACCATTATATTTTAATTCATGATTAATGGGACTTTTGAAACAAATTCATGAAAATTAAGTTCGTTTTTTTTTTTACTTTTTGTTCTTGAGACATTGTGACGACTACATTCTGCGTTTGTTAATAATTTATGCATGTATTTATGTTTGCTTTAGCTGGTGCATTTAATTTACAATGAGTTTTCAGGTTTTAAAGAAGACAAAAACAACAAAAAGAATTAATTACGATTCAGAAATTATACCCAGTATATATAATATATACAAGGGTATATTCAGTTTAGTCCCGACTTTGTAAGGGTTGAAAATATTGATCGAAAAAAAATTTTTTTGGTATAGGTGTTCATAAATGATTTAAGCAGTCCATTTCCGTATATCCGCCCGTCTGTCTGTAAACCAGATAATTAAAAAATGAAAATAGTTAACGAGTTGAAATTTTGAGTTTGTGTGCATCAGAGCTAAAAAGTAAGATCAAGTTCGTGAATGGGCAAAATCGTACCGTTAGGAGGAGAAATAACCATCTTTGAAACCGTAAGATGAAAAAACATGTTAAGACAAAAAATGTTCTTCTTTTAGAAATAAACAACTTTTTTGTTTGAAACTTTTTTTCATAAACTTAGTATATAAGTACTGGGTATTTAGACAATTAACTCCATTAGTTGTTATTTTCACTTGTTTTTATTATCGGGCCGTACTATAAATATTGAACTACTAGCGACTCCAAAATTGATGATCCCCCATAACCATACAATTTATTTTCATAATTTTACACTTAATTTGTGCCAAAAATCCATTTGGAGTTCGAAAAAAAGTTTAGGTCCAAAGTTATTAGTATTTTTAAAACGAACAACTTTCATTCGAACATGTTTCGAAAATCAAATTAATTCAGTACAAATCGACAGTAAAAATTCCAGAGGAACGCTACCTTTGGAGTCAAGTGTACCATGAATGAGTTTTACTACAAAAACGTTATTTTTATACGAATAAATAAAATAACAAATGTAGCAAACAAACAAAGCCGCGGGCAAATACAACGATACAATAATAATTAATTATAACAACCTTCTTCGTCAATAAACATTATTAAGTAGATAATAATCGTAAATTACACATTAATTAATATACTTAATTAATATATCAATTATTTACCTACATATATAATACACTATTTGCTAATTGTAAAATGACGAAAAATTAATTTAAAAATTTGACGATTTCTTTATTTTTGGTACAGAACCTCAATAAGTCGAAATCCTCTAAAAGGCTTGTTTCACACCAACCCGACAGTCGTATAAACGACATTTAGCCGATCACGACAATAATATATATATATATATATATATATATATATATATATATATATATATATATATATATATATATATATATATTATATACGCTCAAAAATTTGTTGTATTTGAAGATTTTCTGAATTTCACATCGTTTAAGATATAGGTTTTAGACACAGCTCTGCGCGGGCGGGCAAGGATGCATGCAAAATTTGAAATAAAAATTTTGTAATCGATTTTTGAGCATCTATTATCATTATATTAAACAAATATAGTATTATTTTGAAAATATTTTCCGTATCCAGAATTGACTTAATTTAATTTTAACATGCATTCTGTTCCCGGGATGTTTCAAAACATCTATGTACACTCCCGTTCATAAACATTGAACCAGTTGAAACATTCTAAGTGTTATTATACATACATTTAGTAATATATACGCTTAGAATGTAACTTACTGGTGGTTCAATTTTTATGAACAGGAGTGTATATATATATTTTTTTTAATTCAGCCTGACCTGTTTTTTAGTACGACGTACAGAACCGAAAAACAAGTTAATATATTATAGCAATTGAAAATAACAAAAAACTGAGTTAATTGTTTAACTGCAGAGTTTATGAAAAAATTTCCAACAAAAGTTGTTTATTTTTAAAAAAGGATCATTTTCTGTCTTTAAAATTTTTTTCTATCTCTTACCGTTTTAAAGATGGGTATTATTCTCCGTGAGATAGGCAAACCTGGTCCGATATTGTCCATTCGATATTGCCCATACGAACTTGACCCTACTTTTTTAGCTGTAGAACACACATAGAAAATTTCAGCTCGTTATCTCTTTTCGTTTTTGAGTTATCGTGTGTACGGTCAATTATGACTACCTACACCAAAAAATTTTTTCTGCGATCAATATTTTCAACCGTTACAAAGTCGAGACTAAACTTAATATATCCTTATATTATATATACCTTAATATATATATATATATATATATATATATATATATATATATATATATATCTTAAAATATTAAGAACTTGACCCTACTTTCTTTAGCTGCAGAACACACATAGAAAATTTCAGCTCGTTATCTCTTTTAGTTTTTGAGTTATCGTATCTTAAATATTAAGATATACTACCTACCTACTATGAATTTTTACTTTATTTTATAAAATGCAATTCATGAATGAAGACTAGTTATTATTATTAATAGATTATTTGTAGCATTAATAAGTTACTTAAATTGTCTATTGACAATAATATTGAACGTTTACAACCCACTTTATGAACTATTTTGAAAAATAATTTGGCAAATTATCATAATTTCCAGTCATAGGTTACAAAATACTTAATGAATTTCAAATTTATGTAATTTATATAAATAATACTCAAGGCGCACATGGTGACTTCAGAATTGTCATAATATTGTCCCACTTACGATGATTATATAAGTCGGTTAGACTTTGTTTATGTTTTTTGTCAATATCTTTCAATCGAATGGAACATTCACATTCTGAAATACCAAGAACTCCAAGGTTTAAAAATAAATAAATATAACATATGACTTGGTCACTGAACTTATTTGTTTTAAAACACAAATAATCGAGGGCGTTGTTAAATTAATTTCAAATAAATACGTAATTTGAAAAAAATGAATGCAATTATTGTTATTACAGCTGATGAAAATTTTATTTAAGTAAAGCATGCGCATTAACTAATATTATTAAAAATTTTAAATTTTCCTCCAAATAATAAAATTTTCATTTTTACTATAATATATTGACGTCATAGTTCGCTGTTGACTGCCTGTTATATATCACAAAAATAACACATTATTATAAATTTAAAATCAACAATAGAATTTTTTTAATTCCAATATTTGTATTGTACTATCAAATGCATGTCTCTTTTAGTAAATAAAATAAAATAAATATCAACACTTACTTGAAAAATTATACAATAACTTTAAATTAGTCAATGCTAAAAAACAATGCTTAAATACATTTCCAAACCAGTAATAATAATAATTGAAAATGTATTAATTAATTATAATTATAGAAGAAAAATAATAAATTTATCACAATCGAACGTAACCCGGTTGATACAAGACAATTCTTTCGTATTCAGTCCAGAAAAATAAACAACTTTACAAAAAATTATCGAACACGATCAAACACAATTTTATATTGTAAATGATTTAAAAAAAATTTGTTGATGTATTTATTTATTAGGCACTATTTACTGGTTGTGTTTTTTTTAAAATTAATTTACGGTTATTATTGCTATTAAACTGTATTTATCAAAAACATCAAAATTGATTTGAATCAAAATGTAAATTCTATATTAATTTCGTATGTGTATATGAAGGTTACAATATAGACATTTACGTATCAACGTTAGAACATAAAGTGTGTTAAATGCTGTATTTCGTTATCCCCAGTTTTGCTTTTTACCTGCATTTTAGCAGAATATGCTCTGTGTATAGTTCACATGATTGAAGAGCAACGTTAAATATCCCTATATAATATTAATTTAGTGTAAGTATTCAACATTTAAACTGTTTTAACCTCTATATACAGGCTACAACACAGTATACTATGAAATATAGGACTATTATTTTCGAAGTGGAAAATCGAATGTTTGGGATATCCTGATATTAAAAATGCTGCCTTTGTTCATTGGACTGAGAACGCAATATTTCAAATAGAATGATGCTAGAGGATTCAAATTTTAAACCAGCAAGATAAAAAAAATATATGTAGAGATAGAAAGAAGGAGACGATTTTACAAAATTATACATCAGAATAGTTTGTTTATATTTTTAACATTATCTTTGATGGTTTAACTATTTAATTTAAAGTTTTTATCTGTAGCAGTTATTTGTTTTCATGATACATGTGCGGATAATCATCGAATCTACTAGTAAACACAAAGGTTTTTTCGGTGTTTCCAGGTTTTCTCTAAAATAATTCTAGCGATTTTTATCACTTATTCTGTGTTTTGATCCTTACATTTTCATACTAGTTGAAAATTTTTCCATTTTTTTTAAATATGTATTCAAATTATATACCAGGTGATAGTTGATGCCAAATGGAATAATGGAGAAATTCTGGACATACCATTTTTTTACTTATTTTCAAAGATTATACTGAAGACTAAAGAAATAATATTAGACAAATTATTTTTCATTGGTCAATTTTAATTTATTCAATATTCAAAGTTGTAGAAATTAGCTCGCATTTAAAACGCGGCGTGAAGGATGAGATACGTCATTAGCCATGTTCTGTCAGCTATCAATATCTTTTAGCACAGTGACAAATCTTTTTCCACTAGTTTCGTATAAGTTTATAATTACACCAAAGTACCGAACCAATATCTATAGCTTATTATTTTTCCTGCGTTTTCCATGTTGAATGCTTTGGTTTATCGTTGACACTTTTGTATTTTACCATTCACTGACAGCGTACAGGATAATTCTTTCACAAAACATGGCTCGCTTTTCGCGAAGCGCTTATAAAGTACCTGTATTTAGTTTGACATTTTGGGATCGGGATAAGTCTTTGTAGTATAAAAAAACTTTCTATAATATTTTTTTACCTCTAGATTAAATTTAAAAGGTTTTTAAATTTTTACATTTTGATCGGACTACCATGTTGGCAAAAACGTCACATAGTTAAAAGAGTAATATTTTACAAGTAGTGTAGTAAAATATTTTCTTAGAAAATAGGAAACCATTATTTTCTACCATTTTTGAAATCTACATGACCTAAGATGATTGATTACTCCACATACAAAATTTCTGATCGATTGTTTAAAATTTCATTTTTAATGTATCATAAAAAAGTTCACATACAAATTATAAGGATGTTGAGGTTATGGTTTTGGTGATATGGAATCAGTGCATATCACTGACCTCTACATGTCACTGTGCATATCCCCTGTATACAGAGTAATTAGACTGTATATAGATGTTGTGCGGCGTTTGTCTGTATATAGATGTTGTGCGATCAAGATTTAAAAAAATTATTATTAATAAAATTTTTTTTATTTCAAAGAAATTATTTAAACAATTAAAATTTCAGTTATATTTTATTCCTATAAACAAATAAATACAAACTTTTATTTATGATTTCTTTTGCAAAGAATTGTAAAAAACATTGTGTACACATGCTCTTTGTTTGAAATAAAAAACAACAGACAATAGCTGATAAGATTTGTTGGCAAGTAATGGCGGTTTTATTTAAAATAATAATACTCTATCGGTAAAACTTAAAATAGAAACATACATGAAAAGGCGTTGTAAATTATTACATGATTGTTATAACACCAATTAATTAAAATTAATCTCCGGTTAAATACTTCAGTAGAGTAGGGATAAGTCAACTTATCTCTGAATTTCTTATATATCCTTATCATTTTCAAATATTTTTGGTAATATGAATTTATTATTATTTATGAAAGAAAGTCTTTGTATAATTTTGAATAGTTTTTAGATCAATTCTAACAGAATGTATCGATGTTATGTAAAATCAGGACAAAATGAATCTGGAGACAATATAAAGAATGGAATTTATGAAATTGATTTACGTAGTGATACCGTGTCTCGTCCCACCGATGCTATGCGAGACGCAATGAGAAATGCAAATGTTGGTGATGATGTATATGAAGAAGATCCAACGGTTATTCAACTTGAAGAAAAATCTGCAGCTTTGTTAGGAAAAGAGAAAGGATTATTTGTCCCAAGTGGAACTATGGCAAATTTAATTGCAAGTATGTAGTATTCTAGTCATTATTTGTACATTTCTAATGAATTTATGAGGGAATAAATATTTTTAGTAATGGTTCATTGTGACTCAAGGGGTAGTGAATTGTTTTGCGGGGATAAAAGTCATACCTATTTATTTGAACAAGGTAGGCCACCTCAGATATCATAATCTTTTATTCTAAAATATAAGTACTAAATTTTGTTACTTTACTAGGCGGTGCTTCTCAAATAGCTGGTGTGTTGTTGAGTACAGTAGTCAATAAATCTGATGGAACATTTAGTTTGGAAGAATTGGAACAGAAACTCCACCTTGATCCTGATTCACATGAACCTTTCACAAATCTTTGTATATTTGAAAATACTCACAACATATGCGGAGGAAGGGTAATATTTTGTTTACATTTCAACGCTCGTTCATATACTATACTCCCCAATTCCCGAACTGGCTGACTCACTTTCAATGCTAATTATGAGGCACTTCCCGTGGTCCGACCGGGCTTCGGGTTTTTCCATTCGATGCGGTCAGACATCAGACAAAAAATTATCAAAAATGCAAAAACAGAGGGTTAACTTTTAAACAGGGATTTCTATCGAAATAAACAATCAAACAAAAGTTGTAGAATTATTTTTCGTTTCAAATATTTGGAAAAAAAATTTAACAAGAAAAACTTTTTTGTTTTCCTTTTTTTATTGGCTGTATGTGTACCCTGCTAGATTCTACACCACTCGAGGAGCCTAGCCTCCCTGCGAGTCTTCTCTATTTTCCACCTTCTGAAAAAAATTTTTTTTGTGGCTGTTTTCAAAAGTATAAATGCAAATTTCAGAGCAAATCTCAGGATATTATGAAAACTACAAGCGTTTATTCTATTAGAACCGAGAACATTAAAAATAGGGCGTTTAAAACTTTGAATATGATTTTGTGCGATCGATAGATAAAAACTATTCAACCAGTTAAGAAAATGAGTTCCCAGCCTCTTAAATCATGTAAAAAAATGTTTTTTTTTTAAATCTAAAGTTTTGTAAATTACCACTTTAGACAATTTATTAATACTTTGTTTTCTACTTCATTTTACATACACGTAACATACATTCAAACTAAAATTATGAACTATATAGGTGGTACCATTAAACTGGATCGAAAATTTAGCAGCAATTTGCAAAAGAAATAAAATAAAACTTCATATGGATGGTGCTAGAATATTTAATGCAGTAGTCGCGATGAAGTGTGAACCAAAAGAAATAGCTAAACATTGCGATTCAGTTTGCTTCTGTTTAAGTAAGAGTTTATGCTGTCCCATTGGATCAGTACTTGTTGGATCCAAAGAATTTGTACACAAGTAAATTCAATTTTTTTGAATGCTTAACAACAAATCTTGATATCTTCTGTTAATTTTTAGAGCAAGAAGAATGCGTAAAGTATTAGGTGGTGGTATGCGTCAAGTTGGTATCATAGCAGCAGCAGGTTTAGTGGCTTTAGATCAAATGATAGATCGTTTATCCGAGGATCATGCTAGAACTTATGCAATAGCAGAAGCAATTTATAATTTGAAAAGTCCATTATTCACAGTTGATTTAAAAAGTGTTGAAACCAACATGTTTATGATTTATATGGACCCAAAAATAATAACTGCTCGTGAATTCATTAAATCAATGGTTACAGTTTCTGAAGAAGAACGTAATAATGGTGTGAACGTTATTGTTAAATGTTGTTCCCGGTTTCCAGAATGGGTTAGATTTACTATTTATAATGAAATAACCGATAACGATGCTAAATTGGTGATTAAAAAAGTAACTTTTGTCATTAAACAGTTCGAAAAAAACCTTATTTGAAATGGAATTGACTTGAGGAAAATTCTATGCAAAATTTTTGAAAATTATATTTATTAATAATGATTTAGTATTGCCCTTATAATTTCTCAATTCTAAATCTTATATTTCTTTAATATTTGGATACCATGAGCACAAAAAATGTAACACATAATTAATAAAAATAATTTTTGAAAACTTGAAACATTTGTGAAAACTTGTATTATTTCAGTATTATTGTTATGGTAATAGAATAATTAAATTAATTTTTAACTGAGCTATTATTAATTCTCACACATATAAATACGGTAAGAATTTAATTAAAAATACACACGAAATATCTGTAAAAGTTGGCATAAATTCAGTTTTTTATCAAATAAGAAAGTATAATACTGTAACCATACTACTATATAAATGTGAAAGTAACTGTTTGTTTGCTACCTCTTCACGACTAAACAGATCGTAATGAAATTTGGCAAGGAGATAGATTATATCTGCGGAAGGACATAGGCTATCTTTTGTCTCAAAAAATAATCTTGAAGGGAGTGAACATAGTCGAACAATCTCATTTTTGTTGGAGTCGGTAAAATTTTTTTGTTGATTTTATCATTTCCACAGAAACTATACTTCTAAAAAATAACTATAAAATTATTTTATTAAAAATTGTTTCAATTTTGAAATGTCAACTTTGATTTACGTTTCCATTGTAACTATAAACTATACTACAGTAGTCTCATTAATCCAACACTATAAAAAACTATAGGGTGTCGGATTATTGGACGTGCGAACTAGAAGTGCCGGATTAGTGAGACTCTATAGTCTATTTTATATACCGTACGTTTATTTTTCATCTTCGCGTGGTAGATCTCCCACGAGTATGAGAGAGTACATATGTATACATTAAGAAATGTGTATGAGAAGGAGGTCTTATCTGCCTATGTGTTTTGTTGTGTTGTATGAGACAATCACCAACCACTCGAATAGTTATGAATATTATTCACTGTTTTGAAAAATATGTTTGTTTATCAAACCTATAAGACCTCCTTCTCATACACATTGCTTAATGTATACATATGTACTCTTTCATACCCGTGGGAGCCATCAATTTTTTGTAAAGAAATTTTACGTTTAAATTTCACTGTCATCAAAACAAGAGTTATCTAAGTCACTCCATATTTGGATACCGATTATTTGATAATTTCTATGTATTGTCAAATGAGGAATTAAAGTTTTCGTCGTAGGTCGGCTTCCAGAAGTAGTAGAAATATACAAAAATATTTTGGTGATTTTAATCCTAAAGCACTGTATTAAAAATATTATATTTTTTAAAATATTGCAAATTTACAACAATAACGACCAGGGTGGTTTCTGTGGGCCTAATATTCTCCGAGACACATTCAGTCAAATCTTGCAAATTTTTATATATTTAAGTAAGTTTCTGATTAAAGGGTTTGATTTGATACCCATATTGTAAAGATAATTGCACCTATTCGTCTAATCCCTTTATAATTATACAAAAAAAGCAGCTAAGACTAAGAAAACTTGACCTTCATGAAATATCTCACTGTGAAAATTTAAAAAAAATGGTAAACTTGACTAATTCAAGGGAATTATGAAACTTGTTTTACACATTTTAACAAAAATGTTAAATAGAACATAGGAAATTACATTGCATACGCACACTGATAAAAAACGTTTTGTTTTGACTAATGTAATTTCCTATGTTATATTTTTAACAAAACAGTGCTAGGGTGATTAAGACTGTTTAAAGCAGTTTTGCTCTTTTGGTGTGCGTTGGCCATAAGCGTTGCTTTGTGGTTTTCAATGGTATAATTTTCTACAGGCTTTAAATTTTGTTGTATTAAACACAAAGATTTATTTTCATGAACATGATAGGCGAAAAAGTTTTCCTGAAAATAGTAATAATAAACATTTGAGTTCCACTCCAAATACATATATATTTGGTAATACTTCAGTAATTTTTACCAACTTATACATTTTCCATACAAATATTTAAAAAATACGTTACAATATTATTTTACTAAATATTTTTATCGTTTGTTGCTCGAAGTGTACGGATAAAGAGATTGAAATGTATTAACATCAGTTGTGGCATCATCTCCAGAATCAGAGTCCCCATCGGATTCAAATGTGTTGTCAGGGATATCATATAAACGAATCATTGGCTTATTTGGATCCTTCATTATCAAATATTTACCTAAAAACACAAACATTTGTATATTTTTTTATCAGACCATTGTTTATTGTTACATGAAACTCTAAATAGGTAATAGTATACAGTTTTGAGTTAATCGATTTTTTGTTTATGGAATAATAAAGTTTGACGTCACTGTAGATATCAACAGTACAATGCAGTTTGTTTTACCAATGTTTAGCAAATAAACATATGACCCAATTATTTGTTGTTCAGATGACGGATTACTCGGAATTTTAAGTAAAATTTAAAAAATTGGTAGCCTTGCAGTATTACTTTTACATCATAGTTGTACTATATGTCGTAAAAACTAGTTCGGCATTGGACTTTCTCGCTGGTAATAATAAATTCACTATTCATTACAAAATTAATTGAAATAATCATGTAAACTAGGGTTGACTTTTGGATATTTAAAAAATTAAGTTACTTCTAAAGAATACTTTGAAACTAATAAGTAAAAAGATTTTTAACTGTGTGATTCAATACTCTAACAATGTACATAATGTTGCTATAAAATTGAACAGCAAGTTTTAAATTCTTTTACTAGATAGGAATTTATAAATTTTGCACAGGATTTGTCCAACGGTATAGACATGGGGCGGACATATGCATTTTTTGTTTTCATGAGTTTTAGACATGTGGAATAGAAATGATTTTTATTAAATTTCAATACTTTCTAACCTCTATTTTGCTCGAAAATAAAAATATAATTTTTTTTTGTAAACTAGCGTCTTTTTATCCATTGTTAATATGATTCCCTTCGGTTATATTATACTAAAGGAAGTGGCTAGCGTTTAATTTAATTTCACATTTAAGTAATGTATCTGAACATTGATATCATTCATTCTTTGACGTCAAATGCTTTATATGAAAAATCATTCACATCTAGGATGAGAATCGAACCCACTAAGGGTTGTGGGTTCGATTCATACACATCTTAGAAGTGTATGACTTTTTATATCAAGCATTTGATGTCCAAGAATGTTAAAAACATAAAAGTTGGCTGCCTTTCTACGATAATTAAAAATTAATATGTAAGTTAACTCACCATCCTTTTGCTTCATTACAATGTCGATTATACATCGTAAAATACCCCAAGCATTATCCATATTAAGATTGATTTGTGTTGCAAACTCATGAGGTTTATATTGTTGCGTTCCCAAAATAACATGTTTACTTGAATCGCGTACCAATGCTCGTGAAACATAACCTAATTTCAATTGATCGCTGCCAGCTAAGAGAGCTTGAACTGTCCATTTTGCTAATTTACAAGCATTATTACGGAGTTCGTTTGCTAATACAGCACCTCGTTGAGTGTCCAATTTTTGACGCCATTCAACACCATTGGCTAGTTTTGAATCCCATTCATTCAAAGCTTTAACTGATAAGAATTGTAATTCACCATTCGGCGATTGAACAACGGCATCGTGTTCACAACGAGCAACCAAAACCTATAAAATATATTTGTGACAATTTTTATGTTTATTTCTTGTTTATGATTAAGTATAAATTCTTACAAGTTGATTTGACACTTTGAGTGAGTTATTAAATTGAATTATCTTAAAAAATGAAATATTATAAAAATTAAAACTTACAATTCCACCACCCAAATCCCATTTTCGGTAGCGATAGGCAACACTTGCAACTTCACCATCTTCTTCTTCCGAAATAAACGGATTGGCATCATCAAATTTATATTTAGGTTCTGTTGACCCACTTTTCAATACTTGTTGACTGAAATTATTTTTAATGAATGTAGCTTCCAGAGCTAAATTCCTTGGCGAATTTAAAGAATTGCCATCATCTTGAGGTGGTTCTACGGATGTTTCATTTACAGTTAACAAATCAAACTCGGTATTGTCACGTTTATCGAAAAATAATTTATCTCCGATTTTTTCGATGACAATATCCCATGAATAGTTTGAACGAGTACAACACATAATTGTTGCTAAAATTGCATCAGTTGCATAGACATTTCCATCATTTTTAGAAAGTTTACGAATAATTGGATCATCTGTGGTAGTAACGGTATGGAAAATTCGATCAATTCGTTGTAATGGTTTTTCATGTTTGACATTAACACGATCATAGCTTTTATCATAGTACTCTAAGTTACCACAACATAATATATCTTCACCCTCTTTAATATTAGGCAATGATAGTTTTGCTAATCGTGGGAAGTCCATTTCTTCAATCGTTACCCAATCAGGTCGAACAGTCACAGATGCATCACGTATTTTAATTGGTGGCTATATTAGATTTTAAATAAATAATATTAATAGAAATATAATTTTTATTCATGTATTTTGGGACATTCCATACCAAAAAAACAAGGACTCAAAATGACCATTTCAGACTTTCACCTGGGTGAAATAGTTTAAAATTAAGAAAAAATTCCGATTTATCCCTGATCCTGAACGCAATATTGGACAGATTTTTAATTTTTTATTCAAATCTAAACAACATTTGGATTACCTGGGGAATAAGCTTTGATGATGAAATATGTTAGAACGAGATAAACAAAAAATAAACAAGGCAATTTTTCGGGATTTCGATTATATTACAGTATATAATTGTAAATTTTTTTAAAAACAATACAATCCCATAAAATAATACTTATAGAAATTTGAATCTTGGAATTTTATAAAATTCGACTAGATGTTCAAAACAGATACATTTTCGATATTTCAAAAAATAAAGCTTGTATATAATTGTATTGAATTTCACAGATTGAATTTCTGATATTAAATTTCACAGTTTAAATTGATTTCAACTTTCGCTATCTTAAAAAATATAATAGCAAAAATTTTATTGTATATTTTTTGTTTTTCTCCGTCCGAAAATTATGCCGTCTAACAAATCACAATATCCATCAAGTCTATCCTCTGAGTTATTACACCAAGTCTAGACTTTTCATAACAGAAACTATAACAGATAAAATTATCCTAAAATTAGTTATGAGTTCAAAATGTCGAAGAATATGTCTAAAATTTTATTGAAATTTGAAATGATCACGTTGAATTGAAACATTTGGCTTGGAAAAGTAGTTAAGAAAATACTCACACGAGCTTGGCCCCATTTTTTAGTGACACCTTTACGATCTCTATCACGTAGTTTCAAACTTTTACCTAGAGCTTGCATGCCCGAATTTTGCATGCCGCCCCGCCCTCCACGACCACCACGCATATTACGTTGATTAGCTCTGAAACGTCCTCTTTGATATGGAGGTTTCTGCACACGAGTAGTATCAACAAGATGGAAAGTAGATTCATCTTCGTCGTGGTAATAAGCATATTGACTACCAGCTCCAAAGGCAGACGCATACTTATCTAAAATTATGACAATTACAACATAATATTTCCGAAATTAATTTGTATTACTAAAACTTACTTGCATATTTCTTGTCTTGAAATGTTGCACCAGTCCAATCACTAATTTTACCTAAACGATCACCCTTACTGAATGGTTGATATGGCATATCCTTAAATTGATCAGGTAACTCGCACGGTCCCCATCCTAACGGATTATCCTGAATTGGAGGTACTTTAAAATGAAGCCCTGAATGGCTTCCCTGAGTATCGTTTAACGTCATTTTATTTACACCACTAACTTAAAATGTATAAATAACTTTAAGTTGACAATAAAAATATCGCCAATATGGCAAAAATCACCGACAGGAAGTTAAACAGGTTATATTCAGTTACGGTGAGATACTACACTATATAATCGGGTGAAGTCGATAATGTTCGTATGATTCATATTTAAGTACGAAATTTGAACTCAAATCGATCACTATATTTTTAACATTATAATTTGTTAAATATTATATTAAAAATTAATGTTTGGAAAATTATTCGTTGTTTGTAGGGTCGCAAATTAAATTTTATTTGAATTTACGCCACATACTATCTGTAAAATACTATTTACGTGATTATCTTTGATTCTATGTAATTAATCACGTAATTATATCTATAAGCAACTCTCACACATTATTTAATTAGAACACTAAACTAAGATGAAGGAAAATATTTACCTTTTACAAATGAATTCTATGTTGGAGACTTTTTTTTAGATTATTGCTAAATTAATAATATTGATAAATTAATAATCTAAAACAAAGCCTCCAACATAGAAATCATTTGTAAAATGTAAATATTTGCTTTCATCTTAGTTTAGTATTCTAATTAAATTATGTATAAGTGTTCCTCATAGATATAATTACGTGATTAATTACATAGAATCAAATAGAATCACGTAAATAGTATTTTACAAATATCTCGATAACGGTGAACTGTAAAAAAAAACATAACTGAATAGTCTGTAACTGCAATATAATTAACTACATTAACTGACATTAACCAAAGTATATTGTATTCTTTGCATTAACTATAAAAATTAGCCCAACAAGTTTTTGGTAGGGGTATTAGTTTTATTTCATGTAGAGCATAGAGGTCAGTGTGTAGAGCACAAAATTATAAATTGAATATAAACTATTTTTTTACGCTTATAAAAACCATTAATTAAATAAACTGCTATGTGTGGTTACAAACAAATGTGAGTTCGGTTTTATAAAAATTATCTGAGTTACAAATTAATAAGATATTTTTTTCGGAAAAGTTCATCGTTTTCGAAATATTTGCAAAATGCTGTTTTCGAGACTTCGATGAGGAATTCTCGGACATTATTTAGATTTTAGAACATTAATACTATGGTGTATAGGTATGTAAAATGGCCTGTTAGAAATTTTTTAAACTTTTAATATTTTTATATTTATTTTTTCTGGGATGTTAGATAGATAGATACATCTTGAGGTCCAAAAAGTATTGCACTTTCACCTTATGGTCCATTGTGCTCCCCCTTCTACCTCAGTCTGACGAGATTCGCTTCTTCCACATGTTGGAAATAGCCTGGAGCTTGCTTATCAGGTTCTCCCGAAGGTTCATATATTCGGGGTGAGATGCACCGAATATCCTGTATCTGCTGCAACCCAGAGGTCACGCAGTCAAAGATAATCTGGCTGGATGTTTCTTCCTCCTCGCCACACAATCTGCACATAATGGACCCGTTATGGAGTCCCATTGTGTGCAGATGCTTCTGCAGGGGATAATGCCCGGTAATGAATCCGGTAACCCTCCGCAGTTGCATCCTGTTCAGCCTCAGTGCATCGAGAGATTGCCTCTTTCTTGCACTCTGAAGCAGTAACTTCCCGAGCTCCTGCCGCGGTACTTTTTCCCAGTGATCACAGTTTTGCATTTGACCACTCGTTGATCACCTGTTTACATGCAGTCCTTGGAATTCCTAAAATAGGCTCTGAGCCAATGAAGGATAGAGGACAAGGAATTTGAATGCACACTAGAAATTGGTAGGTTGTGCGGCTGCAGCCGACTGTGATAGGAACTATGCCGATAGTCATCTGGAGTTCGTGAAGAGAAACTGCAGAAAACCTTCACAAGCATAGCCAGTTACTTTGTTTTTATCCTTACAGTTTAGTCAATATCCGCCTATTAATTATAATTGACAAACTGTCATCGACAGAATTTGAACTCGCAACCTTCCAATCCAAGTTGAGTGCCTAGCGCCTAGAGTGCCTAGCGAGTACTAGCGCGGCTACATGGCTAGTCGGTTGTAGAATGCATACATTTACAAATTGAACCGACGGAGAAGCACACTACCCTCACCCGATTAGCCAACGTGAATTTCAAATAATATCCCAAACAATTGCTTCGTAGGTTTTCTTCTTCGCTCTCATATAGAGGCCGTAGAATATTAAAAAAATGAAAACCGAAAAAATAACTAGAATTTATTGCAAATGTTTGAACTCAGTTTTTGGTAAAACGTAAGGAATTTAAAGAATCTTCTAAATAGTAAAATATTGTTCCCTGCATGTATTAAATGATCCGCTGTCATATTTAATAAATTCGAATTCTTGATAGGAAAATTTTAGATATGTTTAAATCGGTTAAGTGTTTCTCAAATCATCTCTCAGCGGTTAAAAAAAAATTGAGGAAGTTTAAGCTTTATTTGAATCATAATAAATTAATAATTCATGATAATGCCAAGAATCAATAAAAAACTATCAACTTTAAATTTTAATTATTTAATTTACATTTTTAAGTTGTTTACAGAATGTATTATCCAATGAGCTGAGCTCTTCTTGTAATTATTTGATGTCTAACCCAAATATCAGACCAATATCGTTCGTTTTCTATTAATTATTTTTTCGCATGCGTTTGTCTCCTGTGTTTAGATAAACTGCTTCGCTGGTTAAATGTTTTACCACAATCGTCACATGAATATGGTTTTTCTCCAGTATGAATTGGTTTATGTCCAGTTAAATGGCTTTGATGTCTAAATGTTTTATCACAATTATCACATGAAAATGTTTTTTCCCCAGTGTGGATTAATTTATGTCTAATTAAATTGCTTTGGTGACACAGGCACCAAATTAGCAACAAGCAACATAACTCTGAATCCATATCCCAGAGATAGTTACGATTAGCTAATTCATACTGATGATGACTACATTGTAGTCGAAATACGTATTTATAAAATACAAACAAATGGTCTAGGAATAGGGGCAAAATTAGAAATATAATACTAATATACTTCATATATTAATGCTTATTATAATAATAGGCAATGTTTGATGTTCCCCTTCGAAAAAATGAGAGAAAATTTGTGTTCTCGATTTTAATAATAATCATTTTCTAGGCTAATTTTGACCCAAACAATACGAAAATCAGGTTCACTTTAACGTCCGACCAACTCATTTCAAAATTTTGCCTTCTCAATCCATACAGTTTGGAATATTCACACTATAGGTGTGATACCTTGAAAACCGTTATTCGTGTCATATTTTAACCAACGCCATTGTTTTCGCTAGGTCCAAATTAGCTTAAAACCAAGTTTTTATCAAAATCGGGGACATAAAATTTTCTTGTAATGTTAGCGATTTTTTAAAGGGGTACCCCTTGGAAAAAATGTGAAAAAAGTGAAGCAAATTTTTGTTCTCGATTTTAATAATAATCATTTTCTAGGCTAATTTCGATCCAAACAGTACAAAAATCAGGTTCATTTTAACGTCCGACCAACTCATTTCAAAATTTTGCCTTCTCAATCCATACAGTTTGGAATATTCACACTATAGGTCTGATACCTTGAAAACCGTTATTCATATTTTAACCAACGTCATTGTTTTCGCTAGGTCCAAATTAGCTTAAAATCAAGTTTTTATCAAAATCGGGGACATAAAATTTTTCCTCCAATTTTAGCGATTTTTTTAAGGGGTACCCCTTGGAAAAAATGTGAAAAAAGTGAAGCAAATTTTTGTTCTCGATTTTAATAATAATCATTTTCTAGGCTAATTTCGATTCAAACAGTACGAAAATCAGGTTCATTTTAACGTCCGACCAACTCATTTCAAAATTTTGCCTTCTCAATCCATACAGTTTGGAATATTCACACTATAGGTCTGATACCTTGAAAACCGTTATTCATATTTTAACCAACGCCATTGTTTTCGCTAGGTCCAAATTAGCTTAAAATCAAGTTTTTATCAAAATCGGGGACATAAAATTTTTCCTCCAATTTTAGCGATTTTTTTAAGGGGTACCCCTTGGAAAAAATGTGAAAAAAGTGAAGCAAATTTTTGTTCTCGATTTTAATAATAATCATTTTCTAGGCTAATTTCGATTCAAACAGTACGAAAATCAGGTTCATTTTAACGTCCGACCAACTCATTTCAAAATTTTGCCTTCTCAATCCATACAGTTTGGAATATTCACACTATAGGTCTGATACCTTGAAAACCGTTATTCATATTTTAACCAACGCCATTGTTTTCGCTAGGTCCAAATTAGCTTAAAATCAAGTTTTTATCAAAATCGGGGACATAAAATTTTTCCTCCAATTTTAGCGATTTTTTTAAGGGGTACCCCTTGGAAAAAATGTGAAAAAAGTGAAGCAAATTTTTGTTCTCGATTTTAATAATAATCATTTTCTAGGCTAATTTCGATTCAAACAGTACGAAAATCAGGTTCATTTTAACGTCCGACCAACTCATTTCAAAATTTTGCCTTCTCAATCCATACAGTTTGGAATATTCACACTATAGGTCTGATACCTTGAAAACCGTTATTCATATTTTAACCAACGCCATTGTTTTCGCTAGGTCCAAATTAGCTTAAAACCAAGTTTTTATCAAAATCGGGGACATAAAATTTTCTTGTAATGTTAGCGATTTTTTAAAGGGGTACCCCTTGGAAAAAATGTGAAAAAAGTGAAGCAAATTTTTGTTCTCGATTTTAATAATAATCATTTTCTAGGCTAATTTCGATCCAAACAGTACGAAAATCAGGTTCATTTTAACGTCCGACCAACTCATTTCAAAATTTTGCCTTCTCAATCCATACAGTTTGGAATATTCACACTATAGGTCTGATACCTTGAAAACCGTTATTCGTATCATATTTTAACCAACGCCATTGTTTTCGCTAGGTCCAAATTAGCTTAAAACCAAGTTTTTATCAAAATCGGGGACATAAAATTTTATTGTAATTTTAGCGATTTTTTTAAGGGGTAGTACCCCTTGGAAAAAATGTGAAAAAAGTGAAGAAAATTTTTGTTCTCGATTTTAATAATCATCATTTTCTAGGCTAATTTTGACCCAAACAATACGAAAATCAGGTTCATTTTAACGTCCGACCAACTCATTTCAAAATTTTGCCTTCTCAATCCATACAGTTTGGAATATTCACACTATAGGTCTGATACCTTGAAAACCGTTATTCGTATCATATTTTAACCAACGCCATTGTTTTCGCTAGGTCCAAATTAGCTTAAAATCAAGTTTTTATCAAAATCGGGGACATAAAATTTTTCCTCCAATTTTAGCGATTTTTTTAAGGGGTACACCTTGGAAAAAATGTGAAAAAAGTGAAGCAAATTTTTGTTCTCGATTTTAATAATAATCATTTTCTAGGCTAATTTCGATTCAAACAGTACGAAAATCAGGTTCATTTTAACGTCCGACCAACTCATTTCAAAATTTTGCCTTCTCAATCCATACAGTTTGGAATATTCACACTATAGGTCTGATATCTTGAAAACCGTTATTCATATTTTAACCAACGCCATTGTTTTCGCTAGGTCCAAATTAGCTTAAAATCAAGTTTTTATCAAAATCGGGGACATAAAATTTTTCCTCCAATTTTAGCGATTTTTTTAAGGGGTACCCCTTGGAAAAAATGTGAAAAAAGTGAAGCAAATTTTTGTTCTCGATTTTAATAATAATCATTTTCTAGGCTAATTTAGATTCAAACAGTACGAAAATCAGGTTCATTTTAACGTCCGACCAACTCATTTCAAAATTTTGCCTTCTCAATCCATACAGTTTGGAATATTCACACTATAGGTCTGATACCTTGAAAACCGTTATTCATATTTTAACCAACGCCATTGTTTTCGCTAGGTCCAAATTAGCTTAAAATCAAGTTTTTATCAAAATCGGGGATATAAAATTTTTCCTCCAATTTTAGCGATTTTTTTAAGGGGTACCCCTTGGAAAAAATGTGAAAAAAGTGAAGCAAATTTTTGTTCTCGATTTTAATAATAATCATTTTCTAGGCTAATTTCGATCCAAACAGTACGAAAATCAGGTTCATTTTAACGTCCGACCAACTCATTTCAAAATTTTGCCTTCTCAATCCATACAGTTTGGAATATTCACACTATAGGTCTGATACCTTGAAAACCGTTATTCGTATCATATTTTAACCAACGCCATTGTTTTCGCTAGGTCCAAATTAGCTTAAAACCAAGTTTTTATCAAAATCGGGGACATAAAATTTTATTGTAATTTTAGCGATTTTTTTAAGGGCCCTTGGAAAAAATGTGAAAAAAGTGAAGAAAATTTTTGTTCTCGATTTTAATAATCATCATTTTCTAGGCTAATTTTGACCCAAACAATACGAAAATCAGGTTCATTTTAACGTCCGACCAACTCATTTCAAAATTTTGCCTTCTCAATCCGTACAGTTTGGAATATTCACACTATAGGTCTGATACCTTGAAAACCGTTATTCGTATCATATTTTAACCAACGCAATTGTTTTCGCTAGGTCCAAATTAGCTTAAAATCAAGTTTTTATCAAAATCGGGGACATAAAATTTTTCCTCCAATTTTAGCGATTTTTTTAAGGGGTACACCTTGGAAAAAATGTGAAAAAAGTGAAGCAAATTTTTGTTCTCGATTTTAATAATAATAATTTTCTAGGCTAATTTCGATCCAAACAGTACGAAAATCAGGTTCATTTTATCGTCCGACCAACTCATTTCAAAATTTTGCCTTCTCAATCCATACAGTTTGGAATATTCACACTATAGGTCTGATACCTTGAAAACCGTTATTCGTATCATATTTTAACCAACGCCATTGTTTTCGCTAGGTCCAAATTAGCTTAAAATCAAGTTTTTATCAAAATCGGGGACATAAAATTTTTCCTCCAATTTTAGCGATTTTTTTAAGGGGTACCCCTTGGAAAAAATGTGAAAAAAGTGAAGCAAATTTTTGTTCTCGATTTTAATAATAATCATTTTCTAGGCTAATTTCGATTCAAACAGTACGAAAATCAGGTTCATTTTAACGTCCGACCAACTCATTTCAAAATTTTGCCTTCTCAATCCGTACAGTTTGGAATATTCACACTATAGGTCTGATACCTTGAAAACCGTTATTCGTATCATATTTTAACCAACGCCATTGTTTTCGCTAGGTCCAAATTAGCTTAAAATCAAGTTTTTATCAAAATCGGGGACATAAAATTTTTCCTCCAATTTTAGCGATTTTTTTAATGGGTATCCCTTGGAAAAAATGTGAAAAAAGTGAAGCAAATTTTTGTTCTCGATTTTAATAATCATTTTCTAGGCTAATTTCGATTCAAACAGTACGAAAATCAGGTTCATTTTATCGTCCGACCAACTCATTTCAAAATTTTGCCTTCTCAATCCATACAGTTTGGAATATTCACACTATAGGTCTGATACCTTGAAAACCGTTATTCATATTTTAACCAACGCCATTGTTTTCGCTAGGTCCAAATTAGCTTAAAATCAAGTTTTTATCAAAATCGGGGACATAAAATTTTTCCTCCAATTTTAGCGATTTTTTTAAGGGGTACACCTTGGAAAAAATGTGAAAAAAGTGAAGCAAATTTTTGTTCTCGATTTTAATAATAATCATTTTCTAGGCTAATTTCGATCCAAACAGTACGAAAATCAGGTTCATTTTATCGTCCGACCAACTCATTTCAAAATTTTGCCTTCTCAATCCATACAGTTTGGAATATTCACACTATAGGTCTGATACCTTGAAAACCGTTATTCATATTTTAACCAACGTCATTGTTTTCGCTAGGTCCAAATTAGCTTAAAATCAAGTTTTTATCAAAATCGGGGACATAAAATTTTTCCTCCAATTTTAGCGATTTTTTTAAGGGGTACCCCTTGGAAAAAATGTGAAAAAAGTGAAGCAAATTTTTGTTCTCGATTTTAATAATAATCATTTTCTAGGCTAATTTCGATTCAAACAGTACGAAAATCAGGTTCATTTTAACGTCCGACCAACTCATTTCAAAATTTTGCCTTCTCAATCCATACAGTTTGGAATATTCACACTATAGGTCTGATACCTTGAAAACCGTTATTCATATTTTAACCAACGCCATTGTTTTCGCTAGGTCCAAATTAGCTTAAAATCAAGTTTTTATCAAAATCGGGGACATAAAATTTTATTGTAATTTTAGCGATTTTTTTAAGGGGTACCCCTTGGAAAAAATGTGAAAAAAGTTCTCAATCCATACAGTTTGGAATATTCACACTATAGGTCTGATACCTTGAAAACCGTTATTCGTATCATATTTTAACCAACGCCATTGTTTTCGCTAGGTCCAAATTAGCATAAAATCAAGTTTTTATCAAAATCGGGGACATAAAATTTTTCCTCCAATTTTAGCGATTTTTTTAAGGGGTACCCCTTGGAAAAAATGTGAAAAAAGTGAAGCAAATTTTTGTTCTCGATTTTAATAATAATCATTTTCTAGGCTAATTTCGATTCAAACAGTACGAAAATCAGGTTCATTTTAACGTCCGACCAACTCATTTCAAAATTTTGCCTTCTCAATCCATACAGTTTGGAATATTCACACTATAGGTCTGATACCTTGAAAACCGTTATTCATATTTTAACCAACGCCATTGTTTTCGCTAGGTCCAAATTAGCTTAAAATCAAGTTTTTATCAAAATCGGGGACATAAAATTTTTCCTCCAATTTTAGCGATTTTTTTAAGGGGTACCCCTTGGAAAAAATGTGAAAAAAGTGAAGCAAATTTTTGTTCTCGATTTTAATAATAATCATTTTCTAGGCTAATTTCGATTCAAACAGTACGAAAATCAGGTTCATTTTAACGTCCGACCAACTCATTTCAAAATTTTGCCTTCTCAATCCATACAGTTTGGAATATTCACACTATAGGTCTGATACCTTGAAAACCGTTATTCATATTTTAACCAACGCCATTGTTTTCGCTAGGACCAAATTAGCTTAAAATCAAGTTTTTATCAAAATCGGGGACATAAAATTTTTCCTCCAATTTTAGCGATTTTTATAAGGGGTACACCTTGGAAAAAATGTGAAAAAAGTGAAGCAAATTTTTGTTCTCGATTTTAATAATAATCATTTTCTAGGCTAATTTCGATCCAAACAGTACGAAAATCAGGTTCATTTTATCGTCCGACCAACTCATTTCAAAATTTTGCCTTCTCAATCCATACAGTTTGGAATATTCACACTATAGGTCTGATACCTTGAAAACCGTTATTCGTATCATATTTTAACCAACGCCATTGTTTTCGCTAGGTCCAAATTAGCTTAAAATCAAGTTTTTATCAAAATCGGGGACATAAAATTTTTCCTCCAATTTTAACGATTTTTTTAAGGGGTACCCCTTGGAAAAAATGTGAAAAAAGTGAAGCAAATTTTTGTTCGCGATTTTAATAATAATCATTTTCTAGGCTAATTTCGATTCAAACAGTACGAAAATCAGGTTCATTTTAAAGTCCGACCAACTCATTTCAAAATTTTGCCTTCTCAATCCATACAGTTTGGAATATTCACACTATAGGTCTGATACCTTGAAAACCGTTATTCGTATCATATTTTAACCAACGCCATTGTTTTCGCTAGGTCCAAATTAGCTTAAAATCAAGTTTTTATCAAAATCGGGGACATAAAATTTTTCCTCCAATTTTATCGATTTTTTTAAGGGGTACCCCTTGGAAAAAATGTGAAAAAAGTGAAGCAAATTTTTGTTCTCGATTTTAATAATAATCATTTTCTAGGCTAATTTCGATTCAAACAGTACGAAAATCAGGTTCATTTTAACGTCCGACCAACTCATTTCAAAATTTTGCCTTCTCAATCCATACAGTTTGGAATATTCACACTATAGGTCTGATACCTTGAAAACCGTTATTCATATTTTAACCAACGCCATTGTTTTCGCTAGGTCCAAATTAGCTTAAAATCAAGTTTTTATCAAAATCGGGGACATAAAATTTTTCCTCCAATTTTAGCGATTTTTTTAAGGGGTACACCTTGGAAAAAATGTGAAAAAAGTGAAGCAAATTTTTGTTCTCGATTTTAATAATAATCATTTTCTAGGCTAATTTCGATCCAAACAGTACGAAAATCAGGTTCATTTTATCGTCCGACCAACTCATTTCAAAATTTTGCCTTCTCAATCCGTACAGTTTGGAATATTCACACTATAGGTCTGATACCTTGAAAACCGTTATTCGTATCATATTTTAACCAACGCCATTGTTTTCGCTAGGTCCAAATTAGCTTAAAATCAAGTTTTTATCAAAATCGGGGACATAAAAATTTTCCTCTAATTTAAGCGATTTTTTTAATGGGTACCCCTTGGAAAAAATGTGAAAAAAGTGAAGCAAATTTTTGTTCTCGATTTTAATAATCATTTTCTAGGCTAATTTCGATTCAAACAGTACGAAAATCAGGTTCATTTTAACGTCCGACCAACTCATTTCAAAATTTTGCCTTCTCAATCCATACAGTTTGGAATATTCACACTATAGGTCTGATACCTTGAAAACCGTTATTCATATTTTAACCAACGCCATTGTTTTCGCTAGGTCCAAATTAGCTTAAAATCAAGTTTTTATCAAAATCGGGGACATAAAATTTTTCCTCCAATTTTAGCGATTTTTTTAAGGGGTACACCTTGGAAAAAATGTGAAAAAAGTGAAGCAAATTTTTGTTCTCGATTTTAATAATAAACATTTTCTAGGCTAATTTCGATCCAAACAGTACGAAAATCAGGTTCATTTTATCGTCCGACCAACTCATTTCAAAATTTTGCCTTCTCAATCCGTACAGTTTGGAATATTCACACTATAGGTCTGATACCTTGAAAACCGTTATTCGTATCATATTTTAACCAACGCCATTGTTTTCGCTAGGTCCAAATTAGCTTAAAATCAAGTTTTTATCAAAATCGGGGACATAAAAATTTTCCTCTAATTTAAGCGATTTTTTTAATGGGTACCCCTTGGAAAAAATGTGAAAAAAGTGAAGCAAATTTTTGTTCTCGATTTTAATAATCATTTTCTAGGCTAATTTCGATTCAAACAGTACGAAAATCAGGTTCATTTTAACGTCCGACCAACTCATTTCAAAATTTTGCCTTCTCAATCCATACAGTTTGGAATATTCACACTATAGGTCTGATACCTTGAAAACCGTTATTCATATTTTAACCAACGCCAATGTTTTCGCAAGGTCCAAATTAGCTTAAAATCAAGTTTTTATCAAAATCGGGGACATAAAATTTTTCCTCCAATTTTAGCGATTTTTTTAAGGGGTACACCTTGGAAAAAATGTGAAAAAAGTGAAGCAAATTTTTGTTCTCGATTTTAATAATAATCATTTTCTAGGCTAATTTCGATCCAAACAGTACGAAAATCAGGTTCATTTTATCGTCCGACCAACTCATTTCAAAATTTTGCCTTCTCAATCCGTACAGTTTGGAATATTCACACTATAGGTCTGATACCTTGAAAACCGTTATTCGTATCATATTTTAACCAACGCCATTGTTTTCGCTAGGTCCAAATTAGCTTAAAATCAAGTTTTTATCAAAATCGGGGACATAAAAATTTTCCTCTAATTTAAGCGATTTTTTTAATGGGTACCCCTTGGAAAAAATGTGAAAAAAGTGAAGCAAATTTTTGTTCTCGATTTTAATAATCATTTTCTAGGCTAATTTCGATTCAAACAGTACGAAAATCAGGTTCATTTTAACGTCCGACCAACTCATTTCAAAATTTTGCCTTCTCAATCCATACAGTTTGGAATATTCACACTATAGGTCTGATACCTTGAAAACCGTTATTCATATTTTAACCAACGCCAATGTTTTCGCAAGGTCCAAATTAGCTTAAAATCAAGTTTTTATCAAAATCGGGGACATAAAATTTTTCCTCCAATTTTAGCGATTTTTTTAAGGGGTACACCTTGGAAAAAATGTGAAAAAAGTGAAGCAAATTTTTGTTCTCGATTTTAATAATAATCATTTTCTAGGCTAATTTCGATCCAAACAGTACGAAAATCAGGTTCATTTTATCGTCCGACCAACTCATTTCAAAATTTTGCCTTCTCAATCCATACAGTTTGGAATATTCACACTATAGGTCTGATACCTTGAAAACCGTTATTCGTATCATATTTTAACCAACGCCATTGTTTTCGCTAGGTCCAAATTAGCTTAAAACCAAGTTTTTATCAAAATCGGGGACATAAAATTTTATTGTAATTTTAGCGATTTTTTTAAGGGGTACCCCTTGGAAAAAATGTGAAAAAAGTGAAGAAAATTTTTGTTCTCGATTTTAATAATCATCATTTTCTAGGCTAATTTTGACCCAAACAATACGAAAATCAGGTTCATTTTAACGTCCGACCAACTCATTTCAAAATTTTGCCTTCTCAATCCGTACAGTTTGGAATATTCACACTATAGGTCTGATACCTTGAAAACCGTTATTCGTATCATATTTTAACCAACGCAATTGTTTTCGCTAGGTCCAAATTAGCTTAAAATCAAGTTTTTATCAAAATCGGGGACATAAAATTTTTCCTCCAATTTTAGCGATTTTTTTAATGGGTACCCCTTGGAAAAAATGTGAAAAAAGTGAAGCAAATTTTTGTTCTCGATTTTAATAATCATTTTCTAGGCTAATTTCGATTCAAACAGTACGAAAATCAGGTTCATTTTAACGTCCGACCAACTCATTTCAAAATTTTGCCTTCTCAATCCATACAGTTTGGAATATTCACACTATAGGTCTGATACCTTGAAAACCGTTATTCGTATCATATTTTAACCAACGCCATTGTTTTCGCTAGGTCCAAATTAGCTTAAAATCAAGTTTTTATCAAAATCGGGGACATAAAATTTTTCCTCCAATTTAAGCGATTTTTTTAATGGGTACCCCTTGGAAAAAATGTGAAAAAAGTGAAGCAAATTTTTGTTCGCGATTTTAATAATCATTTTCTAGGCTAATTTCGATTCAAACAGTACGAAAATCAGGTTCATTTTAACGTCCGACCAACTCATTTCAAAATTTTGCCTTCTCAATCCATACAGTTTGGAATATTCACACTATAGGTCTGATACCTTGAAAACCGTTATTCATATTTTAACCAACGCCATTGTTTTCGCTAGGTCCAAATTAGCTTAAAATCAAGTTTTTATCAAAATCGGGGACATAAAATTTTTCCTCCAATTTTAGCGATTTTTTTAATGGGTACCCCTTGGAAAAAATGTGAAAAAAGTGAAGCAAATTTTTGTTCTCGATTTTAATAATCATTTTCTAGGCTAATTTCGATTCAAACAGTACGAAAATCAGGTTCATTTTAACGTCCGACCAACTCATTTCAAAATTTTGCCTTCTCAATCCATACAGTTTGGAATATTCACACTATAGGTCTGATACCTTGAAAACCGTTATTCATATTTTAACCAACGCCATTGTTTTCGCTAGGTCCAAATTAGCTTAAAATCAAGTTTTTATCAAAATCGGGGACATAAAATTTTTCATTTTAGCGATTTTTTTAAGGGGTACACCTTGGAAAAAATGTGAAAAAAGTGAAGCAAATTTTTGTTCTCGATTTTAATAATAATCATTTTCTAGGCTAATTTCGATCCAAACAGTACGAAAATCAGGTTCATTTTATCGTCCGACCAACTCATTTCAAAGTTTTGCCTTCTCAATCCATACAGTTTGGAATATTCACACTATAGGTCTGATACCTTGAAAACCGTTATTCGTATCATATTTTAACCAACGCCATTGTTTTCGCTAGGTCCAAATTAGCTTAAAACCAAGTTTTTATCAAAATCGGGGACAAAAATTTTTTTTGTAATTTTAGCGATTTTTTTAAGGGGTACCCCTTGGAAAAAATGTGAAAAAAGTGAAGAAAATTTTTGTTCTCGATTTTAATAATCATCATTTTCTAGGCTAATTTTGACCCAAACAATACGAAAATCAGGTTCATTTTAACGTCCGACCAACTCATTTCAAAATTTTGCCTTCTCAATCCGTACAGTTTGGAATATTCACACTATAGGTCTGATACCTTGAAAACCGTTATTCGTATCATATTTTAACCAACGCCATTGTTTTCGCTAGGTCCAAATTAGCTTAAAATCAAGTTTTTATCAAAATCGGGGACATAAAATTTTTCCTCCAATTTAAGCGATTTTTTTAATGGGTACCCCTTGGAAAAAATGTGAAAAAAGTGAAGAAAATTTTTGTTCTCGATTTTAATAATCATCATTTTCTAGGCTAATTTTGACCCAAACAATACGAAAATCAGGTTCATTTTAACGTCCGACCAACTCATTTCAAAATTTTGCCTTCTCAATCCGTACAGTTTGGAATATTCACACTATAGGTCTGATACCTTGAAAACCGTTATTCGTATCATATTTTAACCAACGCCATTGTTTTCGCTAGGTCCAAATTAGCTTAAAATCAAGTTTTTATCAAAATCGGGGACATAAAATTTTTCCTCCAATTTAAGCGATTTTTTTAATGGGTACCCCTTGGAAAAAATGTGAAAAAAGTGAAGCAAATTTTTGTTCTCGATTTTAATAATCATTTTCTAGGCTAATTTCGATTCAAACAGTACGAAAATCAGGTTCATTTTAACGTCCGACCAACTCATTTCAAAATTTTGCCTTCTCAATCCATACAGTTTGGAATATTCACACTATAGGTCTGATACCTTGAAAACCGTTATTCATATTTTAACCAACGCCATTGTTTTCGCTAGGTCCAAATTAGCTTAAAATCAAGTTTTTATCAAAATCGGGGACATAAAATTTTTCCTCCAATTTTAGCGATTTTTTTAATGGGTACCCCTTGGAAAAAATGTGAAAAAAGTGAAGCAAATTTTTGTTCTCGATTTTAATAATCATTTTCTAGGCTAATTTCGATTCAAACAGTACGAAAATCAGGTTCATTTTAACGTCCGACCAACTCATTTCAAAATTTTGCCTTCTCAATCCATACAGTTTGGAATATTCACACTATAGGTCTGATACCTTGAAAACCGTTATTCATATTTTAACCAACGCCATTGTTTTCGCTAGGTCCAAATTAGCTTAAAATCAAGTTTTTATCAAAATCGGGGACATAAAATTTTTCATTTTAGCGATTTTTTTAAGGGGTACACCTTGGAAAAAATGTGAAAAAAGTGAAGCAAATTTTTGTTCTCGATTTTAATAATCATCATTTTCTAGGCTAATTTCGATCCAAACAGTACGAAAATCAGGTTCATTTTATCGTCCGACCAACTCATTTCAAAATTTTGCCTTCTCAATCCATACAGTTTGGAATATTCACACTATAGGTCTGATACCTTGAAAACCGTTATTCGTATCATATTTTAACCAACGCCATTGTTTTCGCTAGGTCCAAATTAGCTTAAAACCAAGTTTTTATCAAAATCGGGGACATAAAATTTTATTGTAATTTTAGCGATTTTTTTAAGGGGTACACCTTGGAAAAAATGTGAAAAAAGTGAAGCAAATTTTTGTTCTCGATTTTAATAATAATCATTTTCTAGGCTAATTTCGATCCAAACAGTACGAAAATCAGGTTCATTTTATCGTCCGACCAACTCATTTCAAAATTTTGCCTTCTCAATCCATACAGTTTGGAATATTCACACTATAGGTCTGATACCTTGAAAACCGTTATTCGTATCATATTTTAACCAACGCCATTGTTTTCGCTAGGTCCAAATTAGCTTAAAACCAAGTTTTTATCAAAATCGGGGACATAAAATTTTATTGTAATTTTAGCGATTTTTTTAAGGGGTACCCCTTGGAAAAAATGTGAAAAAAGTGAAGCAAATTTTTGTTCTCGATTTTAATAATAATCATTTTCTAGGCTAATTTCGATCCAAACAGTACGAAAATCAGGTTCATTTTATCGTCCGACCAACTCATTTCAAAATTTTGCCTTCTCAATCCATACAGTTTGGAATATTCACACTATAGGTCTGATACCTTGAAAACCGTTATTCGTATCATATTTTAACCAACGCCATTGTTTTCGCTAGGTCCAAATTAGCTTAAAACCAAGTTTTTATCAAAATCGGGGACATAAAATTTTATTGTAGTTTTAGCGATTTTTTTAAGGGGTACCCCTTGGAAAAAATGTGAAAAAAGTGAAGAAAATTTTTGTTCTCGATTTTAATAATCATCATTTTCTAGGCTAATTTTGACCCAAACAATACGAAAATCAGGTTCATTTTAACGTCCGACCAACTCATTTCAAAATTTTGCCTTCTCAATCCATACAGTTTGGAATATTCACACTATAGGTCTGATACCTTGAAAACCGTTATTCGTATCATATTTTAACCAACGCCATTGTTTTCGCTAGGTCCAAATTAGCTTAAAACCAAGTTTTTATCAAAATCGGGGACATAAAATTTTTCCTCCAATTTTAGCGATTTTTTTAAGGGGTACACCTTGGAAAAAATGTGAAAAAAGTGAAGCAAATTTTTGTTCTCGATTTTAATAATAATCATTTTCTAGGCTAATTTCGATCCAAACAGTACGAAAATCAGGTTCATTTTATCGTCCGACCAACTCATTTCAAAATTTTGCCTTCTCAATCCGTACAGTTTGGAATATTCACACTATAGGTCTGATACCTTGAAAACCGTTATTCATATTTTAACCAACGCCATTGTTTTCGCTAGGTCCAAATTAGCTTAAAATCAAGTTTTTATCAAAATCGGGGACATAAAATTTTTCCTCCAATTTTAGCGATTTTTTTAAGGGGTACACCTTGGAAAAAATGTGAAAAAAGTGAAGCAAATTTTTGTTCTCGATTTTAATAATAATCATTTTCTAGGCTAATTTCGATCCAAACAGTACGAAAATCAGGTTCATTTTATCGTCCGACCAACTCATTTCAAAATTTTGCCTTCTCAATCCATACAGTTTGGAATATTCACACTATAGGTCTGATACCTTGAAAACCGTTATTCGTATCATATTTTAACCAACGCCATTGTTTTCGCTAGGTCCAAATTAGCTTAAAACCAAGTTTTTATCAAAATCGGGGACATAAAATTTTATTGTAATTTTAGCGATTTTTTTAAGGGGTACCCCTTGGAAAAAATGTGAAAAAAGTGAAGAAAATTTTTGTTCTCGATTTTAATAATCATCATTTTCTAGGCTAATTTTGACCCAAACAATACGAAAATCAGGTTCATTTTAACGTCCGACCAACTCATTTCAAAATTTTGCCTTCTCAATCCGTACAGTTTGGAATATTCACACTATAGGTCTGATACCTTGAAAACCGTTATTCGTATCATATTTTAACCAACGCAATTGTTTTCGCTAGGTCCAAATTAGCTTAAAATCAAGTTTTTATCAAAATCGGGGACATAAAATTTTTCCTCCAATTTTAGCGATTTTTTTAAGGGGTACACCTTGGAAAAAATGTGAAAAAAGTGAAGCAAATTTTTGTTCTCGATTTTAATAATAATCATTTTCTAGGCTAATTTCGATCCAAACAGTACGAAAATCAGGTTCATTTTATCGTCCGACCAACTCATTTCAAAATTTTGCCTTCTCAATCCATACAGTTTGGAATATTCACACTATAGGTCTGATACCTTGAAAACCGTTATTCGTATCATATTTTAACCAACGCCATTGTTTTCGCTAGGTCCAAATTAGCTTAAAACCAAGTTTTTATCAAAATCGGGGACATAAAATTTTATTGTAATTTTAGCGATTTTTTTAAGGGGTACCCCTTGGAAAAAATGTGAAAAAAGTGAAGAAAGTTTTTGTTCTCGATTTTAATAATCATCATTTTCTAGGCTAATTTTGACCCAAACAATACGAAAATCAGGTTCATTTTAACGTCCGACCAACTCATTTCAAAATTTTGCCTTCTCAATCCGTACAGTTTGGAATATTCACACTATAGGTCTGATACCTTGAAAACCGTTATTCGTATCATATTTTAACCAACGCAATTGTTTTCGCTAGGTCCAAATTAGCTTAAAATCAAGTTTTTATCAAAATCGGGGACATAAAATTTTTCCTCCAATTTTAGCGATTTTTTTAATGGGTACCCCTTGGAAAAAATGTGAAAAAAGTGAAGCAAATTTTTGTTCTCGATTTTAATAATCATTTTCTAGGCTAATTTCGATTCAAACAGTACGAAAATCAGGTTCATTTTAACGTCCGACCAACTCATTTCAAAATTTTGCCTTCTCAATCCATACAGTTTGGAATATTCACACTATAGGTCTGATACCTTGAAAACCGTTATTCATATTTTAACCAACGCCATTGTTTTCGCTAGGTCCAAATTAGCTTAAAATCAAGTTTTTATCAAAATCGGGGACATAAAATTTTTCATTTTAGCGATTTTTTTAAGGGGTACACCTTGGAAAAAATGTGAAAAAAGTGAAGCAAATTTTTGTTCTCGATTTTAATAATAATCATTTTCTAGGCTAATTTCGATCCAAACAGTACGAAAATCAGGTTCATTTTATCGTCCGACCAACTCATTTCAAAATTTTGCCTTCTCAATCCATACAGTTTGGAATATTCACACTATAGGTCTGATACCTTGAAAACCGTTATTCGTATCATATTTTAACCAACGCCATTGTTTTCGCTAGGTCCAAATTAGCTTAAAACCAAGTTTTTATCAAAATCGGGGACATAAAATTTTATTGTAATTTTAGCGATTTTTTTAAGGGGTACCCCTTGGAAAAAATGTGAAAAAAGTGAAGAAAATTTTTGTTCTCGATTTTAATAATCATCATTTTCTAGGCTAATTTTGACCCAAACAATACGAAAATCAGGTTCATTTTAACGTCCGACCAACTCATTTCAAAATTTTGCCTTCTCAATCCATACAGTTTGGAATATTAACACTATAGGTCTGATACCTTGAAAACCGTTATTCGTATCATATTTTAACCAACGCCATCGTTTTCGGTAGGTTTAAATTAGCTTAAAACGAAGTTTTTATCAAAATCGGGGACACAAAATTTTCCTCCAATTTTAGCGATTTTTTTAAGGGATACAGTCTGGAATTTTAGCACTATGGGTCGGATTCCTTGAAAACCGTTAATCGTATCGTATTTTAAATAAATATAAATAAATAAATAAAGGAATATATATATATTCGGGAAACAGCTAGTATTTAATAAAAATGAAATAATAAAAATAAAAATAGTAAGTACCCACACATTTATTTTTCAATCCATTTTCATTTATTTATTTTATACAAAATTTTTAAATTTTATAAAAGCGTGAGTTTTTAATCGAAGATTTGTGAATACCGAAATTATGGCAAACTTATTATAACGAGAAAAAGTAATTTTTCAAAAATTTACACAAAAGTATCTAAAATTTTTTCTTACATACAAGTTACATGGGTAGATGAAAAGTTACGTAAAATGTAAGAAATGTAACCTTCTGGCAACACTGATTCAGGACGATGCGATTTTGTTTCTACTTTTTTTCGGCCAAGTCAGCTTAAGGTTTTTAATATTATTATGTCCAGTTAATCACTTAAGTGGCGTTCTTATTTAAAAATTATGCAGTCAAATTTTAACTTATAAAATCGACAGCAAAATTAAAAATCGCCACGAATTAAAGTTGCTAGTATAGTTATAATGAACAACTTTTATCCGAAGCACTTTTTCGAAAACCGAATAAATAAGGCACAAATCAGTTGTCAAATTTTGAAATGATAGCTCGACTTTTGACGCCATTTGTACATACATATGTATATTTTTATATTTTATCTTTTAAAAAAAAGGGATCAGGGGTGCCATATCGGAATGGGCTTAGGGCGACAACTAACCTAACTGCTTTTAGCCTTTTAGTAATATAATTTTTGGGGAGGAATAAGAAATATTAGAAATAACTTAGGAAAATTAGACAACCCATTAAATAATAAATATTTAGGTACTTTTATATGTTAATAGTTTTTACAAATATTCCGAAACAATACACATTTATATATTTTATTTGCGTTTGAACATTATTATTCTTTTTAAAGCCTCCATTTAATTAATAATATAATGAACAAATATCAAACTTGGTTTGCTTATTTTACATATAACTTTTACAAAATATTTTACAAACGAAATTATAAATACGCGATTTGTTTATATTCTTTTTGAAAGTATTCATTTAAAGAATTATTAGAGTGGCTTGTAAATGAATTTATAATGCTTCCTTGCTGCAGTACTATTTTATTTTATGTGGTTATAAACCCGATTACTGGAGTGAAATTATGTGTTTATTTCGAAACAGTTCAAATCGACTTCAATTTTTATGAAGTTAAATAAAAGTGGTGTCTTGCAAATTGATGATTGCAGAGATATAGAAACAGTAAATGTTATTTAGTACACCATGCCGAAATTAGATTTCTCATCTTCTATTTCCAATGGACTCTCTCCGGATGAGATAGTCACCAAATTAGCAACGAGACATCTACCCGGAGGAAAATTACGATAGGTAATTCATCCTGATGATGACTACTTTGTAGTCGGAATATATATTTATGAAATAATTGATCTAGAAATGGGGACAATTTTAGAAATTTAATTTCAAAAATTACAGCTCATTGATTATCTTAAAATCTACAGTTCTCTTTGATAATATTTATACATTTTATGACTGTTAATTTTCAACCTATGAAGTTTACAATATATTTACAATATACTATGAAGTTTTGACTGGTTAAGAAATAATGCTTCTTTAGCTATTTCCATATCACTTTAAGAAATTATATTCTTTGCACTTGCAAAAACCGACTGCTAGTTTTATTTTATTTGAAAAATTTGCAAATATTTTGTTTTCTACAGAGATATATAACAAGTAGAACACAGAAGTTTATCTCCCCGTAAATTTATGTGAATATTTTTATAATTATTATTGTAACAAATATCGCGAAAGTAGGGGGTGAAATAAATAGCTGCATATAACCGTACGTATAACGTTTAAGTTTAACAAAATTAGTGCCATAGAAAGAAAAACTGCTATTTCGATGACCTCAAGAGTTATAGTTACCGTTATATGATGTCTTAAATATGCTAACCTTGTGCTTTGAGGTTTTAGTGTTTACGATAGCTGAATTATGTTTTCTTTCAATTTATCAATAAGGAATTTTATTAAATACTAGAACCGTGTTTACATGCGGTAAATCTTCATTTGACATCTACTTTGAAATTTGTGTCGATCTAACACTTGCCTCCTATGATTCATTCAAAATATCAATTCAGTGGGGTCAACGTGGACGGAAAAATCCCAAACTTAAGATTCCCGTAAAAATAGACTGGATGAAGTAGTTAAGTAGTACGTTTTAAGTATTTACAAAATGAATCCGAGAAAAGTATGTAATCGATTTCGATTTAACAAAAAGAGATTGCTTTGCAATTAACAATTAGACATATATATTTCTTTTAAATAAACTCCCCCGTAAGAGGAGACTATTTAAAAATAAATAAACAAATAGATGTTTTTGAAGTTATTTTGTCAGAAAATGTTTGCATAGGTAAAAAGTATTTGAAAGACGCACCGTTTTACTTTTATATAGTCCAACCTGATGAGAGCTTGAATGCAACGTTTCTATTGACTCCATTAATTATTTTATTATGACATTAAATATATTATGACTTAAATATATGTGTCAAGGTTACTTCTCTGAGCACCGAATTTTAAATATTATGCAGATATTAGTGTTTTTGTGTAAATACTGCTTACATGAACGACTGCATATAATATTTGAACACATAACCACTTAAATCGACTGTAAAATTAAAAAAAAAGAAGAATGTTTTTGAAGGAACAAGGAACATATGACGAAAAAAATTTAGTTCAATAGATTTTTATCACAACACAAATATCAAACGTCAATGAGCCGTTTAACCAAAAACAGTTTGCTGTGAATTAAAAACCAATCAAAACATATGAAAAATATGTACATTATTATAACTTGTATTAATTGTACTTATTAAATATAAGTATAATTCTATGCAATGAGATCTGTAAAAAATTAACAATTTAACATAAAGCTTTACACATCAGTTTACAAAAAAATTAAACAAACATGAAAACAATTGTGGCTATTCTCTGCGGTCATGTCACCAGTTATCTTTTACTTTACCTAGTAGTACTATTTGTACTACGTTTAAATTACAAGTCTTTTTAAATCTGTAAACAGTGTTCTTTTGCTTTTCACTTTTTTTTGAACTAATTAATAGTAATTACTAGTAAACTAATTTTGATTAGTTAAAATAGTAATGTATTTAATAATATATTAATATAGATAAATATATAATATAAATTAAATAATAAATATATTAATATTCATATAATTTATACTTTAAATTAAACAAGATAAATCACCGACAATAATCACATACAAATAGTAGCTTACAATACCATGAACTATTATGTATTGATAATAAAAGTGCCTGGACATTATAGAACAACAATTGTCAACACAAACTTTGAAATTTGAGATAATCGATGTAAGGAGTAGCCACCTCAAATGCCTAGCTACAACCGAGGGGCGTTTTAACAGCGACTAGTGTAAACTATGGTGCGAAAACAGATGCGAGATGAATTACAACAGTACATTCGAATGCAATATATTTGAAACAGAAAGTCACAATCAAATCATAAACATTACTTAATATATACATAATGTAATAATTAAATGTTTCAAGTTGTTTAAATTTTTTGCATGGTAGTGTAAATTCATGGAAACGTATCTACTTGTAATAATTATCCTCAAATGGAACTTGACTGTATCGCTAAGCTTTTGATTGCATTGAAGAAGGTTTTATCAATAAAAAATCAACAAAATTTGCAATGCACTTAGCAGGTTTATATCTCAGACGGTTAACATTTGCAAAAAAAGAAGGCTAATACCTCAACTACAATTTGCTGTATGGTTAAAAGTTAATTACTAAACAAGTTTCGTCGATTACGACGCACAAAAATACATTAATTAAGACATACGTTTGGAATGACCAGAACATGTTTTTACAACATGGGCAAAAATAAACCAATTTGACTGAAATCTCTTTTCCATTTGTTTTGTGAGGTGTTATTTTTTGTGGGGCGCAATATACGTTACGAGAAACCAAAATTTAATATTTTATTTATTATTAACGATGTTTGAATATAATTTAAAATACGATAATTTTTACTCAAATGCGATAAAATTACGCGCCTAGTACTATGAGCCGAGTACTATGGTACTATATTGTATAGTCATTTTGTGTCTTATTCATTAGGTTGTTGGGAAAATGTTTCGAAAAAAAGTTGTTAGTATATTTATAATGACAAATAAGGACAAAGTCTGTTTACGCGTATACACACAATCCTGTTTTTGTATGAAATTATTTTTTGTAGCCCATGTGATGAATTTAATTGTATTTATAGTATAAATTGTCAAACTAATACTACCATTAATTAAAAAATATTTTTAAATTTTAATTGATAAAAGAGTATCTATCGTTAAATAAATAAAAAACATATAGGTATAATAACAAATGTATAAGGTATAAAAAACGACGTCTTTTCAGCTTGTAAAACATTCCACTATAAATACATTTATAAAATATCGGTTATAAAAATTAAAAATTCCAAATTAAATTAGGAAATAAAATCTCTGTATATAAATCAATCATAAAAATAAATTATAAAATAGCTAAATTTGGTGTTGAAATGTCTTACAGTCTGAATTAATGACTTGAAGTCAAATAAAAAAATTTGTCACAGCTCGATGCTCTTAAATTTCAGAGTCTTTTATTATTATATTTTGTATGAAATAAGAAAATAATTATCGTCCAATTATTGTCGGCTCGTCAGCCATTCCAAGTGCTTCGTTTGGTGCTTTATTTCCTTTTCGTTTCTTGGAATAAATCATGAAACAACATCCAGCAAAGAGTAATGTCCCGAATACGTACCTGTGATTGCATAAAAATTAATAATTAATAATTTATACATAATTTTGAGTCAGACGTACACTCCCGTTCATAAAAGTTGAACCAGTTAAAATATTCTAAGTGTTACTGTATGCAATATTATATATATATATATATATATATATATATATATATATATATATATATATATATATATATATATATTTAGTAATATATACGCTTAGAATGTGACTTACTGGTTCAATTTTTATGAACGGGAGTGTACGTAATTTTTCAACAAAAATGTCACTCCTTTGTACACTGACGTCATATATAGGTACTCATCTATTTTGATAAAGACTGTATTCTCATGAAAATTCTATTAATATCTGATGATAATCTGAGGAGATATTCATTAAACATTCAAGTTCAATTTCCCATATTCCACATACTTTAAATAAGTGTACATGCAGAAATTTCTGTATTCTTTATCTTATAGCGCATTTTTGTTAAGAAGCAAAGAAGATCTTTGTTATACGACACTTGATGAGGGCAGGAAACAAACGTGATTATTAACTAGGTGCTCAGGAAAACACCTTGTATCCGATCTTTGTAACATGAAATTTTTATCGGTTCTTGGATCGATGTAGACTTTTACAATTAGAACTTGTGAACCACAATAATAACTTATGGCATAATAACTTAGACTATGCTTAAGACGTAATACTTAACTGTAGTGAAGTCCAAATGTGTCACTTAAACTCGGCCTTGCGCACTACCGTGCTCTAGATCTGCTGTCATATTTATATTTATAAAACACCTAATACTTATATTTATAAAAAAACACTGTTTTACAATTTATAAAATAGCACTGAGCTTCTTCAATAGCAACTCTAGCCAGGGTCGGATCTAGGCATGATGCAAGTGATACACACGGAGCCTTGCAAGATTATTTTTTTAAATAAAATATATGCTGTTTTTTAAAATGATAAAAAAAAAAAATTATTTCATTTGAAATACTATGTAATATAAATTATAATGTATTCACTATAATAGATCAATCTATAATAATATTTCTACTGTCGTAAATTAATTGATTTTTGTCGGCATTAAAACAGAGTATAAACTAGTTAACTCAAAAATTTGTTTTGATCGGAAATGTTTATGTGACCAAACTTATTTTGTTTGAATAGATTTTTAGGAATAATTTAAAGGAAAATTTTTTTTTTGCGTGGTATCTAATTCCATTTAGGATCTCTTTGTAACAATGTAACTTTCTTTTTCAATAAATGGGTATATACATTATCTGTCTATTTAACAAAAATACATAAAAACACCAATCACAAATTTAAAGATTATAAAGATTTAAAGATTATAGATTTGATATTCTTTGTTGCTTTACTGAGTTGAAGACGTTAATTATTTAACAATCTGATTTTGTTTGAAATAATTTCTAGTAATAATTTGAATGAGAAGAAGCATATTTTTGCATACAATGTAATTTATTTATTTTTACTTTGTTACATTTTTATTTAACAATACAGGCTGTAATTGTCAAGACTATTCATTGGCAGAGCGCCGATTACCCTAGGACCGGCCCTCACTATGGTCATTAAATATTGCGTATATATATTGCGTGCACATACACCTAGAGATTGCCTCTATCGCTTGTTTAAGACTAGTCTCATGAATGAGTTTGGCCAAGGTGTTGAAGTTCTTGTAAAAATGTGCCCACAACTGTTTAAGAAAGCAAATCTCTAGGTTCATAAATAAAAATAATGTAGGAAACAAAATACGATCGTTCTGGCGATCTCTATATACAAACCACAATGAAGTACATATTATGTGTTTGACTAATGCTATTTGACTAATGCTATTTTTATACGCTTTTTATTAGTTTCACCAGTATGTATGTTTGTATGTATGTATGTAACCGACCCTTTTGGGCTCGATTTTCTCCTACTTTGAACGATCAGATTTAATTCAAATTTTGCACACCTGTGCAAAGACCGATGACAATGCAATAATTCGATAAAATATCCGATTATCCTGATTAGATTCGCCAGGATTCATCAATTTCTTTCCGCATTCTTTGCATGAGAGTAAGAGAGATAGAGCTAGTGCGCGAACTTCAACTAAAAAACGAAAAATAAATAATAGTTTAAAAAAACTAAAAAAACACGCTTTTATAGAAAATCCAACTAAAAAATAGAAAATAAAATTTAATAAATTTGGATTAAGAAAAGTGTAAATAAAAAACAAATGTATATTAATGGAATAACTATTGACACTATGCACCCCACGCTTTTTTCCATTAATATACATTTGTTTCTTATTTACACTTTTCTTAATCCAAATTTCTTAAATTTTATTTTCTATTTTTTAGTTGGATTTTCTATAAAAGCTTGTTTTTTAGTTTTTTAAACTATTATTGACAATTGGCTTGATTTTGTGGATGTAAAAGTCAAACGGATTGGTTTGGATTCGAAACAAACCAGTCGTAAAAATGTGATCTCGTATAATATCCTGACTTATTGATAGAATAATATCAAAATGCGTTCACCTTAATTAGCGTCCCCTTAATTATTCCGAAGTAGACTATAATCTAATTTCTCTGAATTGTTTGTTAAATTCTTACCATGCTAAATATAGACTATAACCGTAGGTATGTGTAGCACCATTAGGAAATGTATATTTTATATTTTTCATTTCGTAATCGATTGAACTTATTAATACTTCGATAACAACTAAAACTGTGGCAGCTGAAACATAGAAATTTAGTTTAAATTTTTTTCAAAAATTATATTACATTATTCAAATAGAATATTGCACCTGTTATAAAATGCATTCCCCCAGCAAGACGCTTAAACATATAGCGTGGATTTCTAAATGTATAAATTGAGAAGAAAAATCCCATTATCATTAGAAATAGACTAATTACAGCAAAAGACACTTCGGTACGCGTATAATCTACAACAAAAAACAACAAAAGTTTAGCTATGAATATATTACTAAAAAGTGATAGCTAACTCAGTAGACTCTCATTAATCCGACATTAATTCACAGTATTGGATTGCTGAAATTATAGGAAGGCTTTGAAAAAAATCACTTGATTGGCTTAAGAAATAGGTAAAATTAATCCAATCAAAACAATTTTTGTAAAAACAAGGCAAAATCTCTTGATTGTGTAACAATAAAAAAGTCTGAAGTCTAATTAAGCCAAGTAAAAGTAGCTGTCATTGTGTTATTAACCCGACTTCAAAAAGGAGGATGGTTCTCAATTCGTCTGTATGTTGCTTTTTTTTAATGTGTGTCACCTCAGAACTCCCTCATTTATGAACCGATTTTGAAATTTTTGTTTTTGTTTTAAAGGGTTTGATTTCCCATTGGTCCCATTGTTACCAAATCGCATTTTAATGAGGGGATCCCCTGGAAATCGAGGAAAATCCACATTTTATACGTGATTACCGATTTCTGCGAAAATTTTTTGTTTGTTTGAAAGGGTATACCGTTTGAAAACCGACTTCAAATAAAAAAAATTTTTACAAAAAAAAACCGACCCAAAAAAAAAAATTTTTACAAAAAAAAAAGCAAAATGCACGTAAAAAAATTTAAAATCTGCTATGAAAAAATGCACAAAAAATTAAAAAAAAAAAACGGATCAAAAAAAAAAGTGTTCTAAAAAAATGCACAAAAATTAGTAGGTCGTTTAATAGGTCTACCCATATTCAGACAAATAAAATCCGTTATAGTACTTCAAAGTCACTAAAAAGCGACAAGTAAAAAAAAAATTTTGACAAAATGGAAAACCGACTTCAAAAATCAAATATTCTAAAACCAATAATGCACTAAAAAGTAAAAAAACCATTGCGTATTCTTGTGTCAATTTTAGTTCACTTAAGCAAAAATTTTTAAATATATGTGTAGACTGCTTAAAAGACAATCAAATTATTAGGATAATATAATGTACAATTATTGTTATTTATGGAGTCGGTGTCCAAATTTTATGTGAAGGATAAATTTTATGTGAAACATTAAAATTTAAATAAATACAATATTTTTTCGAAATAAAAACGACAATATTTTTTCAATTTCTCTATGCTGACACCGACTCCAAAAATAACAATAATTGTATATATATATTTAAAAATTATTGCTTAGGTGAACTAAATCTTGACACAAGAATATGCAATTATTTGTTTACTTTTTAGTGCATTTTTGGTTTTAGAATATTTGATTTTTGAAGTCGAGTTTCCATTTTGTCAAAATTTTTTTTATTTTATAATTTCTACTGCAATTAAGTTTTGTTGTTGGTGTTTTAGTATATAACAATAAAAGCAGCCAAGATTGAAGAACGAAAAACTGTAACAGAAAACATCGATGAAACAATAACAGTTAATTATAATCGATTCGATTATATACTTCATAGCTTTCTAGTGTTGCACAATTACGAGATTTTTATAAGGTCTTGTTTTTAACAAACATTTTTTATGGTCAGAATTCTTTTTGTAAAACTTCAGCTTTCTAAAATTACAGGAAGTATCTAAATATTTTATTGTCTATAGAGGATATATTATCTATTATTTGAAGAGCTGGGAGAGAAAAATAATGAACTAGCGATGCGTACAATTGGGAATTAGGTACATTCTGTACATTACATAAACTTAGTGACTATATCTACAACCGAAAATTTGAATTTTGATGTGTTGAGCACCACCATGTTTTCAGATATATTTCAAATATTTTACTCAATTTAGAAGTGGATTGAATATATTGGATTACTGAATAAGCAGGATTAGCATTCGATCGGATTGTTGAAAGCCTATTGTACGGTTTTTTCTCGATGATCTTACTTAAAACCGTTTCATCTAATGCAGGATCTGTTTTAATTTTATGATCATTTGGAAACCAATCATGATATTTACATAATCCTGAAATAAGATAATAGCTGTTAAAATTAAATATGGATACCATGAACTGACTGACCGGTAAAGAAAGAGGGACAGGTTACGCTATTTTAGTTGTTTTTGTTACAGCAAAATAAAATTAATTACGTAATTAATTAATTCTTCCAATGATTGCGAAATCAATTGCAAACCAACAAGACAGTGATAACGAAGAGCTGATAGATCCTGGTTCACCGATTCTTATAACACGCGCCAAATTAGCAACAAGCAACATATCTCTGAATCCATATTCCAGAAATAGTTACGATTAGCTAATTCATGCTGATGATGGCTACATTGTAGCCGAAATGCGTATTTATAAAATACAAATAAATGTTCTAGGAATTGGCGCAAAATTTGAAATGTAACACCAACTCCTGTATAAATAAAATAAATTTTAATTGGAAGACACGAATTTCACATACATCATTTATATCTTAAAAAATATTAAATATTGACGCTGAAAATATTAAATTTTATAGGTACACAATTGTATCGAGGTATTAGTAGATTTTAACCCGACTTCAAAAAGGAGGATGGTTCTAAATTCGTCTGTATTTTTTTATATTTTTAACATTACATTCTAAAATAACTTTCCATAAAATTCTCTAGAGACTTTGTTCAGCAAAAAATATATAGTTTTGAATTATTGACTTTCGGAATACTACATAGGTAATGAGATGGAAGCGCCAAGCTGGATAGAGCCGACAAGATGCGAGGCTGATCGAATGACACGACGCGACGTGCCATCAAAACATTTTCACTACCCATTCAAGCGCGCCATTAGATGTTTCACATCAAAAACATTGACTTCCTTTATTACACAAAATTTAACGCGCTACAAATTTTCCACAAATCAATTTGTTGAGTTAATAGGCTATTGCCAAGAAATCTTTTTACATTTTCCAATCTAGCAGCCTATTATGTTGTGTTAAAGCCCTTACTAAAGTTATCACTTCGGCCGTGTGTTCTCAGCGCACCTATATTTACTTAAAACATCAGAATGCAATCGAATATCAAAGTTGATAGCATTGATCATGCCTATGTTCTTATACGTACGTTAATTGGATTGTATAAGGTCGGTCATAAACGAGTCAGATTCATAGATATGCGTAAATTATGCTGTAAATTATAGTTAATTACTTGTTAAATGATTATTAAATGTTCACTGTATATAATAATTACAAATTTAATAGTGTGACTACGAATATAAAGATCCACAATTTTGCTGATTTTAAATTAAAAAAAAAAATTTGTTTGTCCCATTTTCTGTGCCTTTCAGTGTACATTGAATTGAAGTTTACTGTTGGCTCCAAAAAAAACTGTTTCATTTGTATCCTTCAAGGGTATTGTGGAATTTGAATGCGTTTTTCGAAGATATTCATTACGGCATAATCTCCATAACCCAGAATTACTGCTGATAAATCCTCCTGATGTTTCTGAAACAAGTTTGATCAACATTGAAAATGTATAGTATGATAAATATATTATATATAATATAGTATTTTATATAAATAATATAGTATTTTATATAAATAATATTAAAGAGAACTCTAGGATTTTTCGAAATAAATTTCGATTTTTGCCCCAATTTCCTAGATCAAATTTTTTGTATTTTATAAATACGTATTTAGACTACAAAGTAGTCATCATCAGTATGAATTAGCTAATTGTAATTATTCTCCGAGGAGAAGTTACTTTTTGCTAATTTGGTGACGGTCACCAAATATATTTTATGACTATTAATTTTCAACCTATCAAGGAAATTGAGGCAAAAATCGAAATTTATATAGTATTTTATCAAAATTTCGAATTTTATTTTTATTTTACTCAAATAACTGTGGAAATGAAAGCTTTATAATGCAAGAAAAATATGTTTTGACAAAAAAAAAAAAGAACTGAACATAAATTCATTTATGTAAATAGTGGATATCTCGTTGTTTCATATACAATTCTGAATAATTGTATTAGTATTAGTATTGATTTGCATTTAATATTCTGACATAATAAAATTCACAAAAACAATTAATAATTTGTGAATATACTAAAGCAAAGTGGTTGCTTCTATTGACAGCAAAAAACTTTGTGGAACTGCAGTTTTATGAACTTCTAATGTAAAATTCATTAGAATCGTGTTTCCCAAATCTAGAAATAGTCTTACGCATTTACTTGTTATTGATAATAACCAAATGCAGTGGGGAACATATTTCTCAACATTAAAGCGCATTAAAAAGGAGTTAAGGAAGACGATGGGACAAGAACGTCTAAATGAGATCACCTATTGAGCATAGAATAGGATTTACTTATAGGGTCTACAAACGAGGAACATTGTGCAGCAACATTATGCAGCAACCTATTATGTTGCAAATGTGTATAGTGGTTGCAGCAACATAAAACATGTCCTTGAACGATTGATGTAAAAATCAAAATTATTTGATATTTTGAGTTAAATGTTCCTGTAAAAATTAGTCATATTATCTAATATTTTATGCTTTCCTAATATTTTATTATGTTTTATTACCTAGATTGGTTACAATTTACATTATATATTTTATTATTTGTAATAATAATATATAGATATTATCCAACACTAGTTTTACTAGAGATACATACATATAAATAAACTATACAAATTAAATGAGATAGATAGAGACAAGATGAGAAATGATTGAATTTTTTTGACTAGCGTCATAAAATAATAAAATAATAATTTTTGTTCCATAATTTTGGTTGCACGTCTGTACAGAAAATATTTTGTAGGCGGAGTTCAATGTTGCTGCAACAATGTTCTGCGTCTGTTCCATACTTTAGAGACATTGATTTGATTAGTGTTATCTCTAAATTTGTCCACATTAAATCCATAATTTTTTTTAAAGGTGTTGTTTTATTTTTTATCCTAAACTTTAGGATCTAAAGCAAAGCAATTGCTTCCGGTTACCATTTGCTACTGGCTTAATCCGACACTGCATTTGTAGTGATTTTTTTTGAATGGAATTTTGTACAAATAAATTTTATATTTACTCATTAATATATATTTATTATATCTGCGGTCGAATAATTATACATTTGTTCAGGTTTTTTCACCTACTAGTGTTGACTGTTGATAGTCTAGTATATATAACTACAATATGTAGGTATACAGTTTAATTAGCACATTTAAATTTAATTGATGTTACAATTAAAAATTTGGCATAATCTCAACAAAATTGTTTTATTGTTTAATTTTAAAACAATTGTATATACATATAAACTATATTTATAGACAACAAATTTGTTTAAATACTTTTTGTTATTTTGTACGGTGCCAAACATTAACCTCATTGGATACATTTATAATTTACTAAAAATGCTGCAAATGACTTACACAAGAGTTTATTCTATATATCACCCTCAATGCGGATTTAAAAAATTCAAATATCTATCTATATTCAGATACCGCATTTCTAGCTAAAAACTGTTTCAACACTTAAGAAATATTTAGCCTTGAAAAATCTTTAAGAAATAAGCCAAAAGTTCAACTTTTTGTTTTCAACATTTTTAATTAAATAAATGTTGAAAATGATTTAGTTACAAGAGACTAGTACCATCTATCATTTTTCTTCAACTGGCAAAGGAGCCTACAAATATATGCTGTGTGAAATTAGGTAAGCAGCAGAGTGATTAAAGTGATTTTGACCGAGTTTCACTCCATTGGGAATATGAAATAACGATAAAAATTGGTTGAATGATTCCTGATATATAATAGAACTCACGCTCCTCATTTATAATCGCTTAGCGAAAGTGTTATTTTTTATTGGAATTTGATTGGCAACCTCTGCACCTATGAACGATATAAATAGCGCAACATGCTAATACAAGATGAGAAACACAATGAGAAACTATACTAGACTGGCAACTGAAACGTAAAAGATAACAACAATTTTTTGTGTGTGTAATAATAATAAGTTATTAGTTTACAATTTTGGGGTAACTACACTCTACACCATAGAGTTAAAATTATGGAGGGGAGTTTCTGACTTAACTGATAAAGAAATTTAAAGCACACGATGAGTGTGAGAGCCCATCGTGTCCTTTTTTTCTCAGTCTTGTACGACAACGTTACTTATTATTTCTTGCTCCACAAAGTTACTTTGTCAGAACGAAATGTCTCTTCTATAATTTTAACTCTATGCTCTACACTGACCATCAAGAGTTATCTTAAAATTGAAAATGTTAATTTTTTTTAATATGAGCGAACAAATTTTATACTGTCAAACAAATCGTCGGAGCAGTTTGCTCCAGATTAGGTAGTAGCAATAAATGAATCAATTATGAGAGAACACCTTTTTACCATAACGGTACAAGGGGAGAAAAATGCTAATACATATTATGTGGTCTTCATATTTCGTACATATTTTTCAATGGCTGATCATTATTTTCGAATTCTGGAGAATCAAAAGAAAAAAAACGAAAACGATAAACATGATGGGCAAAGGATATAGTTAATCATTCATTTTTACGATATATAGTTTAATTTTGTTAGTATAGTTTAATAATTTACGGTAAATTTCACGAGATTGATTCAGAGAGACCAACGAATGTTTATTTTTGGGTATGTATACCTTGCCATTGAGTCTTAGGTTTAAATATTTTCTGTTCTAATCATAAGTTAGAAAGTATTAATAATATGATTGTTATATACAAAACTTTAAGGGTACGCCGATTAATTAATAATCAATATTTAAAATTTATTCAATTCAAATATCTCCAATCATAATCCGTAGTTGAACCCAAGCTTACACGATATATTAAGTGATGCCTTTAAAGGGGCCATTCATTTAATACATAAGGAGAGACGTACTTATTACGTAGTTTTAAAGGTTTTGAATTTTGTAAATTTGAAGTGTTCTAGTTTAGTTTTATGTTTATCTTTGTTACTTAAAAGGATTAAGAGTGAAATATTTACTAGTAGATATGACAGTTGTCAGTTGGATAAATTTAAATGCAAATATTGTCATATAAAACCTCATAAATAAATAAAATTGACATTATTGAATTCATTGATCGAAAATTGAAATTGGATATAGAATTTCAGTGCATCCACTGATTAAATGCTTTTATTAGTGTAGCGAAAACTCAAAAATTTTACCTCCAATAGCTCCATTAATCATAAACCAATAATCTGTTGACATTGACACAAGCCATACAATAGTTGATAATCCGACAAGTACTGTACATCCAAATAGTACCCGCCGTTCAAAAATCACTTGTTCAAAAACAAATTTATTAATTGTATTTAACGTTGTAGTTGACATATTTAATTTAATTTATTGAATCAATATAATAGAAACAACAACTAATTAAAACTATCTTCAAAATATCACGAATACATTCTTTGTAAAACCAAAAAAAATTAAGAAAACAAAGAAGATATGTTTTAAGAAACAATTTGAAAACGTTTTGAAATTATCGAAAGTGAGATTCAAGTAATAAGAAAAGGGAAGAAAACAATTGATAATAATTATCTTCTTCTGTTGACTGAATGTCGCAATGAAATAATATTTAAAACAATAGAGAACGTGTGTAAAAGGTGTTCGTATGGAACAAACAGACAACAACAATATAAATATGTTGAACCAAATATATTATTTTTTTAATATGAGCCAAATTATTTTTGACTTATTGCCAAAATATCTATACTATTATTTTATTTGCTATGTATGACAAGTCTATGTGTTGAATTGTAAATACAGTAAAAAAAAAAAGAAAAGAAAATTTTGTTTAATGATTTTATCTATGCAACAATTTTCTCGTCAAAATAAAACTATTTGCGTTGTGGTTAACGAAGTGTAGAATTTGAATACGAGTAAAATATGTTTATGATGTGTGTCATGTTTTAGATATGCATTCTTCACTTGATGATACTTCAAAAAGAAGTTACTGTAGTTGCTGCCACCACGTTTTATTGTGCAACGAATCTGAAATAGAAGAACAATACAATTTTAATATATAATATTTTATTCAGTATTGTGTAAAATTGACAGGTGTGATAAAGAAGGCCAGTGTCGGACTGGGCCTAAGGGGCCCGAGTGGCATTATGACTATGGGCCCGCCATTCACTTAGAATCGAGGTAGATGATACAGTTAGGTATATCAACAAACCTAACGTTAATAATAATCAGATAGGCAAGAGTTTTTGTTTTCAAAAAACGTAAAAAAACTGCTATCGACCTTATCCTTGATAAGATCCGATTCTATGTTTAGGATAATCAACGTGTTAGCAGCAGTTCTTGTCCCGTCGCAAAGAACGAAGCCTCTCTCTCGCAAGTTAATTACGTAAACAAGATTGTGAGGATTACACAATAAGCGACGTATAAGTCGGTTATATTGGCACAAAAGTTCACATGCATATGGTATGCAGACATACGAATCTCTTCGAGACAAATAAAAGTGTTCTTTGGTGTTTGATCTAAATGATCTTCGCAGATCTATTTCTGTTCTTCTTCGTGTATAAACGATTTTGCATATCGGTAGTAAGCCCATCGCAAGTAAGGGAGGCCCACGCAGGTTAAGGTCCGGGTGGCAATCGTCACCCTGACTTTATGGCCAGCCCGATACTGGAGAAGGCCGTGTCCTATCGTTTTAACCTAAATGAGTACTTTCTATTCCAAGTCTAACGGTTTTTGAGTCATTTGTGATATTTGGTTTTTAACCGACTGCCCCCGAAGGAGGGTAATGTTTTTTGATTGATTGTTAGTTATGTATTTCCATTGCTTTTATGTATGTCTAAACGGTTTGATGGATTTTAACAAATGAGGCTTCGTTAGATTCGTTCTAATTGTAAAACAGGGTATAATATTTAAATATGGGGTCTGTAAATGAGAAAATAAAGGGGGGATAAAAATATTTTGTTATTACAACAATATGGGTATCCAATTAAAGCTGATAAATAGCCAATTCCAAATAAATATAACACCATTTTTTAACTCCTTGGGTATTGAAGTTTCAAAAATCCTTTTTTAGTGTAGGGTTTTGGAGGGACCTTTGTAATATATGGAACATAACTGACAAATTTCAAGTGTAGGTGTTATAGTCTCGTGGTCAGTCAGTCGATCGGTCAGTCATAGTTACTTCGCTTATACTTACATAGATGGTTAAAATAGGTTTGTACACTCTCGTTCATAAAAATTGAAGTAATTGAAACATATATTTAGTAATATATACGCTTAGAATGTGACTTGGCTCCATTCCATTTTTATGAACGAGAGTGTACTTCTTTTTACACACATCCATGCCCATGACATCAATACAAAGAATTAATCAAATTATTCAACGAGTGAATAATTAGTTAAGCCTGTAACGTACGCTCCCGTTAAAAAAAATTGAACCTGTTGAAACATTCTAAGTGTCACTGTATGTAATATTATACATATAGTCAGTTTTTAAATGCTTAGAATGTGACTCACAAGTTCAAATAAATTGAATGGGAGTGTATACTATTAAATAAACAATATATTATATGAAAAATAAAATAAATATTTATTTGGTGAATAAATGAAATAATTAATGATAAATAATTAATTGATGAAAACATTTAAATTTACAAAAATTTTACATCAAATGAAAAATCAAACAAAAATTATATTGCTAAAATTGTTGACAGTTTGTTCTACATAGAAAATATTATTCTAAGTAGCCAGTGTAGTTATACAACACACCAGTGAATTTACTATACTGAAAATTTGAATTGCCATATGATATAAGGTAGTATTATAGAAATTTCGTAAACAGTAGTCCATCAAATATACTTATTGTTAACTGAAATTAGTGTGTCTATCGCTTCTATTTTGATTCAATACAACGTCTAAATAAAACTAATTAATTAAAAACCACTTTTTTATAGCAATGGTATTTTTTTCTAAGCCAAATTCTACTAAAAAGTAAAAAATATTGATTTTATATTGATTTTCCAGTAAATGAGCTGATCATAATAATTGAGTTATAGTAAACAAAACATTGCCGTTAGTAATGTTGTAATGACCTAGGTATAAGTAACTAGTTTCGGTATATAAGTACACTAAAAGTAACTAGATCTGGGACCTATATACTTTCCAATAAATACCTTTATCTGTACTCTTTTGAGTGCCTAAATATCTATAGCACTACACTATGGGCCAATAAAGTAGCGATCATTTTTACTGACGATAGAAGAAGGTACTCAATTCAACCTGTATATATTTAAAAAAATGTATTATCACGCATAACTTCTTACAGAGTAGTCCGATTTTGATAATTCTTTTTTTGTTGCATAGCCACAAATTTTAGCCACAAAAAAATAAAAAATAAAACTTCCCAGAGCTTCCACTAAAGAAAAATATCATAATCGATTATATATGTTCTGTGTGTAAACACTATTTGAAAGCAGTCAATATCTTTGCGCAATTTGAATGTTCTTTTAACCGACCAAAAAAACGAAGAAGGTTCTCAAGTCAACCCCTATACTTTTTTAAATGTATGACCACGCATAACTTTTTACAGAGTACTCCGATTTCGATAATTATTTTTTTATTGGATAGGGTATAAAAATTCGCCCCTAAGGACAGAAAATTTTTCTTCTCCATTTTAATAATCATTTTCTAGGCTAATTTTGCCCCAAACAGTACGAAAATCAGGTTCACTATAACGTCCGACCAACACATTTCAAAATTTTGCCTTCTCAATCCATACAGTTTGGAATATTAACACTATAGGTCTGATACCTTGAAAACCGTTATTCATATCACATTTTAACCAACGCCATTGTTTTCGCTAGGTCCAAATTAGCTTAAAACCTAGTTTTTATCAAAATCAGGGACATAAAATTTTCTTCCAATTTTAGCGATTTTGTAAGGGTATCTTGAAAACCGTTAATCGTATCGTATTTTAATTGTCGTCTTTGGTAACTTGATTTGATATTCATTATCATTACTTCCTCTATTAAAATTCCCTTAGTCTACGGAGCTGCTATCCTATTTTTTCTTTGAGATATAGATGTCTAAACAATCCATATTATATTGATCGAATAGTCCAAGAAAGTTATCAGAATAAAAAAATACAGACTCAAAAGTCAAACCCCGTTGGCACCAATAAAGATATTTATTGGCGCTAAAACACATTGAATAAGTATTTTTTCGTTTATGATCCGATGTCTATCTGTATCGAGATATTTGAAAGTTTGTAAACTTTCTGAACACTTTGTATACAGACCATTGACCTTTTCGAAAGTCAATATTGAGAATGAATAAAAATCAATAATTTGTTAATTGGCTAGAACCACTCGAGATTAAGCGTTTATCATGTCACTTTGCTGGCAGGATTTTAAATGCGTAACATGATGATTGTGTATCAATTATATGCTGTCATAACCAAATTATAATTTAAACTTACTTCAAAATATTCTATTCAATTAATTTTGAAATTTGAGAGGGCACATTATGTTTATAAATTTTGGTAATAAATTATTATTAATGACATAAAGATTATTAAAATAAGGTTTTTTGAAATTAAATTTCGCCCCAATTCCTAGAACAATTATTTGTATTTTATAAATACGTATTTACGACTACAAGGTAGTCATTATCAGTATGAATTAGCTAATCGTAACTATCTCTGGGATATGGAGTCAGAGATATGTTGGTCGTTGCTAATTTGGTGCGTGTCTCACAATAATATTAAAAAAGTTTTGTCTTTTATATGTTCTGACTGAAGTTGTACCTGAAAGATTATTTGAGTTGACTGACCACTTAAGACCAACCCATTTATTGGCGGTATCCTTCTCTGACCATGCGGTGTAGTTATTGTCAATAAGGTGGGGGTGTTGATCGAGACAGTAATACCTTTAATTAATTGACACTAGATTATAAAATAAATAAACATTCAAAATTTTGCAAGTAACACTCAATTTTACTTTTAATTCATAGTTGTTTTGGCTAACATTTGTCATTTTAATAGCAATGATGGGTGACTGATTGTTCTGGATAAATAGAATTTTTAAAGTATCCCAAAATACACGGCTAATTAGTTACGTCGAAGAATCTCGAATCATTAAGTTTCATATCGATATGATATTACATTTTGTTACCTACAGCGTTTACCACCTTCTATAATAGAACAATTTATAATAGAAACAAGTTATGTAACAACTAACTGAGTTAATTGTTTGAATACCCAGAATATACTTTTGTTTGAGTTTGTATATCAATGTTTGAACAATTCTTCAAATTCAAAGTTTAGAAGATATGAATTTTTTTTCTGCGATCAATATTTTTAAGCGTTACGAAGTCGGAATGCATGCCTTCGTTCACCTATCATTTGTAATTTCTTATTTTCAACTTTGAGCATAAATTATGAGAAAAGTATTGAGTTTATGAAAAATTTTTCAAACAAAAGTTGATTATTTTAAAGAGAAGAAGATTTTTTGTCAACAAATTTTTTTCTTTCTCTTACGGTTTCAAAGATATAACTTTTCCCCCTGGCGGGGGGAAACACGTTCCGGTTCTGCCCATTAACGAACTTGACCTTACTTTTTTGCTCTAGAATACACACAAAATTTTCAGCTCGTTATCTCTTTTCGTTTTTGAGTTATCTGCTGCACGGACAGACAGACAGATAGACAGACAGACGGACATGCGGAAATGGACTAATTAGGTAATTTTATGAACACCTATAACAAAAATTTTTTTCTGCGATCAATATTTTCAAGCGTTACAAAGTCGGAACTAAACTTAATATACCTTGTATTTTTAGAAATATACTGGGTATAAAAATGCAGTTTCAATTCAAAAGTACCATACTTCAAAATATTTTACCATTTAAAATTAAACGCTATACAACTTTATATCGTAAAATTGGAAAGTCCACCCCAAATATAGTGGAATGAAACAAAATTTCATTAACATCGCACAAAACAGAGCTGTGCTAGTAAAAAATTGATTTTTTGAATCATGTGACGTGGTTTAAAATGGTTTTTGGCCCATCTCAGGCATATTTTAACCAATTTTAAGAAAGTTTTGTTTGAAATCCATTAAATTTTAGTCAAAGAATTCAAATTTGATAGAAAAGCCAAGAAACCAAGAAATATATCTTTATTAGATTTTGAAAGTCCAATATTAGTTTTATATCTTTATTAGGTTTTGAAAGTACATAATTTGGTATTATAGTTTGTATTCAGAGGTATGATGGACCACAATAGTATTGCTCACTTTCACAATTTTTTAGTTAATTTGTACCTTATGCATTCGGTTTTTGTGAAAATATTTCGAAAAAAATTTGCTAGTATATTTGTGATAGACATCTTTTATCCGAAGCATTTTTTCGAATAAGGCACAAATCAATTATAAAATATTGATGAAGAAATATTGATGAAGAAATCACGGTTGAAATGCTTTTTTACTTCACAAAGGATTTAAGGTTCTCTCATTAAATGGTATATAATTGTACATACATATTAGTAGGTAAATATACAAATTTGGTATTGCATGAATCCAATCCAAATGTGCCAATTCGTGCCTAAAAGTAAGCTTATAAACGATCATAGACAGATAAAATCTTTAAATACATTTATAATGTTTTTTTCATAAAGACAAACAAACTTTTTTCGAAATAATTTTTCAAACGCAAAATAATGTGAAAAATAAAAACATGAACCTAAAAAATAAAGTTATGAAATACTCTCAGTGTGGATTTCGATCATTTTAACAAACGATGCTTACCTTTGATGCCCACAAAAACCCACGTTGATTGGTGATGTTCCAAAAAACAATGTATTTAGTTATTTTATTGTTATTTTTTATCTTAAATTTTACAACCCTGTTATGAACTTTTGTAGCACATACACATGTCTACCGAATGTTACGTTTATAAAATTGAGACGATGAGATATATTTATTTACGAAGTTTGTACACGTTCAAAATATATTACATTAAATCATCGTATTCAGTGCTTTCATTTGTTATTGTTAATATTATTATTATTTCTATTACAATAAGCATGTATTTTGCATTTTTTATGTGAATTGAAATAGAAAATGGTAGTATATATTTATTATATTTGTGTATACTTTGGCGTCAACAATACAATATTTGTCAAATTCCACTTCGGTTACGTGAGCAAATGTCATTGAATTTTAATTAAATATTGACAAATACTGTTGGAAAACTCTTAATTCACTCTACTAGTTGCATATTACATTTAAGTCCAAGATAAGCCCAAAATAACCGTGAAGTGGTTTTACTCAAGTAGCCACATAACCGTTTTCCGGGAGCGAAAACAATAATTTTTCCTTCCTTCCATTTCGGTATGTGGAAAAATCGTTAGTTTATAGACTTTTTAATATTTTCAAATTTATCCTTTTTTTATAATAAGCGTTTTTTTGAAGCAAAGTAGAACTATCGAATGGTAGTAAATTGGAAAGTTTTGAAGATATAGTGTTAAAGGTGGTTAAGTAAATGCAGTGGTAAAATATTAAATTATATTTAAAATTATAACAATTTATTTAACATGATGAAAGTTTCATTGTTTCTTTATATAAATAAACTACATAAACGGTTACATAATTTAATATAATATTACAAAAAAAGATTTTTTATAGCTTTCTTTGTAAATTAAAAAGAACGTAGATACGATATTTTATTAACAGCTTTTGCCCAGAAAAAATTCTAGTTATTGTTACATAATGTAAAATGTGGTAATAACACGTGTTTTATATAAAATATATTTAAGTAGAATAATATTTTAATTAACGAAATATATCCATTCACAAGTTAACGAATACATGGTGTTTCATGTAATTTATATGTTAATGACGTCATTATGACGTCAAGTGTGACGTTTGACTTGTGTTTTGAATGAAACACTATTTACATGTAAAAATTATAACTGACAGTAGGAAACATGCATACATTACTCCAATTTTTTGTTCATGCTTGACTTATTTATTTACGAAAATTAGTACCAATGTGTCCCTTAAAACTCGGCCTTACGCACTACCGTGCTCTAGATATATATTGAAATTTTTTATATATTTATACGTTAATTATATATTCAGACTGAAATATCATAGTTGATAGTTGATAAATAAGGAATGATATAAAAAAAATGATTAAAGTTTCATGATTACGTTGCTCCAAACGTTTAAAAGCTCCAGAAACGATTTAGCAGGACATTTCATTCGAGAAGTTCCATTTGAGAAAATAGTTTAATCAAAAAAATTATATATTATGAAATGGTGTATTCTTGCGTCTATATATTCATGCGTTTTCGCCTTTGGGATAAGTTTATTAAAGGATTAAAGAAAAATTGGTTTGGGATAAGTTGGTTAAAGGTTTTGGGTCTTGTATGACTTCCAATTTTGTATTGAAGTCGAGTTAGTTATGTTACTTGATTTCATTTTATGTTTATTTTAGAAACTTCTTGGATTAAGTTTCTTTAATAAACTTAATTAATAACTAAATTTTCTAAACCTACACCTGTGTATAATTTAAAATTAATACAAAAAATAATAACTGAGTTAATTTTTTAAATACCATATATATGTCGAGTTCTTGATCAATGTGTGAACTAATATACACGTTATAGGTATATAAGAACATGCATGTTTTGTATATCATGTATCGGAGCATACATGAACGTTGGTTGTTAATGCATACGCTTGCATTTACATAAAATTACAGATATTGAGCTGAAATTGTAATAAAATTATTAAGTTTTATGAAAAAAGTTTCAACAGTTATTCTGTTTAAACTTTTGTTCTATCTCTTACGGCTTAAAATATATGTATTTTGGAATTTTGAGGGAGATACAGGGTCGATTTTTCCATTCACGAACTCGAAATTAGTTTTTAGCACCAGAACAGGTACACGCACTTTCATACTAAAATTGTGACTGCTAGACAGAATTCGCTAAGCTGACGCAGCTCATGTGTAACGAATTTTTTTAAAATAATGTTCTAATTCAAAAAATAAATAAATAAAATACTCAACTGACTAATGGCCAGCATGATCAACTATATCGTTTAATCAAGATCCAGAACGGTTGTCAATTGGCAATTTATAAACTTATATAATTCTCTTAGCTTCTTGGCGATCGAACTCTTCACGCTAAAAATGTGAAACGTTCAAGTAGATATCTTTTTTAAACCAAAATTTATTTTTTACTTACTTTACTTTACTAAAAGAAACACGTTTCTATATAAATAGTTACCTGATGATACGAGTAAATAAAATGGAATACATCCATGGAAATATTACTGCTATATTCTTATCAATATTTCCGCTAGGATACAATACATGTCATTGTACCTGTTACCCAAGTATACAAACCATACACAAACTTTACTTTCATTAGGGGAACCGGGGGCACAACTACGTAGAACTAGACCAACCTGTGCAGGCTCTGTTCAAGTACGACATTCATGTTTAGACTAGTTTTCTTGGTCGTTGGTGCATGAAGTTTTAGTTGTGTGATTTTTTGCCCTATATTGTAACTTATGATGTTCTAGTAACCAGATAATGTGTACATACTAGTTTACATTACAACTACAGTTGGTACATGCTTGAAGTATTTTTACTTGTTTTTAGTTTGGTGTAGTTAAATGTTTGTTTACGTGTTTTTTTTTTGAGTGAACTTACACCTCTAACTCGAATCGTGCCTCTGGGGTGGAATGGGGTATCCCATTCTGCCCAATGTCTTCCAGCAGACACAACTGCCATCAAACTTGATAGGCGTTCAAGTGAAGAGGCTAATTTTACCAGCCCTGCGTGCTCTTGGATGGCAATAGAGACTCTTCATTTCATTTTCACCAGGGGGAATAGATAGCGAAGATGATGAAGCTGTCCTAGTATATGAATTTTGTGCATAAACTTATTTTTTTTGTTTTTCTTATTTCAACAAATTTTATGTGTGTTTATAATAACCTGCCCAGACATTATATAACATTTTAATGTGTTCAGAGAAAAATTTGCAACTCTATAAGTAAACACTTTCAACTTCGTATCCCATTCTACCCCGGTTTCCCCTATATGTAATATTTACACATATAATAAATAATAACAATAGATATATTTTATCAATTTTGATTTTCTCGTATTGTATAAATATTGTGTAACAAATAAGAATAACAGATGATTGTGGGATATAATAGAAATGGATTGAATTGAATTCTAATTTTTATTTATATAAGAATTGGTTGTGCCCGAAACCTTAGGGCTGCCATCAGCTCGAAACGACTATTATTAAGAAAAAAAAAAGGGTGAAAACAAAACTTTTATTTCACATACGAAATCTTGTAAAACTTTCTTACATTAAAATATCAACAACAAGTATTCAATTTTGCTGAGCTACTAGATTTGCATAACTAAGTTTGCTGAGCTACTAGATTTGCATAAGGTCGTGAAATCATACCATAGCAAAGCAATAAACATTGATTTCGACCGATTTGTTTCAAACCGATGTGCAACAACTCAATCCTTGACATACACCATCGATTTAAAAAATTGCGGGTCCAAGCAACCTGACTGAAAAATGCTAATTTGATTCTACTAACAGGCTCTCATTGTCATTTAATTGCTTGTAAATGAATAATAGAATTTACTTTATAATAAACTATATTTTGACAAAATGGAAACCCGACTTCAAAAATAAAATATTCTATAACAAAAAATGCACTAAAAAGTAAAAAAATAATTGCATATTCTTGTGCCAATTTTAGTTCACCTAAGCAAAAATTTTTATATATATATGTACAATTATTGTTATTTTTGGAGGCGGTGTCAGCATAGAGAAATTCACATAATTTTTGGACACCGCCTCCAAAAATAACAATAATTGTACATATATATATAAAAATTTTTGCTTAGGTGAACTAAAATTGGCACAAGAATATGCAATTATTTTTTTACTTTTTAGTGCATTTTTTGTTATAGAATATTTTATTTTTGAAGTCGGGTTTCCATTTTGTCAAAATATAGTTTATTTCTCGCTTTTTAGTGACTCTAAAGTTCTATAACTAGTTTTATTTATCTAAATATGGGTAGACCTACTTAAACGACTAATTTTTAGTGAATTTTTTTATAACACATTTTTTTTTACCCGGTTTTTTTTTTTTTTAATTTTAAGAGCATTTTTTTATAACAGATTTTCAATTTTATTTACATGCATTTTGTTTTTTTTTTGTAAAAATTTTTTTTTTTGGGGTCGGTTTTTGTTTTGTAAAACTTTTTTTTTTTACCCGTTTTTTTTTTTTTTTTTAATTTAAAGAGCATTTTTTTATAACAGATTTTCAATTTTAATTACATGCATTTTGTTTTTTTTTTGTAAAAATTTTTTTTTTTGGGGTCGGTTTTTTTTTTGTAAAAAAATTTTTTGAAGTCGGTTTTTAAAAAAATTTTCTTATTTTCCCATTATGAATGAGTATACCCTTTCAAAAAAAAAAAAAAAATTCGCAAAAATCGGTTATCACATATAAAATGAGTATTTTCCTCGATTTTCCGGGGATCCCCTCATCAGAATGCGATTTGGTGACAATGGGACCAATCGGGAATCAAACCCTTTAAAACAAAAAAAAAAAATTCAAAATCGGTTCATAAATGACGGAGTTCTGAGGTAACAAACATAAAAAAAAAATACAGACGAATTGAGAACCATCCTCCTTTTTTGCAGTCGGGTTAAAAAGCATTGATAGTATAAAATTATACAGAAAAATGTCAATAGTCTGTTTTTTTAATTGCTAAAGAATATACTGTCTCTGTTATGTAGTAGTCTAGGACTGGTCGATTCTGAATCAGGATGTAATTTATTTGAATCATCATCTGTGAGCATAATGTTGACAATTGACAAAATTAACAACACAACAAAATTAACGGGAAAATTGACAAAATATGGCAACGAAACGGTAGAAATTATATTTATTTTTTATGCCGCTAGGGTCGCTAGTTTGTTGATACGTACTGATCCGTACCGAAGTTAATATAGTATAATAAATAGAAGTGAAGTACGCCAGTTTTATTTCGAAGTGGTTATTTTGAAGTATGCAATTTGTTTAAAAAAGTATATTAAACAATAAACATTTAAAATGGGAAGCAGCATTATTATTAATAAATAAAAGTTTAATTTAATATCTGATTCAATAATTTATTTTCATTTTTACAATTCCAACTTTACAGGTTACTGATTAATTATTCGATGTTTATTTTTTTTTATTTTTATGTAATTATTTTGCGAATGTTTAACTATCACTTCAACTAATTCCTTATTGAAAAATTGAAATTACTTATCATTTATTAAAACAAAGTATTTTATTGAAATAATATTTTGGCTGCAAATAATTTTTATAATACTACATAAATGCGTAATGTTTTTCAATTAAAACTCGCGCCTTATACTCTCACCACTGTTTTCGGCATATAAGCGACACTACTGACATCTTATTTTTGCCAATTATTTGTTTACATGGAGTTAGGTATCCATGAGACATTACCATAGATATATGTAGTATCTATGGTAATGTCTATCGTGGAACCATAGACATACTATTACTAATATACTTTCTGTATTGAAAAGTTGTACCAACTTTAGAAACAGACAGCCACTGATCTGCAGTGTTTCTGTCTTTGTTCTACTGTGAATGAATGACAGAGATAGCTCTACTGTAACCGTGTGTGTATCTTTTTCTAATATTGGAACATGAATTTTTTATGAATGAATTTCAAAGAATACAATATACATAGAAGCGTGTAAGTACGATTTTTGTCTCACCTAAAATTTTTAGTACGTGTGCTGACCACTAGATGACAATAGCTGTTCGTTTTCGGTATTTAGTGTCATTATCAGCACAACAAACTGTACTTTGGCAGAACTTAGTACCAGTTGCCCGGATCACATCGAAGCGGAGATGTACTTCAAATTTATATTAGAAGGGAATCCACCAATATTGATGAAATTTTTGTGAATTTTTAGAATTAATAAGTCAACATTTTTTAATTTTATTTTATAAGCTGTATAAAATATTAATATTTGTTATATTTAAAAAACTTATATTTAAAGCGTAGTTTAAAGTGTTACAACTGAAACTACAAAAGCAAATGTTAATGTTTTATACAGCTTGTAAAAAAAATTAAAAATTTTGACTAATTAATTCTAAAAATTCATAAAAAGCCTCAGCACCGCACGGCACCACTTGGCACAGACGGCACCGCTCCGCAGCGCTCAGCACCGCACCGTTCAGCACGGCTCTGCACCGATCCGCACCACTCTGCACAGCTCAGCACCGACGGCACCGCTCGGTACAGACGGTACTCCTTCGCACCACTCAGCACCACTTCGCACCGCTCTGCACCACTCAGCACCGCTTCCATCGCCCAGTATCGCTCGGCACCGCTCAGCACCACTCGGCACTCTCACCAAAGAATACAATATACATAGAAGCGTGTAAGTACGATTTTTGTGTCACCTAACATTTTTAGTACGTATGCTGACCACTAGATTTGTTTGTGAAAACTCAATTTTAACTAACACTTCTCGACTTTTTGAAACGATGTATATTAATTATTATCTTTTATAAATTAAATGTATGATTTCCTTATTATTCCTCATAATTACCACTTAATTTTTGACGCATAATTTCTTATAAATAACACTGCAAACACTGTATTTTTGTATACATTAAAAAACACATTTCTGGTTTTCATATCACGTTTTATTATTTATAAAATTATATATGACAACTGAACATTGGATTTTATAATATTTTTATTATGTTGGCATGAATTTGTGCTCTGAAAAACAAGTATATTATCTTTTTTTTTTTAAAAATATTATTTACATTGTTATAACTTTTAATAGTAAGTACAATGTTAAAAATAATGTTTTTTTAAAAATTGACTTAAAAAAAACTAAACAAATGCTCGTACACATGTCTATGTCTATGTCAATGTTACAGTATTTTCGTAAACTTGAGAATTCACCAAAACTGTCGGTACGATATAAATTACCAAAACTATATCGGTGATAAACTCGACCAGTAGACGCCTACAAGGATAGATAGATACATCTTGCGGCCTTAAAAAGTATTGTACTTCGACCTTATGGTCCGTTGTACTCCCTCTTCTACTTCAGTCCGATGAGATTCGCTTCTCCCATATGTTGGCAATAGCCAGTATCTTGCTTATCAGTTCTTCCTGAAGGTTCATATATTCGGGGTGAGATGCACCGAATATCCTGTATCTGCTGTAATCCAGAGTTTCGCAGATAATGTGGCTGGATGTTTCTTCCTCCTCGCCACACAATTTGCTAAGGTATCTGCTTTTTCGTTTCCTTCGAAACGACTGTGACCCGGCACCCAGATCAATTTAACATTGTTCTGTTTTGCCAGCTCTGGCAGTTCCTCCAGATAATCCTTGACTTCCCCTGAGGTAATACGTACCGAGAGAATACGTACGTTCTGGTTTACGTAGCCTCTACGTAGGTTCTCACGAACGCAAGCCAGTATGGCCTAGACTTCTGCTTGAAGGACCGTGACATTTTCCTCAAGTTGAGGCTTATGTTTGCTTTAGGTCTCTCACCGTAGATTCCCGCCCCGGTACCATATTCAGTTTTGGATCCAGTTCAGTTTTGGAGATTGGGTGGTTCTTCTTCCGTCCACATGTCCCTATCAGAGGCCACAGTGAAAGGTAGACTGACTGGGCCCTCAGATCGGGGCCTTGTAGGTCTAGACGGAAATCCGGCGTTGAATATGTCTGAACAGTGATAAGATCATTCACTATTCTGTTTCATTTTCGAAAGGTTTTTTACAATAATATAATATTTTAGATTAGTCACAATTAATTTTAGAACTAGATTGTACAAAAATACACGAAAAAACTTCATCAAGTGTGAGGCATTATTTTAAGCTTTTTTTTTTGTTTTACCGGATTGTCTCGATTCCTAAATACAATTTGGAATTCACATCATATTTTTAAATATCTATTTACCTATGAGTTAAATTTGAAATAGATCCTCCATTGCTTAAAAAATGGTAAATGGTTTTTAGATGAGAAAATCAGTTTGAATACATATTTTTACCCAACCATTCGAGTCAAAACTTTAACGCACTTTAGTGCCTTAAATGATTCTATATAAATATTAATAAATATAAATGTTTATAAAAATAAAACCTTATATATTGATGAATTGACATTTGGTATCAGAATAAGCGTCAAAATAAAAATGAAATTTAAAATCATGTACATATTCGACACAGAATATATATATATATATATATATATATATATAAATATATATATACATATATATATATATATATATATATATATATATATATATATATATATATATATACATATATATATATATATATATATATCTATATATATTTATATATATATATATTTATATGTATATATATATATATATATGTGTATATATATATACATATATATATATATATATATATATATATATATATATATTTATATATATATATATATATATATATATATATATATACATATATATATATATATGTATATATGTATATATAGAAATAAAATCAATTCAAGATCGTATCACAGTAATAATATAATAAAATGAACCGGGAAATACGTATAAAATTTTTTAAAATAAATATAATAAAATTTATTTTTAAAATTTGTATAAATTAGTTGATTTAGTATCTTTTACTTATAATAATAAGTTGATTGTTTATTTAAACAATTTCATAATAAATACCTTATTGTATAAATAAAATGCTAAATATAGCCAATGTATATTTGGGCTATCATATGTATAATTTTCTTGAATATCCGATCTTCGATATCATGTCCTAGACAGTGATGCCGCGAGAGATAAGAGACATATTTTGTATATTAAAAAAAAATCACATGAAATCACATGAAATTTAACTTTAGAAAAACTTGTGATTGTAACGCTTATTTTTTTCAACAGCTTATTTATGTCACACAAACGAATCATTTGTATAAGTTAGAAGGCACATTCGCAAGGAGAGGAGCTTTTCACCAAATAAAAAAAATCAAACACAAAGAAGGTGAAGCCGCCAATAAATTGAATATGAGGGTATGTGATAAATTAAATACCAAATAATAATTATATAACTCCAAAAAAAAAAAAAATCGATATCGACGTTGGTTCGAACAAAACACCACCAGCAGAGCCTGCGCCCAGCCTATATCAATTTTCACATAGCTAATGTGAACGTAGCAATTTTATTAATAGCAATAATAATAGCAATTTCATTAATTTAATACTGTACGATAAATAGATCGATTTTTGGTATGATCATTGATTTTGGTTCACCCTCACATAAAATTATGTACTTTCCCCCATAAAAAATTAACTCTATTTGTTTCACTGCTCACTGCCAAACGACTTTTGTAGTTCGTCTAGCTTTTACTCGTCTCCATTACATAATTCGAGTATTCGACGTTGAAACTTTTAATAATATCTTATTTTGATTAATTTATGAGTTTTATTATCAAAATAGAAATGAAAATTCATTTGAAGATATACATTTCATATGCATTTTCATAACTATTTAAGTAAACTAATGTAAAATTATATTATGTCCAAACGTGACGTTATTGTAGAAAGAAAAACAAATAAATTGAGAATGTCATAAAGGAACAGTAATAAAGAAAAGTTATTATCGTCATTATTCTTGTACGTACATAAATTTAGTTATTTTAACAAAGACATCAAAAATTATATTTTCAAAAAAAAAATTTTTGTTTGTGTATTTGAAATAATAATATTCTATATAATCATTGCAGTTTATATTTTCTTTTAATTAAATCACGTCATAGTTTAAATTACCAAACAAATAGACGAAAATTCTTTCCACTTTTTAGTACACAGTTACTTGGATTTATGTTTTTCATATAAACAAGTAAACGAACGAACTTATTTGCAATTAAAATTTTATTTACAGATCCACGTACTTTTGCAATAATGCCGAAGCTATTATTCATGTGAAAACATCTATAGCGAGACTATACAAGTATAATTTTAAATGGGGTGTGAAATGAGATTTCAGATTGAACCATCATGTTTTCATAGTAACGATTGATCGGCTATGTAACAGTCGGAAATCATCGGCATTCGTGTTGGGATAGGTTTTCAGATCATGCCCAAACTCAAAACTTTTTTTTTAGTAATTCATTTAAGAACAATTTTTGAAATGATCAAAATTTATTTTTTAAGGACCATAAACATTTGTTTATATCTAAAACGAATTAACTATCGGGTTCAAACTTTTTAAACGTAGTGCTGGCCTGTGATGTGGTTTCAAAAGTTACGGGTTAGTTTCAAAAGGCTAATGAATTCTTCATATGTTTATCCCTAAGTTTTATGTCAAAAAAACGAAAGAAGAAAAGCAAAACTTTAAATGACAAAATCGTTCGTTTTAGCATGAGAAACAATTCTTGCCCGAAATATTAAAAAAAAAAACACCAAATAGAATTGACACCATTGTCAATATCATTAAAAAGAGATGTGACTTACAGTCGATAAGTGTCGGATACACTCGGGTTTTGAACAAATATTACGGATACAAGTTGTTTTCATAATAGGGAATATGCATGAAAATTTTTTTTCGTTTGAATTGAAGCATGTTTACTTGACAAATATCAAGGTAAAATTCCTTTTTAAATAACTTTAAAAATAAGCGAGATATGAATGATTGAAATTCCCGATTAGACAAAGAGGGTGATAGCCCTCTTGATATGTTATGTGACGTCATATTACACTTTCACCATTTAAAATGCACGTAAAACTCCGTTTTTAGTATTTTTGCAAGAGAGAGACAGGTAATTATCTTTAAAAGCTTATAGTTTCCTTGATATTTGTCGGATTTTAATTTCGTTTTTAAATATTATTACAATATTAACAGTATTTTCATATTCTGAAAATAAATGTGAAAAAAAAATTTCATGCATATTTCCTATTACAGTGTTATTCATACATACGGAATAACTTGCTCAGATAAAATAAAATGTCCTGTTCTGTATATCTGTCAGTATATACACATTTTATGAAAAGAAATCTAAATACATACAGCTTTAAACGTATATAGAATACATGCTAAATATTTTCCATTCTAATGGTATAAATTATGTTTCCCATATTGTAATCAAGACATTCAAAGTGACCGTTTTACTTATATGTTGAGGCATTATTATGAGGGTTTATAAGTTTGCAAAACCAAGTGAAGAAAATCTTGTATTAAAGATGATGTATAACCACAGTTCACTTAATACCTTCCTGTAATAATTTTCTGCAGAGACATCAACCACTTGACGTAAGTATTTTATATAATTATTTAAATAAATTAATCGTTTTGTTTTCATTTTTTGTAAAAATTCATTTATATAATTTACTTTAAGCTGCAATCTATCTATCTATCTAAGACTGGATTTGGTATACGCAAATAGTGTGTAACATTCGACCCTGGGTACTGTCACAACCGATCCCTTCGGTGTGGCAATCGTTGCATTCCATCTTGACTGTCAAAATAGCATTTATAATCATCAGTGAAAATTATTTTAATTATTTTATTTTGTTTCATTATAGTTAATTAGTCTAGCTAATCAGTGCCAAAAAGTTATGATTTAAAGATAACTCAATAAAAAATAACGGTACTTAAAGATAAATTGTACCTATTGACACACCCCTTCCCTGCCTACGTAGCAATTCTATTGTTAATTTCTCAATAATTGGAAATGTTTCTTTGTTGGTTTTTGTGCGATAAAATATAACATTTCTATTAACATTTTTGTATATTGGTACAATATATCTTTTAATTTCAAATAACGATTTGTTATTATTTCGGGCAGATTGTCAAACTATACACAAAGGTGAACAAAGACGTGAAATATTTCTTAATCATTTCTGCATTTTGATTTGTTTGACATTCTGCCCGAAACAAAAACAAATCGTTATTTGAAATGAAAAGGTCTGTTAGCCGACCACATAATTTGGATTACAGTATGTTGTCCATCCCTAAATATTAAAATTAAAACCTAAATATTGAAAATCCTGGAATGATACTATGAAGGATTTCTGAATTAATAAGAATCTTTCACCTTTCATCTGTATTTTGTTATAACCTCATACTTTAAAAAAAAAAAATTGAAAAAATCGCGGTAAAATTTTGTTTATATAAAATGTATATCTAAATGGATATTTATTTGATTTCATCGATTATAATCGCATCTTAAAAAAAAAGTTTGAAAACTCCCTCCCAATTTTCCTCTTGTTAAAAGAATTTCCCCTTTGTTAATCAATTCACCCATAAATAGAAAAAAAGTGTTTTTTGTGTAAATTCAGCCTAGGGATGTTGCGGATATTCGCATCCGCAATTGCGAAACTTCCGCATTAATTTTAGCATCCATCACAATCTCTTTGCGGATCTTTTGCGAATGTTGCTTGTTTTGTTTAGTATTCTAATTGTAAATAAATCACAACGTGTTTAGACGTGTTATTATATGGATTTTTTTAAATTTATTTAAACAATTTATATTATTATTTGAGTGTTTCGTCTTGAATAATCTGTTTGACACGTGAATCAAGAATACCACAAGTGTGATTTAGTCTTACTTTAAAACAGACGACCATGTCTGAGATAAATCAGTGGAATCATCTAAAAACCCTGCACTTTGAGCAGTTTAGCCGGTTTATCGCGGGATTAACCTATGAACCTCTGCGAACCAGGATGAAACCTGAAAACGCAGCGACATTGCTCTTTATTTTATTTTAAATTTTCTTACCAAAAATTTGATTATAATATAAAGATTATTAAAAATTATTACCATCCTTTGCCATTTTTCATGTATCAAAATTAGGTATCTTTTTTAAAAAAACATGACATACAAATCCGCACCCGCATCCGAGGATGTGCGCCTTAAAATATCCGCATCCGCATCCGCGGTTGTCAAAAATTTCGCATCCGCAACAATCTTCATTCAAACTTTTACTATTAATTTTTTTATTAATTATAAAAAGTTTCTTAGTTTATTTAAAATCAGAAACATTCCAGTTTATTGTGACGAATATAGAAGGTGATTAGGCAATGAAGCCAAGAAAATGTATTGCGTTTTTTTATTTTAGAAATACAATTACACAAAAAGAAAAAAAAAAAAAGAAGAATAAAAATAAATAACAAAAATTGGTTTCGCCATAGATTACATATGATTTTAAATATTTGAAAAATATATGTGAACAGCATTATAGAATCATTACTCAAAAAAACACCTTGAAAACTGAGCATCATGAATGTACAGTTAAAATTCAACAAAAACATTTCAAAAATAAAATAAAAAAATCAGATATGTCATGTTTTGTAGGCAACATAAACAAACAAGTTAGTGAATTATATATTTTTTTCATAAAAATAAAATATTTTCATTTGTGAAAATTTGATGAAAAAATAACAAGGATCCAAAAATAGTTTATATGAATTATTTTTCATTGTCATAACAAATTAGTTTTGTCAGCATAATGTGTCTTTTTGGAATAATAAGCGTTATTGCGTTATCTCGTCTTAAAATCGATATATTATTATAACGTCAATTCCATAAAAAAATAACGTCAATTCTAAGATATTGCTTTTGAGATATTTCGATTCGAATCCTAGTTTTTTTTTTAATCTACAAAAAGATTTTGAAATTTTAGAGTTTGTTATGATTGAAATGTACGCGAAAAGAAAATGTAATGTGAACAACCGCGCAACCTTCAGACTGAGTATGCCATGAAGTATGTATGATATTTTGTAAGTAGTACTTGTTTTGTATACCTATAATGTTAGAAAGAAGAATGCCAGACTCGATTTAGTGAAGAGTAGATTAAGATAGCACACGTTCACTTAAAAATATTGAAAATTTATACGTGAGGTTTGAAATAAAAACTTTTCTTCAATTCGGTCAAACTCCGAAACAATACTTTGAACTGAAAAGTTTTTTCACATCTTTAAAATTACTTTGAAATAGTTTTCGCATTTTTAAAGTTACTTGGAGAGTTTGTCTAATAGTACGTTTGACTACAAATACTACTATACGGTGGTATCATAAAATTTATACACTATCTTACTCTAAGCAAATTTGGATAAACTTCAGACTCTGAATCCTTTTGGAATTTGCTAGAAATATAAAATATATATGTAATTTTTTGAGTATTTTTCACAAAGTCGGGTGTATTGACTTAAATTATTTGAATATCTATACGTTTTAAACAAGTGAAAATGACAACTAACTGAGTAAATTTCATAGATACTCAGCATATACTGAGATCATTATCTATGCGAGAACTGTTTATTTACTTTTTACACACGCATAAATGTATTACTAGATAAAGTTATGTATGAAGGTATGGATGTTTTAACTGAAATTGTGGCAATACCATTAAATTTATGAGAAAAACTTTTGAGTAAAAGTTGCTTGTATTTAAAAAAATTTTTGTATTTAAATTTTTTTTCTATCTTGCACGGTTTCAAAAATATATAATTTCCACTCTGGCGGGGAATGCGAGGACCGATTTCGTGGCTCATTCACGAACTTGAAGTCACTTTTTAGCTCTAAAAGCCACACGCATAAAATTTCAGCACGTTATCTCTTTTCGATTTTGAACCATCGTGGAAGGAATTTGTGTGTATAGACTAGGAATTGATAGGATATGCGGCTGCAGTCGACTATGATAGGAACTATGCCGATATTCATCAGGAGTTCGTGAAGGAAACTGCAGAAAGCCTTCACAATCATAGCCGGTTATTTCGTTCTTGTCCATACGCCGACAGTTTAGTCAATCAACCGTTTTAATTTTTATAATTGACAAACTGCCGATGTCGGGATTCGAACTCATAACCTCCCAGTTTCCAAGTACTGCATTCTGCGCAGACATGACGCCTTAGACCGCTCGGCTACTTGGCTGGTGATCATCCATATACTTGTTTAATTTAATAACTACAATGGATTTTTGTGAAGTTACGACCCATTCATTTAATTCATAATTTTATACAATTCAAAAGTGTTTTTAAAGTAATAGCTAACAATAATTTATTACAGAAATCATTTGTTTTCGAATTTTTATTTTGCAATTTAAAATGCGTGTTTACCTTTATAAGAGCGCCGATAAAATCGCTTAGAGCGCCAAGTTTTCTCAGACCGATGCTGTTTTTGTCTAGTGTTAAAAAATGATCCAAGAACTATTTTTGATTCGACCACCACACACTGGGTTATATTGTTTATTATTTGATGAGTATAAAATGATTTCAATGTATGTATGGGAAAATTCTAAAAATAAAGAGTAGCAGTCAGCGCGCGTAAAATTATCACAAGTAACAAACAACTACTTAACGATAGGTATATTAAGTATATGAGCCAGCGTGCGTCGTCACATATTTGGACGTCATTTATTTACAATCACTGACCGATTTGTTGTATACGTTATTTAAAGGAATGAAGTATATAGGTTGTGGGTAATAAGTAAATGAATCCGTCATTTTGCATTGTGCTGACATAAATCTACTTAAATGTAGACATTAGGCATTAACGCTGTCACAAGAATGAATCATATAAACTTTGAAGTTTTGACCGTTTGTTTTGTAAATGACTTTAATTCATTTACCTTTAAAATAAATTATTAAAGGATATTTCAAGAAATTCAAAAGAAATAATCCATTTAACTAAATCATGTAAATCGGTTCTTTGATTGGATTAAAGCATCTCTATTTTATAAGACCAAGGAATTTGAAATTTTGCACAGAGTTTTTATTCTAAAAAGAATCAGAATTTTTTTTAAGAGACATTTTACAGGAATAGAGAGAGCTATTCATTATTGAACTATTCATTCTAATTACTATCTAAAATAGTCTCACCTATTCGATTCTGTCCAAAAAATATGGATTGGCATATGAAAAATACAAGTTGATCTTCAAATAGCCTTGAAGGCTAAAGGCAAGGTCAAAATCAATGTCACCTTAGGATGCTCCCCTCTAAACAAAACAATTTACATTCGATCAAAGTGGAAGTGACTGGTTTACGATATAAAAATGTAATGCAATTTATTTTTACATTCGTCTTCTAAAACCTCAAAGCGTAAAAATACTTATAAAAATATACATTTCGAACACCATTATTCAAATTTTTTGATAAAAGATAAATATTGTTAAATTCACCGTCAAATTTCATTATTATTTACGATGAATATGAACAAGTTTGTTTAATGTTCAAACTTTTTCTTAGGTTTTTCTTTGTTGAAGGGTGGGGGGAGGTATGCAACGGAAACGCTACTAAAATCAAATTTACTTTCTTTTAGAAACCTATGCTCCTCAACTACATTCTCCCTGTGTTATCACGGTAATTATTATTGTTAACTATCAACCAACTTAGACAGGGAGAAGAAGGTAGTTGAAGAGCATAGGTTCTTAAAAGAAAGTAAATTTGATTTTTGTAGCGTTTCCGCTACAAATACTAATAAAGGTTACATGTTAAACGTTGAATTTCAAGAACATAATTATTTATTTTAATACTCTGTTTGAAGTATATTTTTTCCATCATTGTCAATATAAATGTACTAATTACCATAAAATCTATAATCATTTAATCATAAATTATTCAGCCAGATTACTTTAAACAAACAATTTTAAAAACACCTTAATATTTATTATAATGAAATTATTTTTTATTTATTAGCTGATTGATTCAGGTGATAGGACGAACGATAAATATATTGAACGGTGATAGGTTACACTTTTGTTATTTTCTAGTATTATTCACCTACGATATAACAAATACTCGTATAACTAGAACGATCCAATCAGTTACAAATGACACATATTTTGTGAAAATGCAATTAATCTGCATGTGTGTATGCGAAAATGCTTTTTTAAGAACATTAATTGCTTGTGTTGAAATCATTAATTAACTTTCACATGTTAATTTTGCAATTATTTGAACTTTAGTGAAAGTAAAGAAATTTCGTTTCGCTTATGATTCACGTAATATCTTAGCAATATTTTGTGACGTATTTATGGTCTAATCATGTCTAGCTTATGTATACTTGTGTTTTCAATTTTTAATACACTTTGAACAGTTTTATAATACATTTCTCAGAGTCCAAAATTAACCGAAAATTTTTGGCGTGTTTAACTTTAACTTTAAAATATAATTTTTATTTTTAAAATAGGTACAAATAAATATATTTTATGAGTAGGTAAAGCACAAATGATGTTAGGTACAATAATAGGTAATTGTAGAAACGTGACACGTTTTGTGTTGATAATTTCGTTGCTAAGAATCCATTTCAACATAAAAAAGGATTAATTATATTCAAAGTAACTCACGCTTTTACAATTAGATATTAAACTATTTTTTGTTTTTTATTCGTTACCTGCTTGATTGATTGCGTAATTCATCTTGGGGTCTAAAAAATATTGCACTTCGACCTTATGGTCCACCTGCTAATATAACCGAGTAAAATGAATGAAAAAAAGTTTCAAACAAAAGCTGTTTATTTTTAAAATAAGAACATTTTTTATCTTTAAATTTGTTTAAAGCTCCGATTTTACCCTTTCACGAACTTGATCTCACTTTTTATCTGTAGACCGCCCATACAAAATTTCAGCTCGGTATTTCTTTTTGTTTTTGAGTTATCGTAACTACGAACAGACATCGTGCCTACGAACAGATTTCGTGTCTACGAAAGGAACTATTTAGATCATTTTATTAAACATGTATACAAACAATTTTTTCTACGATCAATATTTTCAATTGTTGCAAAGTCGGGAAAATTATAATACCCTTGTGTACATTACATATACAGGATGTAAAACACAATAAAGCAGTGTATATTTTGTATAATTTTATTTGCACATTCCATTAAATTAATTAAAAACCGATTGTAAAAATTTTTTCGATTATGTAATATATAATATGTGTTGAATTATCAATAAGCAAAAATAAATCTTATATTGGACTAACACAGATATGGTCAAACTATGTGGGTTTTTTGGAAATACCAAAATATTCCTTTTAGACCCATATGGTCACAAGATGTTTTACTAAAGTGTTTGTATGTATATTATTGGGTAAAACACACATCTCGTTGTAAATATGCATTACAGAAAAGGTCGGTTTTTATGACCTAAAATATGTATATAAATACATGCATTTTTGATATTTCATAAACAGTACCAGTTTATGTCTAGTTCTAGTCTACTAAATAGTATGATCAGTATAAGGGTGTCAAATCTAATACGTATAGTTTACTTTTCTCAATAATTGCAATCTTTAAAATAAAGATTAAGTTGTGTTAAAATAAATCAGTGCGTTTTATTTAATTAAATTAAAAATCACAATTTCCAATTCCATAATCTCCTATAATATGTAATATATTTATTGAAGGTTGTAGGGCCTCAAGGTTGATGTTCAGAGTGTGGTTGGATTCTCTTAAATGGTTGGCAAATGGTTTATCGAAACAGTTATATCGAAGGTCCTTCCCGTTTGTCCTCCACAATGTGAACCAGACAACTTGTAAATTCCAAATTTGTCTATTTTATTGCGTTGTTTTCGGGTGACCAGAAATTAAGTTGTAAAAGGATACTAGATATCGTCGAAAAAATTTTCAAATTCTATCACAGGGTTTATTAATATTTATACGCGTTCAGAAATGTGATTGATGAATATGATAGTATTTTAGAAAATGTATTTCTACACACCATTTCCGTTTTTATCTTTATTTGTCGGAAAATGAAATGACGTCTTAATTGAGCACTTATTAATATTTCAAGTATACGACAATTTCTATGGGATATTTTTATTTTTTATAGAAAATAAGACTCACAATTCATCATACACTTTGGACGAGTTATTAATATATTATCATCAATGTTTTTACAAAGCTGAATAGATAATAAAAGATGAATTATAGTTGATAAAAATTATTTATTTATTTTTAAATAAAACGAATAAAATAGGAAAATTGTGTTTTTTATAACATAAAATATTGTTACAAGATGTGACAAGAAGATATGTATACTGAAGATATGTTTACTATGTGTTCAAAACACATAGTAAACATTTATGTAATCAGGATATTAATAACAAATACTCGACAACATTTAATTTTTATTATACATGGTATATACACTACGTAAATTAAAACAGACCCAATAGCAACATTGTGTAGTGCATTTGTCACTGTCTATGCACAGTACGCCATGATATGGTGTTACACTCACACGACGGACAATAACGACGATGTATACATGCACGAGTAAGATACAACTATATATAAATGATTGTAAGTAGAGTGTGACAAAGTAAACCATATCATAGTACATTACATATAGACAGCGATAGATACACTATACAGTATTCCAGATTGAGTGTATTTTAAAAAACAATCTGTATAATAGATCCAAAAACATGGTAACTCAAAAACGAAAAAAGAGCTGAAATTTTTGAACCTGTTAGATAGAAGAAAAGTTTAAAGACAAAAAATGTTCCTTTTTACAAAATAACTTTTGTTAAATAATTTTTTCATAAATTGAACATGTTTTCCACAATTCTAAATTCCAGCTCAAAAACTAAAATAAACAGTTCATTGATAATGAATACATACCGTGTATTTAAGCAATTAACTCAGTTAGTTGTTAATTTTACTTGTTTTCATTATAGAAACACTTCTTGAATTAATATAATCGAATGTTTTCATGGGCCCTATACTATTTCTGACAAAGTTCCCTTAATAAAAAGAAAGGGGACGAGGACGGTCGACAATTTTTTAGTTTAAAAAAGGACTGGTACATATAGGATTTTCGAGTTTAATGGTTATATAATTTAAATGAACATTTGAGACTGAAAATGGATAGCATCGTCCCTATTGTAATATTTTTTGTGTTTTTGTTAATTTTCACAGTGGAATTTTTTTAAAAATTTACCAAAATTCCAGTCTGCATCAAAACAGTTTACGAGCAAAATCAGATTGACTAACGTCAACTAACGAATAGTAATAAATATAATAATCAACAAATAAATATAATAATAATAAAAAATATCTAGCATAGATAGAAAGAGCAACAAAGCTGTGAACAGTGCTCAGGACCACATATTAAACGATATAAACTGGCTATGAGTTATAATACAAATAAAAATCAAGTGTAAAGATTACTCGGCCTTGCGCACTACCGTGCTCTAGATGTGTATGAAATTTTGGTAACCAATATGATCGCCAACCTCTAGTCGATTAAGTTAACTCATGTATTTTTACTGAGTCATTCAATAGAATGTATTCAAAATCGATGAATTTATAAAGTAACAGTATTTTTTACTATGTAATAAACATCTACAAAAAATTCATCCGTATTATTAGTAATGGAAGCTATACCGTCTATTTGAAATATACAAAACTGTAGAGCATTAATCTTGAGATAGATTTCATATCTTTTTACTCCTTTTTTTTTTTGAAAACTATATAAATTTTTATGGTGTAACGATGAACTGTATAGCGATGGTGTTATGCAAAAAAGAGTTAACCCGCATGTGGCTGGTTTTTAGATAATTGGCTTCAAACGTTAGTAATATGATAGCTAATAAATGTAATACTACCTTACAAACATTTATTTATTAAGTTTTGAACAGCTGATTGTAGGGGACAACGTTTTCTCCCACTTGGGTGCGATAACTCTAATTTTCATGTTTTGTGGGTAGAACCCTTTTTGCATTACACCATCCATATAAGTATGAGAGAAGTAATACTTTACATTTGCAATATAAATATACTACTCGTATATATATATATATATATATATATATATATATATATATATATATATATATATATATATATATATATATATATATATATATATTTTATACTTGTATACAGTTGTAATAAGTATGTGCAGTTAAATATCACTCAAGGGATTTGAAATGTTTAGTAATGTTTAGTAATCAGTTTTTCTATTCCAACTTCAAACGTACACAGTTTGTAGAATTTTATTGGTATTCATCTCTCAGTATCAAGATAACGTTTGTGTACATATTTTTAAAGATTAAAATAGAAAGTTTGTATAGAGTGGCGAAGCCACCAAGTAGCCAAGTAGCCGAGCGGTCTAAGGCGTCATGTCTGCGCAGTATGCAGTACTTGGAAACTGGGAGGTTACGGGTTCGAATCCCGACATCGGCAGTTTGTCAATTATAAAAAAAAAAGGGGCGGTTGATTGACTAAACTGTCGGCGTATGCACAAGAACGAAATAACCGGCTATGCTTGAGAAGGTTTTCTGCAGTTTCCTTCACGAACTCCAGATGAATATCGGCATAGTTCCTATCAAAGTTGGCTGCAGATGCATATCCTACCAATTCCTAGTCAACTAACAAATTCCTTCCACTCCACTCACATCCTAAGGCATCACAATGGACGTTATGGTCGAAGTGTAGCCCGTCCAGGGCAGCCTTTACAATCTACCTCTCTCTAGAGTGGCGAAAAATAAAAAAAATGTAAATACAATTTTAATGAATACATCAATTGAGCATTCCCGTCTGGCGCCTGCTGAGTAGTTTCAGCCTAGAACATCAGTCTCACACACCGATTTTCAAAAGTTGATGTCATTTTTCAATAAGGCACAAATCAATTATAAAATTTAAAAAAATTACATTAATATTTGTGGTCCATAGTACATACACATAAAGAGTGAGTTATGAACAAACTTGATATATACAAAACAGCTTTTATTCAAAACAGAACAAACATTTATAAATTGGATTAATATTGAACATTAAATAGCAGCCCAAAAAGGTTATTTCGTTTCTTCTTGTTAGATTCCTATATGAAATTATTTGTTGGCAGAAAAAAAATAACAGCCTACCGTGGTAAAATCAGGAACGTATTTAATTATTTGCGATGATTGTGATTAGGCCACAGCACATTGCATGTCAAAAAGTCTTTATTCTCTCTAAAATCTAATTCAATGTAAATAATATAATATAAAAACTGTGAACATTTTTCACTATTTCTAACCGTTGCCCTTTTTGCCTAACGATTTTTTTACTTTTATATTACACGTTAATATTTTTTACTTTATACGACTTTTGATAAGGGTTAAAAATTTTATTGACATTTGTTCAACTAATTTTATACCCAAAACATAGTTTTTTACTGAAGTTTTGTATTTTTTCATATTCAATCCAAAATAATGATGTACATCACAGGCAAGTTGTATAAAAGAACTTTGGGCCAACGTACACCAAATGAGCAAAACTGCTTTAAACAGTGTTAGTCAGCCTAACACTGTTTTGTTAAAATAGAACATAGGAAATTACATTGCATACGCACACTGATAAAAAACGTTTTGTTTTGACTAATGTAATTTCCTATGTTATATTTTTAACAAAACAGTGTTAGGCAGATTAACCCTGTTTAAAGCAGTTTTGCTCTTTTGGTGTGCGTTGGCACTTAATCAGCAATTTATTATGCTTTTTGATGTTTTGGTGTTTATTAATGTTTGCCTATTAAGTACACTGCCATGGATACTACACAAGGATACCGAACTCAAACGGGAGAATTGACAATATATGGCAACGAAATAGGTAATAGTAATATTTACCTTTTATGCCACTAGCGTCGTTCGTTGTTAATCCGTACTACAATCCGTACCGAAGTGAATTTAGTATAATAAATAGGAGTGAAGTAAGCAAGTAACCAGTTTTATTTCGTAGTGATTATTTTAAAGTATGCAATTTGTTGCAACTAATTTCTTATTGAAAAATTGAAATTACTTACCATTTATTAAAAAAAGTATTTTATTGAAAAAATACTTTGGCTGCAAATAATTTTTATAATACTATAAATGCGTAATGTTTTTCAATTAAAACTCGCACCTTATACGCTCACCACTGTTTCCGGCAAAGAAGCGACACTACTGACATCTTTTATTTGCCAATTATTTGTTTACATGGAGTTCGGTATCCTTGTGTAGTATCCATGTACACTGCGCTCGACTCAGCAGTCAACGTATTGCACCCGACGGAAGGTTAAATGTATAAAATACACAAATCATAACAACATTAATTCATAAATAGTCACTCATTCGTTATCCATACCGGTATGACTGGTAAACAAACATTAAAGAAAGCTTATAAGATAAGAGAGATAAGAAACTAAGAGCCATGTTTCGAAACCAAGTGCATGAGATAAACCGGTATTGCTTAGTTATTTTAATACCAAAAAGTACTTTCTTCTTTAAACAACATGTAATGGATATGATAATATCTACATTAGAACATATGTAGACTCGCGTTCATAAAAATTGAACCAGTAAGTCACATTCCAATCGTATATATTACTAAATATATGTATAATATTACATACAGTTACACTTAGAATGTTTCAACTGGTTCAAATTTTATGAACGGAAGTGTACAACGTATTGTAATAAGTATATTGTTTCCTATTAATAGAAAACAGATGTATTTAACAATTTTCTAGTTATGTGAGTTTTTTGTATTTACTAAAATTTTTCCAATCAGTTTTAAGTAATATTTAAATCAGAAAATGGTTTTAAAAATTTTCATGTATTTCATTACTGTCGTAAGCAGTAGATTTGGTATACCAGTTTTGTAATGTAAAAGAATTGCATAGGTAGAGTACAAAATTTGTTAACTGTAATTGGGAAGTATTTTAATTAATGTTGTTTTCACCTATAATGAGCTCTCAATTAGTTTGACAAGGATCAGTTTATGCTGAAGTATGAAGCTTAGGTGGAAATAAATAGTTATTCTACAAGTTTGTTTTATGGTTTCAAATGTTCTTAAATACTCAACCCATGCATTTTAGAAAATGAAATTTGCAATTTGCTCTATATTTTCAAGATAGGATCGTTTGTAGGAAAAATTTATTGTGTTACACACTTAAAAAATTGTGTGGTTTCAAATATATCGATAGATTAACACGAATATTAATAGATTATCACGAATTAGACTATCACATGTACGATGCTACACGCACTTTTTTTAGCGAATTTCCTCCAGTGGAAATGCAGCTATTGTTTTAGTACCAATATTGGAATTTCGTAAAAATTTCTTCCATCGATCCTACCTACTAGATGTTAAAAATCACTATCAGGTCTTAGTTCAGGTCAATTAGAGGTTTGTGTTGTTAAATTTGATGTTGGTATAAACCCTGCTGCTTGAATTTGATTTTGTAGACAAAAACTTTATGCCACTTTGTTTTTAAATGAAATATAGAGACTAATAAATTAATTGATTATTAGAAATAGGCGGTGGACTCCGTCTATCAAGACTTCGAAGTTAGACCATATACAAATCTGAGCAATACTTGGTACACTTAACCTAAATAGAAATTTTATAGAAGGTATGTTTGCGAAGAAAATATTTTGATAAATTACCATTACTCATGCATAAAATGTATAATTCATAAAACAGTAAGCTATACATAGTACATATAACACACAAACTAAAACATGCTATATTACACACCCTATTTAATTGAAGCAGACACACAACATTGGTCTGACTGTTTGACAATGTCTGACATCAGTTGACAGTAGACGATAAAAGATAAAACGTATAATAATATTACGAAGGAAACGAAAGTTATTGACCTTTTTTCGCATTTGACGACTACAGGATGAATGAAAATTTGAATAAAGCATTCATTTATTTTACCAATTTGAGTTTTATTACAATCATAAAAATTTTAATACTATATAATTATGACTTTTATATTAGAAATTTTATGGACGCCATTGTAGCATAAATGTCATTAGAATTGCATTAAAGCGAAAAAACATAAAATCAATAATTTTTTTATTATATTTTGAATGTTCTGACTTATGATCATCGAAAATCTCCATGAGTTTTATTTTATATATATAATTACGTGTATAAGATTGTTAGCAATAACGGAACGGACAAGATATATACGTTTGAAGTAAGATTTTGTAGATTTGTGATTGTATACCCTAACAGAGTCAAATTAGGTTCAAAAAGCCAGTTTCAGGCAGGTTGCTCGGAACCGAAATTTTTTTTAAAATCGATACATCTTGACGTCCTGAAAAAGAAAACAAATGAACCCATAAACATTAAAATCACTTTCGTGCAGTAGATTCTACTATGTAGTGCGATCGAATCGTTACATAATTCAATATGTTATTCGGATTTGTCACATGTGAAATTTCCGATTTCAAGTATTCTTATATTATCATATCTATTATATACATTCTAAAGTAGTTTAGAATAAGTAGTTATGAATGTGTTAGTAATAGCATATATTCTCTTCGAGTGCATAATATAATATTGGAGTACTTTTTTCATAATTTTACAGTTAATTTGTACCGAATCAATTTGGCTTTCCATAAAATATTTAGAATATAAGTCTCGTAATACAAATTGTCATAACTGTTAGCTGTCCACTTTAACGACTGTTCCACTGTCGATAGTATTTATTTGCTTCACTAGCAAAACTTGTGATTTTACCTATTACGTGCCGGATTATATTATTCGTTATTTTAGAAAAAGTCATACAAACTTTTGTCAAGGAACCAACTTTTCAACTTTTCTATTCAAACATCAGACTCCCCTCTAAACTAAAAAAAAATCGTTTCGTAGGAGCTACGTCAACTTAGCGAATTTCCTTAGAATACATAAATCATTCTCTACCGGTCACAATTTTAGTCTGAACGCAAGGCCAATTTTATTAATAAATGGCATTGGTGAAGGGGAAAGGAGGCATAGAGAAAGAAGAAAACACAAAATATAAAATATCTCTCTTAATATTAGAACAATCGAAAAATGTATAAGGGATAAAGTTGTAGAAAATAATGTTTGCTACAATTCATTATCATTTTTTCTAAAACTCTAATGTGTACAGAGATATTTCGGAAATTAACGTTCAATATTATATTGTGTAATAGAAAAAATAATAAAAAACAAAATTATAGTATGACTAATTTTTTACAACTTTACTTCTCATCTCAAATACCAAACATTTCCGATTTTACTCATTAACGAACTTGACCTTTCAAATACCAAAATCGCCTCAATTACAAAATATCATTCTAATCAGATTAAAACTCAGATTAAAGAGTCCACAGACACGTAAACGTATATATTATATATTTTAACGATGATCATTTTTTTTAACATCTATTAGGTAGGATCGATGAACATAGAAGTATATTCATTTGTAAAGAAGCCTCGAATATCGTCACAGTTTGAGTGGATCAGTGTATTTTCAAAATAACGGGGAGGAAACATATTAATGTTTCCCCATTTTTAATCCATTTATCATTTTATTTAAACGTGTGAAATATAATAGATATAAATATATATAATAGTCAAAACAAATAATATCAGCTCTATGAAGAAATTTTTACGAAATTCTAACATCGCTACAAAAACAACAGCTACATTTCCTTAGTAGAAAATTCGCTGCAACAGAAAGGTTCCTTATTCACTTTCTAATTCAACCGTTTATATTTTAGATTTTCATATATTTTATAGCCATTTGATGCGGAGATTGGATGGAGTATTATGAATCAACCACATCACAACCAACATACATACATACATTCATTTGAAAACCAAACATATTATAGCCAACATGCAATGATAACGTGTTGGAAAATATTTATTCAATACAAAGAAAAACAAAAAAATTTAATATAGAAGTTAAAATGGAGAACTAAATTACATATTGTATTTGTCATTGAAGATGTGAATAAATATTGAGGTTTCCTTCAAGTTTTCTCTTATCATGTATACAATAATAATAATCATATAAGTATTTTATGTTTTTGTCAAGGTTTCTTTTTATTCTCTACTCTATGTAAGTACACTTGGTTACAAAAATCGATGTCAGCTTAAATTAGCGAATTTCCTCTTCAAGGAAATCATGTACCAAAGTCAAAATTTTGCAAAAATTTCTTCAAATGTCCATCGATCCTACCTAGTAAAATCACAATGTGGCAATGTGTCTGTATAGTCACTCTAGCAATGGGCAAAATCAGAAGGGGAGTGTTCAGAGGAAGGGGGTATATCTACCCATATATTGGAAAAATCGAAAAAACATAAGGAGTAAAGTTGTAGAAAATCATATTTACTATAATTTTGTTAATTATTATTTTTTCTGTTACACTAATATTAAAAGAAATATTTATACAATTTAAGATTGAAAGTTAAAGCCCTAAATATATCTGTACAGATTATAATTTGAGCAAAATGGTCAGGTAATGAATTGTAGCAAACATGCTTTTCTACAACTTTACTCCTTATACATTTTTTGATTTTTCTAATATTAGAAGAGATATTAGCCGAACTAAAAAGTAGAAAATAGTTTTTAAATATGGATATAATTAATTTGATTGTAAAAAAGCGTGGGATTGTACTGTAAAAAGTACCTCACGCTTTTTTACATTCATATTAATTATATCTATATTTAAAAATTATTTTCTACTTTTTAGTTCGGCAAGCTATAAAAGCGTGTTTTTTAGATTTTTAAACTATTATTTATTAACTTCATAAAAATGAATATTTCACTTTATTTATTTATATAAACATTTTATTACATACACTAGTATATGTATACTATATAGGTTATATATATATACAGGTTGTCCCAGAACAACCTGGAACCCTTCGGTGAAGTTGTGCCTTAGGTCAAGACGAACTCATTTTACCATATAACATAGGTCCGGAAATGATTTGTTTATCCGCTAGCCGCCATTTTGTGTTTTTTGCTTTATAATTTATATCTACAGAACGCGTTGTCCGATTGAATTGAAAATTAGGACGATTGTTGCTTTAGCATAGACCAATAATAAAAAAAAATTTGAATTTTCAAAAATGTATTTTCACAAAATGGCGGCTTTTAGAAAAATTCAAAAAATTCATAAATCTGCTTGTTTTTGACTTACGTAAGTTTGAATTTTTCTGTTTGCTTTTAGAAAAATTCAAAAAATTCATAAATCTGCTTGTTTTTGACTTACGTAAGTTTGAATTTTTCTAAAAGCCGCCATTTTGTAAAAATACATTTTTGAAAATTCAAATTTTTTTCTATTATTGGTCTATGCTAAAGCAACAATCGTCCAAATTTTCAATTCAATCGGACAACGCGTTGTGTAGATATAAATTATAAAGCAAAAAACACAAAATGGCGGCTAGCGGATAAACAAATCATTTCCGGACCTATGTTATATGGTAAAATGAGTTCGTCTTGACCTAAGGATCAACTTCACCGAAGGGTTCCAGGTTGTTCTGGGACATCCTGTATATATATATATATTATTAAATATATATATATATATATATATATATATATATATATATATATATATATATATATATATATATATATATATAGACACCAGATATTTATTAATTTTCGTATACTCTAAAATAGTTTGACTACTAAAGTTGCGTAATCCATCTGTAGATGATTAATATTTCACTATACACACTTTGGTACCCCAATTTAACTCCTTTTGGCGATGATTTATCAGTCCTTTCAAATCTAGGATATTGTGTAAATAGATTGTAGATAGGTTCAATCCCGTACATGAAAAATATTTTCAAAATACAGTTGATCTCCCATTATTCGAATGAATTGGGACAAATCTCTATTCGGATAATTTGATAAATTATGAAAAAAGGACATTTCTTTAAAAAACAAAGCTAAATTTGTCTATAACGACGAAGTGTTAAAATAAACGATTGATTTTCTCAGATTAAAGTTTTGATTTTTCGTTTCATGGTTGACTCCGAAGAATGGATTTTCTAATGCACATCGCTCTTTTACCTCAAAGTGATCCGGACAATTGACGATTCGGATATTTGGAGTTTAAATAACTAATACTGTCAAGCTATAAGCATATTACTGTAGCAAAGCTGCAGGAACGGCTAGTTCAGTATAAAATTGAGTTTTAAAAATCTATAAAGATTTAGTTTTTATGTAATTTAAGGTATAATTAATCAAATTTGTGATTGAATAGCTTCATAGTATATTAAAGAAAATAATTACAAAAATAATTAAAATCTTAAGAAAAGTTGATAAAAACTTAAAAATTGGTATCTTATAAGTCACAACTTTCAAAAATAACATGTTAAAAGTTCTCATCCATTAGAGAGATGTTTAGCCTTTTGAAAAAATTACTCTAACCGTAAGTTTTTTTGTAAAAATAAATCATTGTTAAATTAATATTTTCGGAAAACTGTTTCGGTAAAAGTTTAGTCTTTGGCTTTAATTAAAATATTAGTACAAACCGAATCGTTCTGATTAATTTCCATTCCGATTATGCCACTGCACAAGTCTGTAATCTATGAGTAACAAATTCATTTATTTACATAAATTACATTGTACTATCTTTCATTGCATGTAGAATAAATAGAATCAACATAAATTTATAACATTTCTAATTGGGTTAAGCTGGAGTGGAAGCGTGTGTAATCATAGCAAAATAATATTATACATTTAGTAATATAAAACATAATTTTTACAGTAAGCTAACTTATTTATAATTTCTTTGTGTAATCTAATCCTCTGTCTTCTTTTGTTTACAAAAAATCAATGCTGACACCACTCCTCCAACTTACCGACTTACTAAGATTGATAAGCCTTGTGGTCTAAGAGCTGCCTACATAAAAGTGAACTGATAAAACATAGTCGTGCTTTTTTCTCATAAGTTTCCCATGATATCGTCAAAGCAAGAACCGCATTTTGCAGAAGTCTCAGACGAGGCGGAAAGTGTGTGTGGGGGGGTCAAACGTGTAGAGTTTTGATAAAAAAAACCGATCGAAGATAGTTCTGAAAATTGGTGTAGTATTACAAATTGAAAATAGAAATTGAAGGAAAATGTTCCCAGAAGTGTAGGTTGAGGCCCAACCGCTCCCAGAAGCGGTAAAGTAGTTAACTTTGAGTTGAAATTGAACTCATTAAACATAGTTCTGCAAATTTGTTTACTGCAAGTTTACGATACAATTAGACTTTTCACAAATTTGCAAAAGCTAAAAGTGAGGCTCAACACCAAAAAATTTATCTTTCGCAAAAAATTGTTTATATATTAAACCATTATAAATTATTTAATGTGGATACATTGTGTAATTTGTAGTAACAACATTTGACACAGTCAGTACTTGGATGGGTGACCGTTTTTGTTATTTTGTAAACATTATTAATATATTTTATTAAAATTTTGTTCCAATTTTGATTGTCATTTCCATAGAAAATAAAAACTATTTCGTTGTATTTTTAAGAAGTTTCACTTCTATCACGTGTACGGTGTTATTACTATTTTTTTTAATACATAACAATTTTTTCCGAATTTTTTTTTTGTTTATTTAGCCTTACTATTAACTTCTGGAAATTTGTTAAAAGTTTAATTGTTTCGTAATCTTTCAACTCAAAGTTAACCACTTTACCGCTTCGGAGAGTGGTTGTGCCTCAACCTACACTTCTGGGAACATTTTCTGTCAATTTCTATTTTCGAAATGTAAAACTACACCAATTTTCAGAACTATGTTCGATCGTTTCTTTTTGTTCATAACTGTACCTCGGATCGACTCCCCACCCACACTCTCCGCTTTTAATGAGACTTCTGCAAAAGGCAGCTCTTGCTTTGACGATATGGGAAACTTATGAGAAAAAATCACGGCTATGTTCTATCAGTTCACTTTTATGTAGCCAGCTCTTAGCCTATTGCTTGTTTTTCGTATATATCATTAAAATATTGAATGAATGGTGTAAATTATGATAATAGAACAAAGCACCTGGTGATGGTGTATATGCATATATTAAATTCAAGGACGTAAAACTGATATAATGTCTATCAAATTTCATATTATCAACTTCATCTTCTCTCTAGTCTCTCTAATATTAATGATTTTTTTTATTAGTCGCTAAGGGATAAAGGTTATTTATATAACACGTCTTTATTTTTAACCCGACTTCAAAAAAGGAGGATGGTTCTCAATTCGTCTGTATTTTTTTTTTTTTTTTTTTTTTTTTTTTTTTTTTTTTTTTTTTTTTTTATGTTTGTTACCTCAGAACTCCGGCATTTATGAACCGATTTTGAATTTTTTTTTTTTGTTTTAAAGGGTTTGATTCCCGATTGGTCCCATTGTCACCAAATCGCATTCTGATGAGGGGTTCTCCGGAAAATCGAGGAAAATCCTCATTTTATATGTGATAACCGATTTCTGCGAAATTTTTTTTTTTTTTTGAAAAAGTATACTCATTCATAATGGGAAAATAAGAAAATTTTTTTAAAAACCGACTTCAAAAAAAATTTTTCCTTAAAAAAAAAACCGACCCCAAAAAAAAAAAATTTTACAAAAAAAAACCAAATTCCTTGTAAAGAAAACTGAAAATCTGTTATAAAAAAATGCATTAAAAATTAAAAAAAAAAAAAAAAACGGGTAAAAAAAAAGTGTTATAAAAAAATTCACTAAAAATTAGTTGGTCGTTTAGTAGGTCTACCCATATTTAGACAAATAAAATCAGTTATAGAACTTCAAAGTCACTAAAAAGCGAGAAATAAAACTTATTTTGACAAAATGGAAACCCGACTTAACAAAAGAAGCACTAAAAAGTAAAAAAATAATTGCATATTCTTGTGCCAATTTTAGTTCACCAAAGCAAAAATTTTTAAATATATATGTACAATTATTGTTATTTTTGGAGGCGGTGTCCAAAAGTTATGTGAATTTATCTATGTTGACACCGCAAAAATAACAATAATTGTACATATATATTTAAAAATTTTTGCTTTGGTGAACTAAAATTGGCACAAGAATATGCAATTATTTTTTTACTTTTTAGTGCTTCTTTTGTTAAGTCGGGTTTCCATTTTGTCAAAATAAGTTTTATATGTCAATAATATCTGATAAAAGTATGCTTTGAATAATTTTACATATAATAAAAAATATTGTACAATAAACTTCTTTATTCAAAATCTTCTTAATGCCTTTATATACAGAGAGTTTCGAAATTTTCATGGCAGCGATAGTAGCGAGGTATAAAAAAAAATTTGTTGACATAACTTAGTTCTATAATTTAGATTAACAATATTGAATGGACTAGAAGCAAGGCCGAATAAAGTATAATACTAAAAAGGTTTAAACTTTAGTATTCAATTTTTTGTCTTTTTAGCGAATTTCCTGAAAGGAAATAGAGCTATTGGTCCCGTACCGAAGTCAAAATTTCGCAAAAATTTCTTCAAATGTCATTCGATCCTACCTAGTAGATGTCAAAAATCACCATCTGAAAAATTTATATATATATATCTATGGACATATATATATATATATATATATATATATATATACATATATATATATATATATATATATATATATATATATATATATATATATATATATATATATATATATATATATATATGTGTCTGTAATCACTCTAGCGGTCACAGTTTTCATTTTATCGGGATGAGATTTGGTATTTGAGGCGCTTTTGATATTCAAAAGGTCAAGTTCGTTAATGGGTAAAATGGGATTAGGGGAAAGGGGGGTTTAGAGGGAGGGGGAAACATAAAATTTGAGATATCTCCCTTAAAATTTGAAAAATCGAAAAATTTATAAGAAGTAAAGTTGTAGGTACTAAGTTTTACTGTAATTTTGTTTCTTATCATTTTTTCTGTAACAATAATATTTACAGAAATATTGACGGTTTAATATTGAAAATTAAATTCCTTAATATCTCTGTACACATTAGAGTTTGAGCAAAAATGATAAGGTGATGAATTGTAGCAAATTTGATTTTATACAACTTTATTCCTTACGCATTTTTCGATTGTTCTAATATTAAGAGAGATATTTTATATTTTGTGTTTTCTTCTTTTTTTATACCTCCCCCCATTCGCCTCGACGTATGTCATTTATTAAGAAAATTGGACTTGCAAATGCTAAAATCATATATGACATTTCATTTTGATCAGACTAAAATTGTGACCACTAGAGTGATTTATTCTAAGGAAATTCGCTAAGTTGAAGCAGCTCCTGCGTAACGAATTTTTTATCTTTTTATAAGTTATCAAATGAAATTAAGTGATCAAAGTAACAATAGTTAAATGGATTTAATGTAAAATTAGTAATTCAGAAATTTTAAGAGCTCATAATTTAAGTATCATTACAACAATGTAATCATATATTCCCTTTTCTTTCTTTTCTATTTTCTAATTATGTTTGCAGGCAGTGTAATTTATTTGGTGTTGGAACGAGCTAGTGTAAGTACAACATATCCATTTCTTAAACTAAAATATAATATAGTCCACTATTTTTTATCGAATCTCAAATTATCTTATCTCTGGGCAAACGTGAATCTATTAATCGTATCAAGTCGTCAGTTTAGCGGCCGCTAAACTTCTTTGACACAAAATAATTCTTCGGACTATTTCTGATAAAAAAATCAACTATAGAATTCACGAACATATTCCTGAATTGAAAATTTTTTAGTTCAATTGAACCCTTGCAAATTCTGTTTTGACCACGATGAGAGATGGGTGAAATCTTTAAATTACAAAGTTCCTCCATCAAAAAATGATTTGCAGGTTATCAATTAGACCAGATTGTTTTAATTTTTATGCATACTCCGCATTTTGGCAAGTCACATATTTGATGGAGATCTGATGTAGTGCGGATGATTTTATCAGTATCCTTATAAGATTACCCTGATCACGACTTGAATGCAATCTTTTCATCGCCAAACATGGCCAGATGAAAAATAAATCAATTTCTAATAAGGTTTTCGTGCTAAGAACTTCAACTGATCTGGAACAAAATGACTCCTTATGTGGTTCAGACCAGGATAATTCAGGTGGTCGTAATTCTGTTCCGATATGGAACTCATACCCTTCCCCAATCAAAACCTAATTTTAACCTGAGAAGGTGCTCATTGTACTTTAAGCAAATCCAGAAAAATTTGTTGGGAATTTAAAAAATCAGCAATATTAGTGCATACATATAGAATTGATAAGCTCGATTTAATAACATCCTTTCAGTAGCACGGAAAGTGGGTTAAAAGCAACGATACACGCCAGTTAAATGAAATGAATTTATCGAGAATCGGTTTGTATAAAGATGCTCTGGCGCCAAAATATATACTGTATATCCATTTATATCAATAATGAAATTTAAAATTTGTATGTAATAAAAAAAATAGACATTTTATATTCTATCAATTTATTTTATTATGAATATGAATTTAATATCCATATCAAATTCTGTTGCAGTAAGCAATAAAATGCAGATGTTTCGATAGCCATTCATATCTGTATTTTTAACCCGACTGCAAATAAAACTTATTTTGACAAAATGGAAACCCGACTTAACAAAAGAAGCACTAAAAAGTAAAAAAATAATTGCATATTCTTGTGCCAATTTTAGTTCACCAAAGCAAAAATTTTTAAATATATATGTACAATTATTGTTATTTTTGGAGGCGGTGTCCAAAAGTTATGTGAATTTATCTATGTTGACACCGCCTCCAAAAATAACAATAATTGTAATAATTGAAAAAAATTTTTAAATATATATGTACAATTATTGTTATTTTTGGAGGCGGTGTCCAAAAGTTATGTGAATTTATCTATGTTGACACCGCCTCCAAAAATAACAATAATTGAACTAAAATTGGCACAAGAATATGCAATTATTTTTTTACTTTTTAGTGCTTCTTTTGTTAAGTCGGGTTTCCATTTTGTCAAAATAAGTTTTATGTTTATACGTATTCTAATAAATTGATCTGCAGTTGTTTAGGCATAAAAAACTTACATAATGTTATCCTTTTGGTCACAAATGGAGTATATTTGTTGTCTTCTATTCTTCATATTTTATATTATACCAACCAACATAAAACAATATCTGATTGGCTAGTATTTTTAACCCGACTTCAAAAAGGAGGATGGTTCTCAATTCGTCTGTTTTTTTTTTCGCTTTTTTTTTTTTTGTAATCTGTGTTACCTCAGAACTCCGTCATTTATGAACCGATTTTGAATTTTTTGTTTTTGTTTTAAAGGGTTTGGTTTCCCATTGGTCCCATTGGCACCAAATCGCATTCTGATGAGGGGAACCCCGGGAAATCGTGGAAAATCCTCATTTTACTGTTGATAACCGATTTCTGCGAAATTTTTTTTTTTTTGAAAGTGTATACTCATTCATAATGGGAAAATAAGAAAATTTTTTTTTAAACCGACTTCAAAAACATTTTTTACAAAAAATAACCGACCTCAAAAAAAAAAAAATGCATGTAAAAAAAACTGAAAATCTGTTATGAAAAAATGCACTAAAAATTGAAAAAAAAAAAAAAACGGATAAAAAAAATGTGTTATAAAGAAATGCACTAAAAGTTAGTAGGTCGTTTAGTTGGTCTACCCATATTTTGACAAATAAAATAAGTTATAGAACTTCAAAGTCACTAAAAAGCGAGAAATAAAACCTATTTTGACAAAATGGAAACCCGACTTCAAAAATCAAATATTCTATAACAAAAAATACACTAAAAAGGAAAAAAAATAATTGCTTCTTAATGAAATAATTATTGTGCCAATTTTAGTTCACCTAAGCAAAAATTTTTAAATATATATGTACAATTATTGTTATTTTTGGAGGCGATGTCCAAACGTTATGCAAATTTCTCTATGCTGACACCGCCTCCACTAAATTTATATATATATATATATATATATATATATATATATATATATATATCACTAGTATTTTTCAATAAAATTATTATAAATCCAATCTTGAACATGAAAAAACAAAACTAACAACCTGATAAATACTAGTTACTATTTACCAAATTAACTAGTCAAATATTTACAAAATAAACTAGTATGGTTGCCACCTCAAAATTATTAAAAGTCGGGAGATCAACGTATATTATGACGATCTTGTCTGGAGATCGGGAGGTCCATATTATATTTACTAAACTGGGCAGTGGAGTATTTACCGGGTGGGCAAGGTAGGTAGCTAAGGGACCAAATTTTGACCGTTTACACTAAATATACCGCTACTTGGGTGATCAAATATTATATATAGACATATTAAATCTAAATGACCAGTACTAACTTTTTCTTAACATTATTATTTCAACATACTATTTTCTTGCATACTTTAACGGTACAAAACTATACCAATATCAATCTGCAGTACGATTACGAACTACGAAGACATAAGTATGAAAGAACAAGTATATAATATAGACTAACAAGTCATTGAATTAATTAATTAATATCAATATGAAAAAATTGGTACAGTATTGTGACGTTTAAGAATACACAAGAACAATATGTTGGAATAATAAGTTAGTAATTGACAAGCTAATTAAGCGTGGTGTAACGGTTAGCGCACTGGGCGCGATATACTGAGGCCCGGGGCTCGTTTCCTGGCGTATTAAAGAGTTACTTTTTCATATTAAAATTAAGAATTAGAAAATAAATAGACGAGTACTTTCTAAAAAAAACTATTGTGGATATGAAATACAAAAATTCTCTGCAAATGTATTCACAAATAGAACACTGTTAGAATGGCGCACCATACATTCATTTTCTTAATAAAGATGGCAGGAGAACCATGGCAACAATCAGATTAAACACATATAGTTGGGATAATGAAAAAAAATCTGTCGGCGAAAAAATGTGCTACTTGTGTGGGGAAATAGAAAATGGAAGACACTTATTATTGGATTGCGAGGGGACAAACGGTGAGGAGAGGAAGCAATTAAAGGAAAATGGGCTGTGCAATATGAATGAAATTTTAAATGTGGAAGATTTTGAAAAGGCGCAACTGGTGGTCCAATATATAAACTACATATTACTAAAACGGAAAAGTTTGATTGTTTGATGGCCTCGTGTGCACTGGGCAATACAGAAAATTTAGAACATTTAGTAACCGAATAATTTTTTGTTTCTGGATTATTTATTTTTTGATTTGTTATATTTTATCAATATGTAATATTTTATTTATTATTAGCATTGTAGATGCTATTGTTTCGTTGCATAATAATGTAAGGAATGTATTTGTATAATGATTTGCTAAATATATGTCAATATATCATATCATATCACATATTAATATTAATTAATAACAATATTATTAATACTTTTTGTTTTGGATTTAGATTCATATTTAGAATTGTTTTTGCAAAATATATTAATTTTGGCTAGCAAATTTTTTTTCCAAAACTCGGGAAATAGGAAAATTTACCATTGAAATCGATAGTCGGGAGAAACTGTACGACTTCGAGAGTCTCGTGAACTAAAGTGATAAATAAAAGAAAACTTAATAAATAATCATAAATTAACTTATCCGCTGGGAACCGAACCCTGAACACGGTATCCAGAGGATTCCGAGACCAAAGCGTTAACCGGTACACCACGGATGATTCACATGGTAAGTCGATTTTTTCATATCATTGGCACAATTACGAGTACATTGAAATAAACTAATTTCTATGGCGCAGTTATATGAATTTTAACTATACAATAATTACTTTTTCGTAATATCTCGTAAACAAAAGCCAAGTAATGGCCATGTTTGAATTCAATTTTTATTATCCTGCACGAAAATGGCTGTAGACGTGTGAAGTACGTAATTTTTAGAAATGAAGTACCATTTATGACTAGGTTAGATTTCGATTACATAACCCATTTTAATTTTATGCGATTCATATGTTAATAAACTTGAATGATCCTTGTAAAATATATTCATATAAAAAGTTACGTTTTCAAGTGATACATATTTTCAATACAAATATATATATTAAATAAGGGTTCTTCTTTTTTAGATATAGTGCCTACATGTGAATATAATTATATAACCCATATTTTATGTGGGAAGAAGAAAAATCAAGTTCCTTGAATTTCAACAATGTATTTGTATCCAAAGTAAAATATCTATTTAATAGAAATCAAAGAAAGTTTTCTTCTACACATATTCAATAATTGCTTGTTCCAGGAATCAAATGTTGAATGTTTTTATCATCTATTTTTCATTCAATTTAATATTTTCTTTGAATATACACACTGTGTACCATGGAAGAATCCTTGAAGTAAACTTAAACTTTGCATACAATAAACTTTTATTCGAAACATTTTCCTAAAAATCAAATGAATAAGGTACAAATTAACTAAAAATTTTGAAAACTGAGCGCTACTATTTTACGCATCAATTAAAATTGATTTTAAATGCATTAATAACATTTTAAAAGGTCTCTTAAGCTAGCGGACTAAAAATGTAGGCTACAAATGGGACCTAGTTGGGCATTTGTAGCCTATTTGTCGCCAATTTGTTACGCTATTAAAAAGTTTGTAGCCTTAGCCAAAATTAAAAAAATTAGGTATCCGCTAGCTTAATATGAAGCTAGCGAATACCACAATAATCAATGTTTGGAAGCTTCGAATTACAATTGTAAGTGCATAAAAATTTGTAGCCGGCCAAGATCTATGGGATAGAAACAATTAAAATGTATTTCAAATGCAAAAATGTATTTTACAGTAAAAATAGTGTAATTTAACATGCAGCGGCTAGGGATAAAAATTTCAAAAGTATTTTTTTGCTATCAGAATCGTTTTTTAGACTAAAAACAGGTAACCACTATGGCTACAAGTATCGAAAGAATTGTTTAACAGAAAGAAAGGTTTGCTTAAACTAAAAACGGGTAGCTGCTATGGCTACAAATTTCAAATTGACTAAACAAGAGTAGCTACAATGACATAAAATTTCAAAGTAATTTTTTTCAATAAAAATAAATTTTCTTAAATGGGAAAGCATCTACGGCACAAAATTTCAAAAGTATCGTTTTAGAACTAAACAGTTTTTCTTAACTAAAACCGGGAAGCGGTTAAGGGTACAAAGTCCAGCAATATCGAATAATTTTTTTTTCTAAAAAAGAGTTTGATTCGATATAAACCGGCAGCCGCTACGGCAACAAATTTCAGGAGTATTATTTAACAGTGACAATTATGTTTTTTCTCTCTAAGTGTGTAGCCGCTACGGCAACAAATTTCAAATTGACTGTTATTGAGAGTAGACACATGGCTACAAATTTCAAAAAAAATTTTTTCTAAAAAAGAGTTTTATTCGATATAAACAGGCAACCGCTACGACAACAAATTTCAAAAGTAATATTAAACAGTGACAATTATGTTTTTTCACTCTAAGTGTGTAGCCGCTACGGCAACAAATTTCAAATTGACTTTAATTGAAAGTAGACACATGGCAACAAATTTCAAATTATTATTTTTCTAAAAAAAAGTTTTTTTAGATATACCCCGGCAGCCGCTACGGCAACAAATTTCAGAAGTATTATTAAACAGTGACAATTATGTTTTTTCACCCTAAGTGTGTAGCCGATACGGTAACAAATTTCAAATTGACTTTGAGCGAGAGTAGACACATGGCTACAAATTTCAAATTCTTATTTTACTAAAAATGAGTTTTTTTTCGATATAAACCGGTAACCGCTACGGCAACAAATTGCAGAAGTATAATTAAACAGTGAAATTATGTTTTTTCACCTTAAGTGTGTAGCCGCTAAGGCAACAAATTTCAAATTGACTTTTATTGAGAGTAGACACATGGCTACAAATTTCAAATTATTATTTTTCTAAAAAAGAGTTTTTTTCGATATAAACCGGCAGCCGCTACGGCAAAACATTTCAGAAGTATTATTAAACAGTAACAGTTATGTTTTTTCACTCTAAGTGAGTAGCCGCTACGGCAACAAATTTCAAATTGTACTTTGAACGAGAGTAGACACATGGGTACAAATTTCAAATTATTATTTTTCTAAAAATGATTTTTTTTTCGATATAAACCGGCAACCGCTACGGCAACATATTTCAGAAGTATAATCAAACAGTGACAATAATGTTTTTTCACCCTAGGTGTGTAGCCGCTACGGCAACAAATTTAAAATTGGCTTTGAACGAGAGTAGACACATGGCTACAAATTTCAAATTATTATTTTTCTGAAAATGAGTTTTTTTCGATATAAACCGGAAACCGCTACGGCAGCAAATTTCAGGAGTATTATTAAACAGTGACAATTATGTTTTTTTACCCTAAGTGTGTAGCCGCTACGGCCACAAATTTCAAGAGTACTATAAAACAGTGACAATTATGTTTTTTCACTCTAAGTGAGTAGCCGCTACGGCAACAAACTTCAAATTGACTTTTATTGAGAGTAGACACATGGCTTCAAATTTCAAATTATTATTTTTCTAAAAAATAGTTTTTTTCGATATAAACCGGCAGCCGCTACGGCAACAAATTTTAGGAGTATTATTAAACATTGACAATTATGATTTTTCACTCTTAGTGAGCAGCCGCTACGGCAACAAATTTCAAAATGACTTTGAACGAGAGTAGACACACGGCTACAAATTTCAAATTATTATTTTTTCTAAAAATTTTTTTTTTCCGATTTACAGTTAGTTACAGTAGCAGCTACCCATTTACAGTTTAAACAAATTGTCATTATTAAATAACATTCCTGAAATTTGTTGCCGTAGCGGCTGCCAGTTCATATCGAAAAAAACTGTTCTTTAGAAAAAAATTGATTTTGAAATTTGACACCATGTGTCTACTATCAACAAAAGTCAATTTGAAATTTGTTGCCGTAGCGGCTACACACTTAGTGTGAAAAAACATAATTGTCACTGTTTAATAATACTCCTGAAATTTGTTGGTGTAGCGGTTGCCGGTTTATATCGAAAAAAACTCATTTTCAGAAAAATAATAATTTGAAATTTGTAGCCATATGTCTACTCTCGTTCAAAGTCAATTTGAAATTTGTTGCCGCAGCGGCTACACACTTAGGGTGAAAAAACATAATTATCACTGTTTAATTATACTTCTGAAATTTAATGCCGTAGCGGTTGCCGGTTTATATCGAAAAAAAAATCATTTTTAGAAAAATTATAATTTGAAATTTGTAGCCATGTCACTGTTAAATATTACTCCTGAAATTTGTTGCCGTAGCGGCTGCCGGTTTATATAGAATAAAACTCTTTTTTAGAAAAAAATTTTTTTGAAATTTGTTGCCATGTGTCTACTCTCAATAAAAGTCAATTTGAAATTTGTTGCCGTAGCGGATACTCACATAGAGTGAAAAAACATAATTATCAGTGTTCTATAAGACTCCTGAAATTTAATGCCATAGCGGCTGCCGGTTTATATCGAAAAAAACTGTTTTTTAGAAAAATAATAATTTGAAGTTTGTAGCCATGTGTCTACTCTCAATAACAGTCAATTTGAAATTTGTTGCCGTAGCGGGCACACACTTAGAGTGAAAAAACATAATTTTCACTGTTAAATAATACTCCTGAAATTTGTTGCCGTAGCGGCTGCCGGTTTATTTCGAAAAAAAACTCTTTTTTAGGAAAATAATAATTTGAAATTTGTAGCCATGTGTCTACTCTCAATAAAAGTCAATTTGAAATTTGTTGCCGTAGCGGCTACACACTTAGGGTGAAAAAACATAATTATCACTGTTTAATTATACTTCTGAAATTTGTTGCCGTAGCGGTTGCGGGTTCATATCGAAAAAAAATCATTTTTAGGAAAATAATAATTTAAAATTTGTTGCCATGTGTCTACTCTCAATAACAGTAAATTTGAAATTTGTTGCCGTAGCGGCTACACACTTAGGGTGAAAAAACATAATTGTCACTGTTTAGTTATACTTCTGAAATTTGTTGCCGTAGCGGTTGCCGGTTTATATCGAAAAATAATCATTTTTAGAAAAATAATAATTTGAAATTTGTTGCCATGTGTCTACTCTCAATAAAAGTCAATTTGAAATTTATTGCCGTAGCGGCTACACACTTAGTGTGAAAAAACATAATTGTCACTGTTTAATATTACTTTTGAAATTTGTTGCCGTAGCGGTTGCCTGTTTATATCGAATAAAACTCTTTTTTAGAAAAAAATTTTTTTGAAATTTGTAGCCATTTGTCTACTCTCAATAACAGTCAATTTGAAATTTGTTGCCGTAGCGGCTACACACTTAGGGTGAAAAAACATAATTGTAACTGTTTAGTTATACTTCTGAAATTTGTTGCCGTAGCGGCTGCCGGTTTTTATCGAAAAATAATCATTTTTAGAAAAATAATAATTTGAAATTTGTTGCCATGTGCCTACTCTCAATAAAAGTCAATTTGAAATTTCTTTCCGTAGCGGCTACACTTTTAGAGTGAAAAAACATAATTGTCACTGTTAAATAATATTCCTGAAATTTGTTGCCGTAGCGGCTGCCGGTTTATATCGAATCAAACTCTTTTTTAGAAAAAAAAATTATTCGATAATGCTGGACTTTGTACCCATAACCGCTTCCCGGTTTTAGTTAAGAAAAACTGTTTAGTTGTAAAACGATACTTTTGAAATTTTGTGCCGTAGATGCTTTCCCATTTAAAAAAATTTATTTTTATTGAAAAAAATTACTTTGAAATTTTATGTCATTGTAGCTACTCTTGTTTAGTCAATTTGAAATTTGTAGCCATAGCAGCTACCCGTTTTTAGTTTAAGTAAACCTTTCTTTCTGTTAAACAATTCTTTCGATACTTGTAGCCATAGTGGTTACCTGTTTTTAGTCTAAAAAACGATTCTGATAGCAAAAAAATACTTTTGAAATTTTTATCCCTAGCCGCTGCATGTTAAATTACACTATTTTTACTGTAAAATACATTTTTGCATTTGAAATACATTTCAATTGTTTCTATCCCATAGATCTTGGCCGGCTACAAATTTTTATGCACTTACAATTGTAATTCGAAGCTTCCAAACATTGATTATTGTGGTATTCGCTAGCTTCATATTAAGCTAGCGGATACCTAATTTTTTTAATTTTGGCTAAGGCTACAAATTTTATAATAGCGTAACAAATTGGCAACAAATAGGCTACAAATGCCCAACTAGGTCCCATTTGTAGCCTACATTTTTAGTCCGCTAGCTTAAGAGACCTCATTTTAAATTAGTTTTAGTTTATTATTTTATAAACATAAAGAAGATATAAAGATTGTAGAGGCTGTCCTGGACGGAACACAATTCGACCATATGGTCCATTGTGATGCCTAAGGCTGTGAGAATGTGAGTGGAGGATAAGGAATTTTGTGTGAAGACTAGAAATTGGCCGATACTCATCTGGTGTTCGTAAAGGAAACTGCAGAAAACCTTCGCAAGCATAGCCGGTTACGTCGTTCTTATCTATACGCCGACAGTTAAGTCAATAAACCGCCCCCTTTTTTTAATAATTGACAAACTGCCGATTTCGGGATTCGAACCCATAACCTTAAACATCCCACTTCTAAACACACAACGCCTTTACAAGCGCGGATACTTGGCTGGTCACATAAAAGAAACTATTGACGTCGAGGCAGAAAATAGAGCGCTACTTTTGAAGCCAACAGTACGCATCTCAATGTCAATAGTACGCATCATCTCAATAGTACGCATCAATTAAAAATGAAATTTAAATGCATTAATAACATTTTTAATTAGTTTTAGTTTACTATCATTTTATAAACATAAAAGAAACTATTGACGTCGAGGGAGAAAATAATTTTAGGTCCAAAAAACAACCTTGACCCTTCGAAAACCTCTCTGCTTGCCTTGACTGAAAACATGGGCCGTTGTCGGTGGCTTAAAATTAAAATCTAATTGATTCTAATTCCATGGCAACCCACTTAGATCATCTATGTCCCATACTAGAAGTGAATTTATTCCAAATCAGAAGAATAGTTTTCCAGAAAAGAACGCACAGCATTAATAAACGCTGTATATTGTTTTTATGGTAAATTATTTTGTGAAAATTGGTTGAAAACTTGTGAGTAGGTAAGGTTCAGGATTTAAGTGACCAGTATTTAATAACAATCCTATCCAGTTTATTTTAATGTGGTGGAATAGACGAGAAGATAGTTATTAAGGTGGTCCAGCACTGTCTTATATAATCAAGACAAAAAACCGGTTTACTTTTACTACAGAACAAATACATATACACACTTACACAACACATAGATATATTCACTATTCATATATACAAATTAATGTAATTTTGAAATAAAAAATAATTTTAAACTTTTATATTTCGAAAACAAAACGGTAAAACGCGATTTAAAAAAAATTATTTATTAAATATTTATCTTTACTTTCCTAGTTTTTTTTTAAAATTGTGTCGAGTATTTTTTTTAATTCAACAGACATCAGTTGGGTGGGCATGAAGTTTTACATGCTTCTAATGAGAGAGAGTGAGAGAGAATGATTACTTTGATATTAATTATCTCGCGTTCTAAACGGTCAAAAATTCTGAAACTTCAAGATTTATTTTATAGCCCTGTGAAAAAAAATTAGCAATATCTGTCGAAAAGTGGTTTCATGTTGGAACACATCCTTAAGTGGGAAGTCCGTACTTATAACTGTGAATATAATAAACTCTTATGCATTTATTAAATTATAATAAACTCTTAGGCATTTTCAACGTATTTAATTATGAATGTGTACGTAGTGAGACGCATGAATATAATAATAAACTCTTGTGTATGTCGTTAGCAACGTATTTGTTTTATCATAAATGTGAATTTATAATATTGATCACAATGTGCGATTAATAATCACAAAGTACATAAATTCTATTCCCTGTGATTTTGTATCATGTTACGTAATTACAAGAATATAATATCAATTTCCCTGGAGGTATTTGCAATTATTTACATGATCAGACATCATCTAAGACATTCAGAAATTAATTAAACTGTATGACAAGACATTATTTACATAATTTAATTAAAATAAAAAAATGTATGTGTTAAATGACAATCGCCTACTGTGCCTATTCTGTTCACAAAAAGCCTTTGAAGAATGATCACCATTACGATTCACGAACTACACAAATTATTCGAAATATGAGAGGATATTTATTCACATATATAGAGAGATATGAACCGGTAGGAATAATGAAATTTTAATTTGCATCGTATTTTTATTTGCTTTCAAATTATGACCACCCTGTACCAAACGGTTGGAGTGTGTGATCTACGTATAAAACTAAATATAAAACAAAAAAATATCAACTAACTGAGTTAATTGCTTAAATATCCGGTATATAATAAATTTATGAAAAAAAGTTTCGTACGAAAGTGGTCTTTTTAATAAAAAAAGAAACGTTTTTTCTCTTTAAATTTTTGTTATATCGCTTACGGTGTTAAAGATAGACAGTTTTGCCCATTTTACCGAAATATTGTCCGATTTCGCCCATTCACGACCTTTTTTAGCTCTAGAACACACATATAAATTTCAGCTCCCTATCTGTTTTCGTTTTTGAGTTATCGTGTTAACGGATGAACGGACAGACGGACGCTTAGACACGTCATTTGCGGAAATGGACTAATTAGGTCATTTTATGAACACCTATACCAACATTTTTTCTCTAGTTTTCAACCGTTATAAAAACGAAACTAAACTTAATATACCCTAGTATATATTATATATTGGGTATAAAAACCCAATTATTAAGTCTTATTTTTTACTATTCTTGCAAAAAATGGGATTGTAATAAATGGGTTTATTATGCCTAGTTTTCTATGTAGAATACATTCTTAGCGTTCGGCGCATTAGAAAATAGCGTACAGTGTCTAGAGCTGAATACTTAACGACTTCACAAATCGTCAGGACCAAAAATGATTAAAAAATGAATTTTCAGCTTATTTTGATGTGTAGAATCACTTCTAACGTGTGGTTCGGTTCAACTATATCACGCTTTGTAAAAGACATCTTTCATTTATCATCACAGAAAATATATACAATATGTCTATTAACATAGACTCAATAGGAACATTGTGTGTGCATCTATCACTGTTCATATGCAGCGCACCATGATACGGTGCACTCTTTAACACCCAAATTCACAAACATTTGTAGAGTGAAGTTTCGGTGGAAAAAGGCTGTCCACATCATCGCTCACTGTGCACAGACAGTGATGTACATATAACTTTCTGTATACATATCAATGAACACATATTCGACATTCTGCATTCTACAAATGTCTGTGAGTGCACCGTATCATGGTGCGCTCACAGACATTGTTTCCAGATTGGGTTAGAAGGTTTAATTTTTTGTTACAAAGTTGTTATTTTTTGCTTTGAGTTACTTTCTTCTTTCGTCGGTTCGATGTTTTGTTAAAAAGTTTTATTCCTTTTAAACGAGTTATATAATATATGTATAAATTATGTTTAAAAAAATTGTATCTTTATATCTGAAAACATCTTTAACAAATTAAATCAAAACGCTCGGAGGTATTTCCATTAAAATGAAAATTTTATTTTTAAAACATATAAACATATTTGTATTTTTATTAATTTCATTGAATTTTCCATTTGAACTATTTAAAAAATATTAAAAGTACTGAAATAAAATCGAGTGTAATTTAAAAATGGTTTTATGAACTTAAGAGTTTCTTAATGTAAAACTGGAGAAAAATAATGTGAGAAATATGCACTCCTCAAAAAAATTAATGAGTCAAGTTGTTGTTAACACGCTATTATTAACTTGGCAGGTATGTTTGTTTCTATGTATCTGAATCCATGTAACGGAATCTTTGAAGTCAATTTTAACCTACTTCTAATTCTCGTATCAAAATGAAACTTTGTATGCATATGTAGTTGATATGTAATGCATATGACAATGCATTTTTATGGTAAGCATGGTCGGAATCGGCAAGGGCATAAGGCGGTTTAGAGGAAGGGGGAAACACAAAATTTGGAATATCGAAACACAAAATTTGGAAGTTGTAGAAAATTACTATAATTAAGTTCCTTATAATTTTTTATGTTTATTTAATATCGTTAATATCAAATTATAGTAAAACGCACTCCATACTTTTTTTACAATCAAATTAATTATCTTGTTGATAAAAATTATTTTCTACTTTTTAGTTCGGCTAGCTTAGCTAGCTATAAAAGTGTGTTTTTTAGTTTTTTAAACTATTATTTATGTTGCCATTCTTAATATGCTCATGTCTATCTCTATAATATGCTCATGGTTTGGGGAAGGATTTCCATGGATGGAAATTTATCGAATATAATTTAGTAACATAGAGAAATTTTTCTCTTATTTAATCCGAAATCATTTAGTTTTGTATAAAACATTTGTATTCAATGTTACACATGGCCACAAAAGTAGCGGTCATTTTTCAAAGTTTTATAATTGATTTGTGACTTATTAATTCGGTTGTCGAAAAAAATTCGACTAAAAGTTGTTTCATCAATATTTACTAGATATCTGATTACCGTATTTTCTATGATAATATAGAAAATATTATCATGTACATAAAATGATAATATAGACTAACTTTTACCTTCAAAATTAAAAATATGCCCAATTAATTTTAGGAGAGTTTTAATTTGCTCATGTAAATATCATAATAATCAGAGATCACTCGAAGTTTTTGAAATTTTATTTTATTGCTATTCTTACATCAATTATTTGCATTATGTTTTCAAATTACAAAGTTAATTGGGGCAAGTTTTGAAATTTCACTTCAAATACTTTTTAATTTTCTTTAAGAGAAAAATTGCAAATTACCTACTCACCGGTTTATTTTTAAAACAGATAATAAAAGAATAAATTGCCAATCTTTAATGAATTATTTGTATAAATAAATATTAATTTCGACCACAAAATAAGTTAATTTTGGCAATTTTTTAAATTTACTTAATTTAAGGATATGTTATTATCTATTGATGAGTATTTACTAATGAATATTTACTAATGATGACCACTTTGCAGTCGAAATATGTATTTATATAATAAGCAATAATTGATAATGTTGGGATTAAGACCAATTTTGAAATTTTACTTCAAATACTTTTTGATTGTCTTTATATACCAACATGCAGAAATTTTTGGAAAATTAAAAATTTACTTACCGTTTTATTTAAAAAAAAGATAATAAAATAATAAACACATTTTTTTGAATAAACTAAATTAGCAAAGAAATTTAAAAAAATGTTTACTATAAAGTTAGTATAATTATAAATCAGTTGTAAGAAAATTTAGTAATCGGTTCGTTAAACGGACATCATACATTTAAACGAGAACACAACAGGTTATTATTATAAAATAAGAGAATGTACACAACAAATAACGACGCAGCGCAACTGTTCACTTTACGATATAGATACCATGTGCTTACAACAGTTTTCGACATGAATATTGAATACTCACTTTACTTTAGTGTTGTCTTTGTCTGCTGTTGTGCAACATTATGTTTCTTGTCTGCGCTATGTTTCATAGAAAACACCAAACTGTTGTAGTAGTATTTTATATATAGAATAAGAAAAAAACACTTGTTTTGTTTGATATTAAAGTTGAAGTTGATACTAAATTTATCTTAATTCTATTTTCAGAGTATTTTTTTGTTGGGACGTTTTGGATGGGCCAACACATTTTTAATGCAAGAGATAGATTGCATAGACTTGAGTCCCGATAAAATAGTGGGTGTTAAAATGGCTTTGGATATCCGTTGAACTGGCAATCTCAGATGTACTAATTTGTGAATTAGTACAGGAAATGAGTTCAAAAAGAGGCATTTTTATGACACTTCTCCGTAATATTTGCGAATTGCATATTCTTGTAGGGCTGATAGCACAGATGAAGACGTACTATTGTCCAACCACCGATTCACCACCCATTTTTTTTTTACCACGCATTCAAAGTTGGCGAAACGGAAAAAAGAGGTTTTTGAGCGATAGCGACGAAACTGTGAATATGACAGAAAAAAAATAGAGGAATCATTTTAGGTATTAACAAGACAAACAATTTGGCGCGTCGGAAATTAAAATCTGAAATTGTCATACTGATCAGCCCTACAAGAATATGCAATTCGCAAATATTACGGAGAAGTTTCATGCAAATCTACCCATTTCCTGGGTTAAATGTATACACGATCGAAATTGGTGAATTTAGGCGGTCTCAGTAAAGACATCACGTGACGGCAATGATTATCTTCCACTTTGATATGTTTTATTGTTCGATATGTTTAAATTCGTTTAAAAATCGAAAAATAAAAAAGCTGCTAAACCAGCAGAACTCATTTTGAAACATACAATCTACAAGTTTGTAAATGGCAGCTACCCCGAAACGCCCAAAACCGCCAAAATTGTTACTAAATGGTTACCGGTTACTTTTTTTTTTGTTCATAAACCTATAGTTTAGTCAATTAACCGCCCATTTATTTATTTATTTTTGTTTAAAGTAATTTAATTAACTACCGTTAATAATCGGACCAGCAACCTCCCAGTTCCGACAGAGCGCCTTTAACAGCTCAACCACTAGGACCATAATTGTATAATTAGGAATGTGAATCAACGCCCGCCCGGTATCCACTTATCATTAGCATTTGTTGATAGGTTTTATAACCATATTTATTTTTATTTTGGGTCAATTGTACCTAGTTGATAATTATTAGATTAAGTAATAATTTGATTTTTAAGTTAAGCTACATCAGCTCATGAAAGCAAGCTTCAGTGTAATTGGTCCACATCTTAAAACAAGTAATTCATAAAATGCAATATTCACTTTCTTTAAATTGAAATTTTTTGAAATAAATTACCAGAATCAAGGAGTATTAAAATGACTTTTGACACACGTTCAAATAACGAGAATGCATTATTCAAATATTCATTCATTGTCAAATAAAGAACAACCATTTATTTAATTTCATACCCACCTAAAATTATTCCATGTTTGCACTGGATGGCACCATAAGAAACATTGAACCAAACATTTTAGGAACGTAGAGAATATGCTAGAATCATAGCGAAATATCATTTTTGCCAACAAAGAACCCCCAAATGTAAATACGTTCCAGTCTGTATATGGAAGTGACAAATAAATCTTGAGCAAACTTTTTTTATGGTTTTAGTAAATTATTATCAAAATAAAACCAGAATCGATTTTACATTTCATAGAAATTAAACATTTATGTATATGAGCGACTAAATCTTGTGCAGCCTGGTGAAACTGGTGTAAAATTTGTACAAACGTACTGTACAATTTTTTCAAAATTATTATATATTTTTCATTGTAGTTATATTAGAAACTTGTTAATGAATAGAAAATATAGAAAGTAAATATTTATAAAAAGAATATCTGGAATTAATTGTCTACTATTAACCTTGGTCTATATTATAAAATATAAATGACAATGTGGCGTAGTGTGCATACATTATTTACATTTTACACATCTAAACTATGGGTACTATCAACATATTGTCATCATTCATTGTCCTTTGTTCTTCTTTTAATTTGTAATAATACGTTTCAACAACATATTTTACACCATTGTATAACCATTTTCATTCGACATTTAAGCATTTCCCATTTTTTAGTTTTTATTATTGTTCTTTCAATTTCTTTTGCAGAAAGTTCTTTTCACTATTATATGGATGTTAAAAGTTTCTTAGGTAAAAAAACACCAACTGATGCGATGCAAACGCTGATCCCACTGCATGGGGAAGTACTAACACAAATGCAAGAGGTGAGTACCTCTATGATTATATTATAGATAATAACATAGATATCATTAATTAAGGCAACAAGCCGACTTTTTTTAACAGAGTTCGGCAGGAAGTCATTGATGAAACAGGAAGTACTAGTGTTTCACGAGGCACGAGGCGAAACGAGGTTTTGGCATCACCTCGGCTCGCCTCGGCCGAGGCAGAATATTGACTACCCTCGCCTCGCCTCGGTTGGGTTAGCTATCATCTTAGCCTCGCCTCGGCCGAGGTGAATGGAAAAAATCGCTCGTTAAAGAATTTAGTACATATACAGAACGTTTAAACAATAAAGTCAGTTAGTTGTCAGTTTGTAAGTTACTGAAAACTAGTACTATCTATCGGTTTTCTTCAATGGGGTTCTTGCTTAGATACCAGATCTTGAACCTCTAATTTTAATTCAACCCACCATATAATAAATATTGATTAGGCCGCCAAGTAATTGCTACCACCTATAGTGTCTGGGTCTTAACATCAAGTTACTGAATAATTTTAAATTCAGTTAATATTATAGTTTTGAAGAACTAAAAAAGTCAGACAGCGAACGTCGGACCGTCGAATCTTTTCGGACTCTACATCTTTTGATAAGGAAAACCTCAATTTTTGAGGTTCTACAGGCCAATATTTTGGTCTGATAAAATTTGGTAGATGTGGCGTTTTGGTATTTGAAAGGTCAAGTTTGTTAATTGAAAAATTGGACAAAACGAAGAAGGGGGCTTATAGAGAGGAGAAACACAAAATATGGAAAATATCTTCGAATATTCTTAAAATAAAAAAATGTATAACCAGTACAGTTGTAGAAATGACACAACGCCTAGATAAACAAATAAAATATATTTATACAATTATTCGAGTAAATATTTTGTTTTCAAATGATAAATTATTATTATAATAAAATTCAGAAATTAAACAACATATTACATAAATCGTAGTATATATAATTTTCTTGAAAATACGTAAATCATCCTGTGTTCGATGTCCTCCATCCGCTCAAAATTTGTCAAGAAGTTAAAGTTTTAAAGATCTTGAGATAAGATATATTTTAATTATTTTTATATAGGGGTTGCATGAGATATCGGTAAAAAAGACCTAAAAATGTTTACTTGTCTTAACTATGAACATTGAATTCGAATTGGTATAATTAATAAAAAATAATAATTATTCCAAAAACATATTGTTTATTATTCTAATGCTTTATGATACACAACATTCTTAATTTTATTTTCTAGCGATTTTATCAATTGTTGGCGCATTAAAACGTCTTGCGTGTTGTCCTACAGGCGTCTTATCGGCTTTGATGACATGTGGTCTAATGCGGTCGTGAATAATGCAACCAATTCGTTGTGCTGACGGAAAAATATTTGGAGTTGTTCCACAATTGATCTTTTCACCGAATTGTTGTGTGCACAACGCTAATCAACTTGTCTTGCTGAATCACCCATAAAATAAATTTGCAAAAATTTGTGGTGTGATCAAAGTAAAATATAATATCTGATATGATTTTAGTATTTGCAAAAATTAAATTTATTAATAGCCAAAATAGAACGATATATAACGATTATTGTTTATAGTTACTATGGAAACGACAATCAAAATTGACATTTCAAAATTAAAACAAAATTTTAATAAAATAATTTTATAGTTATGTTATTGAAGTTCCGTGGAAATGACAAAATCAACACAAATTTTAACCAACTCCAAAAAAAGAAATATGGTCGCTAAGTTATTTTATATTTGCAATAAAAAAATATTTAGTCCATAATTCGAAAGATAAACCATCCTATGCCTCAAGTTTGACCAAATTACATACAGTATAGAAAATTTCATCAAAATCGGTTTAGTAGTTTCGGAGTCCATTCACGATAAACATGTGACACGGGATGTTTATATATATAGATGTTTTTCTATGAACAAATAAAAAAGACAAAACTTTTTTGCAAAGAAAAAATTATTAAAGTTTGTTATATTTCCCACTAAAGTCAGTGAAAATAAAAAGTTGGGTATTGTTGATTTTTTAACGAGTATCCTGCCTCGTTTCAATAATAACAAGCAAGTTGTCATTAAACATTAGCATAATATTAACATAACAAATTAATGGTGCTAAGAAGTTAATGATTGTTTGAAAAAATTAATATCTGCTTCAATGTTATTCGCTACAATAGAGTGATTTGAAGCATGATTTCGCCGAAATTAATGTTTCTTGTAAGTACACTCCCGTTCAATAAAATTGAATCGACCTGAACCGAATCAGTCTCTCACAATTTTGTTTATTCTTGTAGTAAATGTATTTGACAAATACAACATTTTATTTAATTTTTATACGTAAAAGCGAGATATAACACTTAACATGAATTTACATTACATATTCTTACTCTATCACTGACTTGTTTACATAAATAAAAAATATAAAACTTCCATTTCTTTTTTCACATTTAAAAAATATATTACTTATCTTTGTTTATAAATAAATAATATACAGAGAGTTATAAAAGAGAGGAGTTGTATGAAATGTAAGAAAGTTAATATTTCAGGTTGGTTCAATTTTATTGAACGGGAGTTTACATCAATTATCTCTGTAAAAAAATTGGTGCATTGCATTAACCAACAATGGGGACCAAATCATAAATTTGAGACCTGAAGCATCATCTAAACCGAAATAACAAAAGCTCAAAAGTCCGCTGCATCGTATCGGTATATGGTAGAGTTCAGATAAAAATAATAGATAAAGAGTTTTCTTTTGATTGATTCGTTTTTTTATGTACAGTTTTTTTATACCAAGAACAAAAACATTTTATTTGTTAAGTAGAGACTTCTATTATCGTTTATCATGAAAGAATGAATATTGGAGAAAACTTGTGAACATGTAAACTGTTGTCTTGGTTCTAACATATGAATGGTATCAAATATATGTACTAGATGCCACTAGTTGTACAGGATTACAGTATATTGTTATGTCAGGCGTATAATACTTTTCAATAACTATGTGTATAATTCCATTTTTATATTTAACTAGCTGAAAAAGTCGGCGTTACCAGGGCTTCAAAAAATTGTTATAAAGAGTGCATAGGAAATATGTCAAATAATAATTTTTTTCTAAATTCAACACAGAACAGTTCAATTCTGTCAATTTTTGACAGTTCAACACGTCAATTATTTTAAATTTTAAATCTATTTACATATATTTTAATTCCAAAATTTTGTTAATGCAGGTACTTCTATAGAAACTTTAAACTATATTAGAGATCTAGCAGCCAGAAAACAGCTATAACTGAAGAAAGGTTTGGAATTTTGAAGTTCTGATTGTTTTTCAGGAGTCATATAGAAAATTCATTTAGAGTTTTTCTGATCATTATTCCCTTGTAAAGCTTTTCTCCAACATATTTTCCTTTTAAATATCAATAGAGATTACTTTATGCAAAGACACCAAACGTATAATTTGTATACGCAGATATAACAAAACTCATACTCTTTAGCAAATGTACGAAGAAAATGTTGAATGGATTTGAAAGAAAATTTTACCAAATTCGGATAAAAAGTGACTGAGATGGACTAAAAACCATTTTATGGATTTTGGTGACGTTGTACCAGATTTAAAAAATCAATTTTTTTAAAAGCACCACCTCAAACTCTAATCCATAAATTTTATTTAAAAAACTGTAACGGCTAAGTAGCTAGTGAAATAAACTTTTGTTCGAAACTCTTTCAAAAACCCAGATGATTCAGAATAATTCTACTAACATATTCTACTATATATATTCAATTCTATATATAATTCTATATATATATATATATATATATATATATATATATATATATATATATATATTTATATATATATATATTTATATATATATATATATATATATATATATATATATATATATATATAATATATACATATATATACATATATATATATATATATATATATATATATATATATATATATAATATATATTCTTTATAAATATCAAAGTAGAGAAGATCAACTGGCTCGCGTATTTACACGTTGGCGTACCTCACTTACTGGCTAATAAACGTTTTGAATCCATGGTAAACAAGTGAAAATAACGACTGAGTTAATTACTTAAATACTCGGTTAAGAGTCTGTTAGATGTTTGAGCAGAAATTGCGTTGAAACTAATCAGTTTTTGATAAAAGGTTAGAACAAAAGTTGTTTATTTAAAAAAAAAGGATATTTATATATTTTTTGTATGACTTACGGTTTCAAAGATGGATATATCAAAGCAGGGGTAGGAAAGCAGGTGTATGCATATTCAGATTTTGCCCATTCACGAACTTAATCTCACTTTTTAGAATACACACACACAATTTCAGCTCGTTATCTCTTTTCGTTTTTGAGCTAACATAATTACGGACAGACGGACGGATCGATATGTGAAAATGGAATAACTAGGTTATTTTTACATCCATACAAATTTTTTTTTTCTGTGAACAATATTTTCAACCGTTACAAAGTCTAAAAGGACTAAAGTTAATATATCCTTGTCTATGTATTTATACTAATATATAAAGAGATTAATTTGTATTTTTGTTCCGGGTAATCTCTGAAACTACTGAATCGATTCTAAAAATTCTTTCATTGATAGGAAACTTTATTATTCTTGAGTGACATGAGCTATAAACAGTTTTTGGTTTATACACCAGTTCCCGCGTGGCATGCTAAGAATCTAACTTTTAAACGATGCGGTATTGCGAAAATCTTCAAATATAAAAAATGTTTATCTAATAAAATCAAACAGTTATTGTATGAAATATTTGTTCATACAACCGATAGTAGTTTAGTAATAGTTCTTTAGTACGAAGATTAACAATCAGCATATTTTTTTGATTCGATCGATAGAGATTTACTTTGGAGAAAACTGGAAAAATTGGGTATCTCGATTAACATGCTGGATATAATTAAATCTTTATACACAGATTATAAATTCTGTATTAAAATGGACACATTTAAAGTGACCGAAAGCAGACCCACAAGTAGAGGATTAAGACAAGGATGCCAACTGTCAGCAATTCTCTTTGCACTATACATCAATGACGTTCCAGACTATATTACAACTATCGAAACGCACTCGCCATCTTTGAACGGTAAAGATGTTAGTATACTTTTATACGCCGATGACATGGTACTAATATCACAAACAGGGATTGGGTTACAGAGAGCAATCAACCAGCTGCAAGTATATTGCCGGAACAATATGTTGGTAGTAAATAAATCTAAAACCAAAATTGTAATATTTAGAAATGGAATTAAGCTTGGTTTGCGAGATGTATGGAAATATGATGAAACGGAGATAGAAAATGTTAATAGATTTAATTACTTGGGAGTCTGCTTCAACTGGAATGGAAAGTGGAATAAATATTTTGAAGAGGTTACAAAAAAAGCTGACAGAGGCACTCGAACTATTGTGAAATTTATGTATTATAATCAGTGGATACCTGCGGACGTTATAATGAGAATGTTTAATGTCTTAATAGAGCCAATTCTGCTATATGGTAGTCAAATATGGGGAGCCGATGAAATTTTGATATAATCTCTCACGTGAAAAACAAATTTTGTAAACAAATACTAGGGATTAGTAATGCTACCGCAAATTCTCTCCGGAGTTCTCTTGGAACTAGGACAGATGCCAATTCATTGTTATGTATATAGAAATGTCATCAAGCATTACAATAAATTATTAGCCAATAAAAATAAAATTCTTCAATGGGTGTGTACTAAAGAAAAAAGCATAGGGAGTTGGGGAAGTAAGGTGAAACAAATACTTCGAGAGTTAAATATTGGGGATGACATTTGGCAGGTAGTCTTAGATAGGGAGTTTGTTCTTTGTGAAAAAATAAAAGAGTGGGGACTTATATATTTGATGCAAGATATTGATAAAAAATCTTCGTTATCCTACTTCAAAAGCCTGGCACACTACGACAAAGGTGCAAGATATACACATAATCTGGAGTTGGAGTGGAGAAGAGAGTTGGCAGCATTTAGATTGGGTAATTGGAAGTACACAAACAAAAAAGACATGTATGGGAACAGGATATGTTTAATTTGTGAACAAAATATAGAAACAGAAGTACATCTGATCTCAGAGTGTATAGGATTAGAAGAGCTAAGGACAAGAATTTTAAAAAATAATAGGGAGTGGGAAAAGTTAGATTTCTCTGTAAAAGAGGATCAATTAGTGATGGCAAAGTTTTTAAGGGCTATGATGCAAAAAAGAAGAGATAAAATATAGTCAATTTAAACCAGAGGTGGGCGCAGACAGCTCGTCTGAGCCTTACGGGCTCTCCATAAGCTGGGTGAGAGTAAGTAAAGAAGGTATGTTTTGAAGCAAGACGGAACGATGTTTCAATACAGGTTGTCCCCTACCGATTATTGCCCAATAATTTATTCAATAATTTATTACTTTTATATTTTTTGTAAAACAAATTATGCGAAAAATAATTTCCACTACTACAAATAGTACTTTTCACTTTTTCAATTCAAAGTAGACTAACTCGAAGAACTCAAATTCCCACTTTATGTAAAATTTAACTTAATTCATCAAATTCCCATGACACTATACTGAGCATACTCCATACGAAGAAAAAATAATTAAATCAGGTAAATAATTCTTTATTAGTTCTCGGATATGAATAGTAAAATATTTAGACAAATTATTTGGAATTTCCAAAACTATAATTCTATTTAAATTATCCTTTGCAAAAATTTCCCTCTTTTATTACAATGGTCCAGCGGTAAACTTAAAGGTTCAAAAGATTTATATATATTTTTTATATATTTTTATTTTATTCATACACAAATATGATATATACTAAAAAGGTAAATTTTATGACCCAAATTACCAGCCCAAAATTCCAGAGTATGTATTGAATGATTGTATGCATTATTTACTTTGTATAATAGTGACCATAAAAAAGATTTGGTATTATTATATTTTTTCAGAAAATGTTTTAATTAAAAAAAGAAAATATTAATAATTGGTAGGTACCCTGTATTAACTCTATCTCTCTTCCCTACCTCTCACTCAGAGCTTGGCCGAGTCAACTCTTGCCCACCTCTGATTTAAACTCTGGGAGATGTTATACTTTAAATATGATATGTATTATTTTTGTCATTTGATTTATTTATTTATTTGTTTTTTTCATAGTTCCTTTATTTAAATATTGTGTTGCATAGATGCAGATTAATTTTTGTTTTTTTGTTTTTTGTTTGTAATATATTGAAAAACCCAAACGGGTATATCAAATAAACGTAATAATAATAATCAGCATATTCAGTACGAAGCCTGTACGGTCAGGTATAATAAATAAAGAAATACACAGGGGGTAAAACAGGGAGTTAGAGTTTCAGTTTTTTTGATGTTAGAGACATAAGAATTTCTATTTCAGTTATACATCATAAAATTATTGTTTCCGAGTTTTAGAAAATGGACCCTCAAGGGGGTAAAGCTTAAGTTCAGTATTTTAAAATTAGAGGCATGGAAATTAATATTTAGCCTATACTTTATAAATAAACAAATAAATACGTGTTTTTATCAGTCCTTGACGGGGAGAAATTTTATGTTACACAGTTATAAGGGCTTTACACAAATTTTGCGGACGAAGCCACAATGGATAATGCGAGTATTACGTATAGTGGGTATAAAAATCTAGACTTATCATATTTGATACGATAAACATTATGTGTCATTATAAATGAAAGATTCATAAAATGCTGAGTCTGTAAAAGTATTCATAGCTACGTATCCAGGTTAAGTTCTGGTCATAAGTTACAACAGTTATGAATTGGCTTATTCAGAAAACTAGGTCAATAGTTACTTACGTCATTATGTGAAGTTCGAAAACCTTTAGATTTTTGTTATTCTGAAAATCATGATAGTCCATATTGTGTCGAAATACATTTTCCAAAAGCCAAGTGAGACTTTTCGAAACATTCGCGATTTTTTTAATATTCATACAATTTATTAGGTTAATTATGAAAATTTTACAATATTTATCAAGATGAATTAATTAAAATACGAAAATACAAATATAACAACTAATGGTATGCATAAAAATGACAAAAAGAAATTTTACTTTATTCTAGAATACAAATTGAAAATACTTTTTTAAATTCTCCAAGCTCGAATATTTTTTCAATTCATTTTTATTTACTGTTTATAGTAAAGAGATGAAAAAAAAAATCATCAATTCATGATATTTTCTCAAAAGTTTTAGGTCACTGTAATGTTAAATATTCCTCTTTTCTATTCATGACTTTTCCACTGGTGATTAATGTAAATGTATTCTTCAATTACAACAATTTATTCATTCCGTATTTCATTTTCAAAAAAAAACCCTTTTGTGTGTTGAATAAAATTTTTTATTTACTACAAAATGATCAACTTTTACTGAAAAAAAACAGACTTCTTAAAAACATTATTTTCCGATTCTTCATTGTTGTTTTTTCAGCTATGAACATTTTTTATTACCATCGATTTAAACATTCACTTCAAATAATCAAAAATGCTTTTTACAAACTTTATAAACAATAGGTAAATAATCATATTCATTTTAAAGTACACTTAGCCACAAAAGTTGATGTTATTTTCTAGAATTTTATATTTGATTTGTGCCATATTCATTCGGTTTTTGAAAAAAATTTTCGAATCAAGATTGTTACTATATTTCTAACGAACAACTTTTATCCAAAGCATTTTGTGGTCCGTAGTACCTACATGAATTTATGCGAATGATAAATTTGAGATGTGAGATCACGTTTCACAAGTACATTGCATAAAAATTATTTATAGGTTCAGCTAATTTGACCTTCGCAAAAAAATCAGCTAATTATATGACATAGAAGCTTCCATCTTACCGAATTGTGGACAGCTATAGAGCATACAAATACCTAGCGGTCCACAATTCTTGTCAGATCAAGATACAAATTTTAATTAATAAGGTAATTTTCGACTTAGTAATTTTCCACTAGGTAGGATGGGTGGACATTTCGAAATCTTCTCATCGGTTCTCACCTCAATAGCTAACTATTTATTTCCTGACCATAAATCTAACATTTACAAAAAAAATTAGTAACTTAAATATAATACCCATAATACCGTTTAAAAAATTGCGCTTAGTCTACGTAGCTCCTATGTGACGAATAATTTTGTCATAATGTTTTTGAATATGCACTGCTTGTCTTATGAAATGTTTTGTTCCAAAACTAAACTATTGGAATATAATATTGTGGTTGTTAACATTACATTTTTTCATATTGGTGTGCTTGTAGTAATCCATACTTACAATAAAAATTGTAACGGTTAAATCAATGCATATCAAAAATAATTTTGTCACCGGATATTTATTAGGGCCGTTTACAGACGGAGTTTTTCCGACAGTTTTGGAGCGGACGCTCTTATCCTGTGTGTGTGTGATCGCTGGCCGCCGAGATGCAAGGAGTGTGGAGTTAGAGCGACGTGGCAGGAGTGCAGGATTGGATCTGCACCGTCATGTACACACACACGCTCCAATCTAACGTTCCAGACCTCTCAGTGCGCCTAAGACACCTGTTGAGGTTAGTTATGTGTATTAATGTGTTTGTAAATAATTTTTTTCTGTGTATTATTTGTTTTAAATTGTTTGTAAGTTTGATTACTGGTTATTTACATCAGTACGCAATGTGGAATCGGGTCAATCTTGTAACATTTATGGTTACCCGCAGAGCTTGGACCGTCGCGTGGAGTTTTCGCCTTGGTGGAAAACTGCAAAACCTTTATATAGTATATTGTATTTACACGGAGAGTTTTGGCGCATACGCCCAAAACTCATGCTCACGACGCGCTGTCCTGGAGTGTTGCTCTTTTTGTATACTAAACTCCAACCTCACGCTGCCGGAGTGACGCTTCGGAACGGCGCGCCAGTTGCGTCGGTTTGGAGCTTACGTGTAAACCGGCCTATTACAAAAATGAATACTACTACTAATTGGAACTTTATTTCAGAAATAAACACATCGTATACTGCTGAAACAGTTATTTTACATCGATGGATGATTAAAAACTTACCTTTCGTTGTAAGAATCCAAAGTATGAAATTAGCTTTTAGTTAATCGAAGAAAGTTTAATTAAAAATACATTAATGGATTCTCATTTAAAATTCTAGAAACTTTACATATTACATAGAAAATTTTTTTGTTTTCTTACATTTTAAATTATAATTATACTAAACGCTAGAAAGTAGGAATGTACTCGTATATATTATATTTACTTTTCAATTTAAAATACTCCTATGACATTCATAGTTATACTGTTTTACGGTTTCGATAGTTTTAGCGCAAGAAAGTTTAATAATAAAAGCTTCTTTAATTATGACTGAAATCATTAACAAGTTTCATTGTCCCTAAAATTGTTCGCTTATGAATTATTTCTTTATACAATTCTTCTTCCATAATTTTCGACACAGTCCAAAAGTATAGTTTCAAAAACATCATTCACTGTTTGTCTAGGTTAAATGTTAGTCTTAAAATTGCAAAAAAAGCTTGAAACTTTGTTCATTTTCAAAATGCTCTAAGATTGGTCAAGATTCCCAAAAATGCCCAAATTAACGTTTCAGGAGCTAGCCTGATCCCTTTTTTGTTAAATTAGTGATATACTCTTAAGGTATTAACTGAAAGAGAACGCTTGTTTAAGGTCACACGTAACTTTATTGTCGGCAACTCAGTAATGGTATATAATTTTCTTGGATTTTGACTGTTATAATATTTCTGAAGTAGTCTTATCGCCTTCAAATCGTCTTCAAATCGCCCAAAATCGAAAAACCGGAAATAACCACTTTTCTTAATGTTTTTGAGTTTTTTGAGAATTTTTCTATAACGATTTTTTTAACCTGGTACTATGATTGCACTTCTTAAGATCCAGTTTTTCACATACTATTCTAATTTAATTACAAAAATTAGTTTATTGGTGACCGAAGTAATAAAATTTTTGATTTAGAGGTGCTAAATTTTATACTTAATATCCAGATTTTGATTGAAATCCGCAAACTTAAAGTAGCGCTCTACTCTTGTTGACTGCTTGGTTTTTGGGAATTCTCTCAAAAACAGAAAGACATAGAGCAAAAAAAATTTAAATAAGCGCTCTACTCTTGTTGATTGCTTGGTTTTTGGGAATTCTCTCAAAAACAGAAGGACATAGAGCAAAACAAATTTAAATAAATCATACCTGAAAAACTCATGAACGATATTTGTATTAATCATTTTTTCATAGGTATATGAAATAAATTATGCACAATTTAAGGTCAATAATTTACAATAATATATGTTGCAGCCATTTAAAAAACTCTGTATATAGAAGTCGTGTTGTTTTTCATACCAAATTTTTTTCACTAAGAATTTTCAGAGATATATAATAGTTCAATATACGTCTTAGTTTTCCTTTATTTTTTCACCATATATTATTACGGTGTATTATAAGCTTCTTACAAGCATTTACAAACATTTTATACTTAAAACTAATTAAGTGCGCATGTAATCGAAAGCTGTCCAAGTAATCTTACTTTACGGAAAGTGTTTTCACAAAAATTAATTTCTAAATATGAACAAAAATTTTACAATATAATTATGATAATTCCATTGTATATGAAAGTAGAATTTACTATCCATAAAACTATAATTTAAACACACACAGCAATATTGTAAAATTTAATACAAAATTTATTCATTATAATGGAAAATAAATAAAAATTTAATATTCTATCATTAAGGTTTTAATTATTATGAGAAAATACGTTTAATGGGAAAATACTTCATCATACCAATAAACAATATGGTATGTCACAATATTAACTTCATACTTCTTTTAATCTGCCTTGGATATATCTTAAGACAGCCAAACGAACCTAAACCATGTTTATTCATTGGTATAGTCACTAAATAAATAAATAATTGACCAAATTTAACCGACAGTTTGTATGTACACTCCCGTTCTGAAAAATTGAACCAGTTGAAATATTCCAAGTGTTACTGTATGTAATATTAAACATATATTTAGAAAAATATACGCTTAGAACGTGACTTTTTGGTTCAATTTTTATGAAAAGGAGTGTATACCATACCATAAAGGAGTCGAAATATAAATATAACTGTATTCAACACGCAATATTTATCCCAGAACACTACACTTAAAAGCACCTATACAGACAACCGTACAGGTACCGTGAGTAGATAGATAGATAGTTTGTAGAGGCTGTCCTGGACGGTCTACAATTCGACCATAAGGTCCCTTGGGATGCCTAAGGATGTGAGGTTGTAAGTGGAGTGGAAGAAATTTTTGGGTATAGACTAGGAATTGGTAGGATATATTCAACTGGAGTTCTTGAAGGAAACTGCACAAAACCTTTTAAAGCATAGCCGGTTACTTCGTTCTTGTCCATACTCCGACAGTTTAGTCAATTAACCGCCCCTTTATTTTTCTTAATAATTGGCAAACTGCCGATGTCGGGATTCAAACCCATAACCTCCCAGTTTCCAAGTAGGCTTACTGTGCAGACATAACGCCTTAGACTGCTCGGCCACTTAGACTGGTAGGTACCGTTGCAACTCAACACGTAGCATAGGAAGATTTACGACAGATATTTTAGATCATAGGACAATAAATTTCTAGAATACGTTCATCAACTTATCATATACATTCATTAGATTTTCTACTTTACGAATCGTACATGATATCTGCCCTTTACGGAATGAGTTAAATTGTCGTAGACCTTTCAGAACTTGGTTAATTTCTAGTTCTGACATCTGCAACATAAACATTCAACAAATTTCTATAAATAAGATAGTAAAGAAAAATATCTACATAGTCTGTGTTGTTAATAAATAGCCTCTCTGTCTATTTTTGATCAGATTTCCTTGAATGATTCCACCTAACAGGATATTCTTAAAGAATTATTATAATTGATTCAATGAGCGAACTAATCTTCAGAAAATATAGCAAATGAACCATTTTTTAAATCTTTATAACCGTCTTCTAGAAAATTGGGAAAAACTAAAAACTCTTCGAGTACAGTTACCCTTCCAAATGTGGGACTATTTCACTTTAAAGCCAATTTTTGCAATCTCAGGTAATATAGACGTTAGTTATGAAATTTGAATTGTTTAGCAGTTTTGTTCCGTTTCTCGATATATCTTGTTCACAAGGCACACACCTTTACAACCAAAAATGGTATTTTTGCCATGAAGGGAAGCTAAAACGTAAAGATCCGATAAAAAATGAGCTGGATGAACACCTACGCTTTATTAACTGCGGTGAAAATGTATATACAACACCTCAAAAACCATTGAAAGATTCATTCAACTTAAAAACGTCGCACTTAAGTTTTTTTATCGACTGATTTGTTTCTATACTGTTATCAAACTAAGAATAATAAATGATAAAGCCTCATGATTCAATACACAATCAGTATTATTTTACTTGAGTTGGTTACTTACTATGTTCAACTATTAGTTGTTATCCTTAAGTGCAAATCCATTAAAAGTTGAATTCCCTTTTCAAGGCGTATTTACTTCAAATATTATTAATATATTATTACGGATAATTAGATACAATGTTGTGACATAGCTGAGATTTTATATGCTATGGATTATAACCAAGAATTGTCTGTAGAAAATTTAATAAAAAAAATTATGTATATAATAAAATGTTTTAATTTTGCTTCTTCTTCATTTCTATAGCTTGTACACATATAATCTATAAAAGGATATTGTAAAGTTGGTCCCCATTTTGTAACGGCTGGAAATATTGATCGTAGAAAAACAATTGGTACAGATGTTGAAAAAATGTTGTAAGTAGGTACTTCACTTCAGTCTGTCCGTCCACCAGTCTGGCCGTCAACACAAAAACGAATAGAGATAGCGTGCTAAAATTTTATGTTGGCGTTCTAGATCTAAAAAATGGTATCTATAAGTTTGTGAATATAAAAGATACAAGAGAGATTAAACATTTTAAACAAAGAAACCACTTTTGTTTTAGATTGTTGACAGTTTTGCCTTATTTCAACTCAAACATCCGTAGCTACTGTATCTACATGCAATGAACACACTATGCACAGGATATTTATTTACTATAACTTTACTTATGATCTATTTTTTAACCCGACTTCAAAAAAGGAGGATGGTTCTCAATTCGTCTGTATTTTTTTTATTTTTTTTTTTTATGTGTGTCACCTCAGAACTCCGACATTTATGAACCGATTTTGAATTTTTTTTTTTTGTTTTAAAGGGTTTGGTTTCCCATTGGTCCCATTGGCACCAAATCGCATTCTGATGAGGGAATCCCTCATTTTATATGTGATAACCGATTTCTGCGAAATTTTTTTTTTTTTTTGAAAGGGTATACTCATTCATAATGGGAAAAATATGTTATAAAAAAATGCTCTTAAAATTAAAAAAAAAAAAAAAACGGGTAAAAAAAAAAATGTGTTATAAAAAAATTCACTAAAAATTAGTAAGTCGTTTAGTAGGTCTACCCGTATTTAGACAAATAAAACTAGTTATAGAACTTCAAAGTCACTAAAAAGCGAGAAATAAACCATATTTTGACAAAATGGACACCCGACTTCTATAACAAAAAATGCACTAAAAAGTAAAAAAATAATTGCATATTCTTGTGCCAATTTTTGTTCACCTAAGCAAAAATTTGTAAATATATATGTACAATTATTGTTATTTTTGGAGGCGGTGTCCAAAAATTATGTGAATTTCTCTATGCTGACACCGCCTCCAAAAATAACAATAATTGTACATATATATTTAAAAACTTTTGCTTAGGTGAACTAAAATTGGCACAAGAATATGCAATTATTTTTTTACTTTTTAGTGCATTTTTTGTTATAGAAGTCGGGTTTCCATTTTGTCAAAATATGGTTTATTTCATTTACTAATATTCAAAGATAAATTCAGCATTTTATGTATCATATATACACAGATGTATAAAAGTACAAAGGAGTAGTATCTTTGTGCACAGTTTGGCCACAATTTCAGCTGACACATTACTTTTGATTACAAAAACATAAATGTATATAGCACCTTTGTACATAAGAGTACATGCTATTGTAATCAAGAGTAATGTGTCAGCTGGCATTGTGGAAAAACTATTCAGTGTATGAAAAAAACTTTCAAACCAAAATTGTTTATTTCTATCTCTTATGATTTCAAAAATATTTTCATATATACTACACTGTCCGTTTTTGTTCAGTCACATGACTTGAAGTTTCTTCCTAGACGGGCGGGCAGCTATTCGGAAATATTTTCTAAGGTTACTAAACCGAGATGAAGTTTATAATACCCTTTAATTTTCGTACCGTGTATTTGTAGAGTATAAAAATTAATGTATCAGTAAAAATTGTTTCTTATATTTTTTCAAAATTTGTGGACGTTTTATTTGGCATTCCAAAAACTAAACCACGATTTTATAAGTAGATAAAACTCTAAAATGTATAAAATAAAAATATTGTTTTACGAACACTATGAAGGTTTTATTTCAACAAATACAGAGAACCCTACGCTTGACCAAGTTTCTGATTGCTTTATTTTTGGTCCAGTACCTACTCTAAATTTGTAAGATAAATTATGTGTGCATACACATCATTTATGAATGTATAGCACACAATTTTAGCGCACTTTTCAATATGGCGCCTACGGGTACGTACGAAATACATTATAAGCACCCGTAGGTTTATAGGTATTTAATTAAAAATATCTGCAAAGTTAAAAATTAATAGGGATATGAATATAAAAAAAAAGAAATATAAATTTTTATAATAATGCTTTATTTTTAGATTTGTTAAATAAATTTTTTTTCATTTTTTCATCAGTTTTTTCCATTGTTTTATTAGTTTTATAAATTATTTTCGGAATTATTTTCGTTTATATATGTATATATATATATATATATTTATATTATTATATAACAACACCTTTTTTTATATTATTTTAATTATAATTCATAATAATAAATATCACGATTAAGATAATTTTCATAATTATCAATAGTCACGATTGTTTCATTTTTCGTAAAATTGTCATAGTATATATTTTTGTTTCATTAACTACATAATATTCATTCATTTATATAATATATAATTTATTTTCAAAATAATTACATCAGTTTTATATATTTATTTTTAATTTTTTTCTTCTTCAGTTATAAAGTCGTAGAAATTAGTATAACAAAGAATTAATTATATCATTTCTATTTTTAATATTATTTTAGTTTTTAATTATATTTTATATGATTAATTATATGTAAATAAATACATATTTTTCAAATTTATTTTTGTTTTCCTTAGATTTCACTAAAACAATTTGGCCATCAAATCTATTTTTATAAATTATTAACAGTTAATTGTCATCATATTTAAATGTCTCAGTGGCCCAATGGTCATGGCCATAAATATAGGTTTTACACGATCACATAATGTAAATAACACTTCTTAAAAGCAATTTTCGTTGATACAAATTAATGGCATCAGACAATTTTCGTATGTTTCTAAACAAAATGAATTCATTATGCTAAATTACTTGCAATAAATAATGTACTTCATCAACATTGAAAATGAATAATAAAAGATTTCTGTATATATACGACCGAATATTTTTATTTCGAACTCTGGCAACTCTCTTTAAGTCTTTTATCGTTCGAATCCCTAAAGAACACTGTCTTAATGTTATCCTGTATTTCCATAGTGTGGTTCTTGATAAGAGTAAGGCCAAACATTTGTTGTATCGAAAAAAATAAACACATTCTCTTTAAAGATTTTTGTAAAATTGAATATCTTTGGTTTATTCTAAATGCAATTAACAATTAACGATTTATTCGTAGTAATTTAACTGCTGCTGAGTCACAATCGCGGGACGGACTTTCATGTAATACATAGATATGGAAGATGATAACATCCACGATTTTTATTGAAGAAATAATTATGGCAGTAATAATTATGGAAAACTATGAAAAATCGAAATGTAACATCGCGTTTATTTATAATACCAAAGACATTTAGTTACATACAATAAGATTACATACAGTAACATAAAGAATGTTTCAACTGGTCCATTTTTTATGAACCGGAGTGTACATAATGAGTGACTATTTTAGTATTTCATAATATTAAAATGATTAACTCAATCATATTATTTCTCAATAGAAAGTTAATTAGTTTTAAATAAATGTTGATATGAAAAAATTAACTCATCCAGAAAGTATTAAACCCTGGACCTCCGGATTTCTAGCTCAGTGTGCTACCGCTACACCACAGATGATATTAATGAATGAATGAATTTTTTTATATCATTTATAGTATTTCTTTGTAGTCGACATTATCTTATAATTCCACATATTCATAATAATATGTTAGTTAATTATTTTATTGTTGTTTTCCAGATTTTATCAAGGCATTATTTATGATTCAGTGGTAATAGGGAATATGCATGAAAATTTTTTTTCACATTTATTTTCAGAATATGAAAATAAGTTAATACTGTAATAATATTTAAAAACGAAATTAAAATCCGACAAATATCAAGCAAGCTATAAGCTTTTAAAGATTATTATCTGTCTCTTTCTTGCAAAAATACTAAAAACGGAGTTTTACATGTATTTTAAATGGTGAAAGTGTAATATGACGTCACAACATATCAAGAGGGCTATCACCCTCTTTGTCTAATCGGGAATTTCAATCATTCATATCTCGCTTATTTAAAAAGTTATTTAAAAAGTAATTTTACCTTGATATTTATCAAGTAAACAAGCTTCAATTCAAGTGAAAAAAAATTTTCATGCATATTCCCTATTATTTACACAATTGTGTACAATTTATTTTTGTTTCCATTCTGCCTAAAATCAAAATTATTTCAGTTTATTATCATATTAATTTTAGATTATTATTATTCTTATAAAATGTTAATAAGCCGCCCATTTGGCGTATATCATTTTTTTAGAAAACCATCTATTAGCTACAGTCCCTTAAGATTAAAATCTTGTTCACCTGAAGGTTTTGACGATTAGTTCGAATTATTTTCTGGTGTTGGAAACTCTATGCGACCCTAATATAAACGGATTGGGTTGCCAGCGATTTTGAATTATATAGATTCTAACCGTAACCTACTTACAAATTTGTAGCCAAATTGATCCGGCAAAAAATTTGATTACCAACAATCAATAGGACGTGTATACAATAATAAACAGTTTTGATAGTCATTTGTAGTGTTTCTCATTTGTTTACATTTGGAGATGGTATAGATCAGTTGCAAAAATATATAAATTTCTTTGTCATACAATGAGCCTGTCCACGATTTTCAATCAACTGTGCAATGATAAAAAACAGCGAATTCTCTAAAGCAGGGAACTCACGAGCGTTAAAAACTATGGACGTAATATAACTTTGAAACATACGTTGATTTAACGTACGGCGATTTTAAGACAAACGAAACGTTTTCAATTGTATGACGTTGCATGAACCGAACGTTGATATTAAATATTAGGTTTATTTTTGATTAATTATATACAAAAACTCTTGTTACCATTACTAATTACTATTATTCTTATAAATTATTCATTTCTAAAAAAAAAATTTACGAAATATTATGCAGACGCTGATTGGTTCAGCTATATCTATTTGATTTAATAAATAGCTACACGTGCGTTCTGGTAGTTCAACGTCGATAACAAAACAACGTATGTTCTCTACGCGCGTTTTTTCAACACACGTTTTAATGTTAGCAAACCTATTGGTGTTTGTTCCATAAGAATATGACATCCGTCAATAATTTGAAACAGTGTAGCCAGGCTAAACTGTCATAGTTATATGAACAAAAAAATATTATTTTGTTAATGAAACTCATCTATATTTTATAAAAAAATATAACTAGTTGTTGAAATTTAGCCTGACTAAAGCTTCCATTTTAAAATATGATGTCATGCGTAACTTTACCATTCTTGAACAATATATTTCTATTGTGTTGTAACGGACGTTTATTTAACGCTTGTGTGTGTACCCGGGCTAAATGATACGTCAATGCACGTCAATTCAATTTTTTTTTTAACAAAAATTTCGTGGATAGATATCTCTGTTTATTTTTAGGTACAGCACCCTTTTTTATGAAAAATTAACAATAATGAATTTAAAAAGCGCAAAATTTTCGTTCAAACAAATTTTAAACAATTTTTTTGTTCATTATAATTTTTAATATCAAATTACATTGTAAATTAACAATTTATCGCATCGTCACATAATACAGTATTATTTGTCTCTCTCGAATTGAATTAACTATATTATACTTTTTAATGAAACCATATATAATATACACAGTTTCATATATCTATATTACATAAAAATATTTATATAATATTATTATTAATGTTTTAATTATTGTTATCATTAGTTTTGTGGTAAAAAATCGAACGTTGAATTGAAATTTTTTTAGTTGAATAGAAGTAATAAATTAATTTTTTTTTATATATTTGTAATTTAAATAATTTAATAGTAGTTACCCATTTAAATTGATACATTTTGTTGAAATGGTAGTGGGTAACTATTTTTTTTATTATTATTATATTAAATAAGTAATTACTTTTATGTATATATTGTATGAATAATAAAAAACAATTTGTGATATGAATCAATAAATGAATAATGGTTATCAAATTATTAAAACTAAAAATATTATTTTGTGCGATAAAATGTATTTTATGGTAGTAATAATGTAGAATTTTTAATTTACTTTACTATCATATATATACCAACAATATAATTATTGTTCAATTTATTCGCAATAGGTGTTTTAGAGCATATTGACCAAAAATGTTTACTCTTGTTTTTTTGATAAAGTGTTGTGGATGATAAAATTGACCATGCTACTATCATAATCAAAAATGGTGTACAATTTTCATATCTTTACGGTAAGTTGTTCCGTTTTCAAAAAATGTCAAAGTTGAAATTAGCTTAAACTTTGTGTCAAAAATCGAATGTATTCGGCACAAATATTGTGCTTACAGAGCTAGTAACCGTGATTTCCGATTACGACCAATAGACATAAATTCTACACTAAATTATGTAAATAAATGAATACGCATTGATAACTGACCATTTTGGTCTTGTCGTCTGGGGGCCAAAAAAGAAGTCAAGCTTAGTGTGCAGTATAATCTTCTATAAATAAAAGGGAAATATGTTGTGTGTTTTTTCGAATTTTTTTGGAGAAATACTCTAGATTTTATGAACGTTCCAAAGTTACTCCCGACCAGATTTCTAATATAGTTTATATTTTAGAGTTTAGTTACTTTCTATAGAAATGCCTACATGAACAATATTTTGGAAATAAATTATTTGTCAATAAATTTAGAATATATAATAAAAAGGACGTACGCGACAGTCAAAATTAAAAAAAAAAAATTATTTGACATAAATTAATTAAAATAAATATAATGAATGTAAACAAATGGATTACTCTTTCGTTGCAAACAATGCACAGGCATTTTTTAGGTCCCGCCCTCAGGTTAGTTCTCAGTAATATAAAAAATTTTAAATGAAATTAATTTAATTTCTCATTCCCACCACATTACGTTTAATCGGTTAGTTTTGCAGTAGCGATCAGAAGATACGTCAATAAGGCAGAAAGTATGAACAAATTTTCGATTGAGTTTAAGTTATCCAATCTGTGAACATAAAACTTTCATTTTGTGGACATTTGAAAATTTCACAATGCATTGTAATCAATTAAAGTCATAAGCCAGCCGAATTTGTATACTAAACATTTGCATCTTTATGAATATGTTAAGATGGTCAACGCTAATCAAAGAGAACTCAAGAGGATTTTGTAATAAAATTGCAACAATTGTCCCGATTTATAAACCAGTTACGCGAGAATGAACATAAATTTGTGAAAAAGTATGGAAAAATATAATTAGTGGTCCAAAGTGAGGGTTGCTATTTCAGAAAAAATATCTTATTGTGCATATCTAATTAACCATAAAAATGTTTAATACTTAGTATAACAACCAACTAAAAATTTAAATTGCAATCCTCAGCGCAAAATTATTGAGTGTTTTCAATTAGAGTTACACACTGTATTTCTTTAAAAATTCCAATCGATTCGTGATTGACCTTAAAATATATGTAAATAAAATATACGTGTCGAGAATAGGGATTATGCATGAAAAATTTTTTTCACTTGAATTGAAGCATGTTTACTTGACAAATATCAAGGTAAAATTACTTTTTAAATAACTTTAAAAATAAGCGAGATATGAACGATTGAAATTCCCGATTAGACAAAGAGGGTGATAGCCCTCTTGATATGTTATGTGACGTCATATTACACTTTCACCATTTAAAATACACGTAAAACTCCGTTTTTAGTATTTTTGCAAGAAAGAGACAGATAATAATCTTTAAAAGCTTATAGCTTCCTTGATATTTTAATTCCTCGGATTTTAATTTCGTTTTTAAATATCATTATTAACAGTATTTTCATATTCTGAAAATAAATGTGAAAACAAATTTCCCTATTATACCCTATGCATATATTATATTCCCTATTATACCCTATGCATATATTGAAAAAAAAACTTTAACAATCACAATTCATTGTGGGTAAAAAATGATCAGGCAATGGCAGATTTTGCTTACTACGAATAACCTCTATACAATAACAATCATTTATAGTTAGGTGTATAAAACAATCAAAATTTAATGGGCCAAAACCGAAATTTACGAGTTATTAACGATAATATTTCATCCACTATTCAAGATAAAAATGTATGTGCGTTGTGAACATAAATGGATTCACACTGGATTTGAGTAAAAGTACTGGTAAGTATATGTTTATTGCGACAAAACGCCTGACAATTTTTTTCGTTAAGTTGTAAATAGAAGTAAGCATGTAAGGAATTCCTAACGTCCTGATTTTAGTAGATAATTAACCCACATTTTAACGATTTTAGATATAATTAAACAATTATGGGTTAGATGACGTTAAAACACGTTAAAAATCTAATTCTCAATACTTACATTATTCCTCGATTATAAGCATAGGATTAGGCAAATGTTGGCGTTCACACGAGATTTTTCTGACTTTTATTAGGTGTAACGAAATGTTCAATAAGATAAGATACGATAAGATAATTTCTGTAATTAGACCATGCCATTACAGTGATTGGCACAATAAAAAAAGTGTTTAAATGATTCTATAAAAACATAAATAAAAATTTATTTTGGTTAAATAAAAATAATAGCAAAAAAAAAACATTCAAAATATTAAAAAAGACAAAAATACAAAATAAATAATAAATAAAGACTATCATTGGCGGATCTGGCGAACTTCAACGATTTCATAGTAAAGTTTGCGTATTACTTACGGTTGTCGTTGCAGTTCAGAAGTTCGGCCAAATTGTTTTCAGTACCTGGGTGGAATAGTATCTTAAGAGGGCAGTCCTGAAAGGTGACAGAACAGGACATCTAAGCATAAAATGCTCTAAGGATTCTTGTTCCATCAAATTACATAATGAACACACTTCGGTTGCGTCCCATTTATATAATATTCCCTTTGTGATTATTCTTATCCTCGATTGATGCGTTGCTTTTAATTGAATGGCCCAATTGTACATAACCAAACCAGTAGGTTTAAGATCCTGTTCTGCCAGATATATAAAACATTGCTTAGATAAATTATGGTATCCTTAAAAAAATAAAGAGTATTAAAAATAAATGTGATTATCTTACAATAAAAGTGAAAAATATATATACTGAGAACAAGTAATTTAAATTTCTTTGTTTTTTTGATTTCAATTGTAATCAATCAATACCATCCACATAACACAATACGACTATACTCTTTAGATCTGGGAGTGTTTTTATTTTTTTTCATCTTTTACTTCATTCTTTACGATTTTATTATTTTATTTTTTATTACTTACAATGGAGGGAAGGTTGACGATGTGAGTGAGATCTCTGTGTTCGCGATGATAATGTATGTATATATTGAAAAATTTACATATAAATTAAAAAAACACATTACTTAAATGTAAAAAAAAAAAAAATTAAATAACAAAAATTCACTTAACACTTACTACACCACTTCTTCGTCTTCTTCAAATGAAATTGTTCGGAAGTAATTTCTTTTCACCTTTTTTACTTTTCAATCAAATTTATTATTATTTTTATTACAATGATTGTGTTGATATGTTTTTATTTAAAATGATTTGTCAATTCGATAAAAAATAATTCTTTCTTACACACAACACAACAAACAAATATAATTTTGATGGTTTATTTATTTTTTGGTTTTATTTTATTTAATTTTTTAATTCAGTTATTTTTGCATTCTCATCTCAATGTCAGTGAAACAAAGTGTATAACGTGTACTTATGTAAGCATGTAAGAAGTTATAATTATTTTTGATTAATTTATTAAAATAATATTAGATAAGGTCAACACTAGTATTAAGACACAAAAGTTTAATAAAATGATAAAGTAAAGAAAAAAAATTATTTGTATGGACGAAAATTATTTATTGAAAATCTTTACGTCACCTGTCGAAATGAAACTTCGGGTGTTAAGGAGAATAGTTTTTGCCTATTTTTTTCTATAAAACGCACCGTTTCCGAGATATTTCACTTTAACGAAAATGTAAAATTCAGTCTTAACTTTCCGTGCTCACAAAATTTGCAAGACCTCTCCAATTTTCATGGGATGTGGTACAAGGGTTCTACAGTCTATTTTGACTTTTATCGAAAGAATCGGCGATTATTTTTTCGATAGATATTTCAAAAGATATTGGTTTCCGAGATATTTCAATTTTTAGATTTTTTTTGGAAAAATTATGTCTAAAACTGTATACTGTTTTGAAAATTGTCAATTTTAACGATGAATTACATTTACAGACGTCCCAGACCCCATATTACAGTTTGTACTATGGGCCACAGTGTTCATTTTTCAAAATTTTATAATTGATTTGTGCAGAATAAGGCATGAATAAGGCAGAAATCAATTATAAGAAATCAAATTTAAAATTTTGAAAAATGGATACGACTTCTGTGGATTGCACAAAAAGACGGGTGTTATAAGTTTGAAGTATATGTGTGTCTTAAATTTCCCCAACTACTAGAACAATTATTTTTATTTTATAAATACGTATTTCGACTACAAGGTAGTCATAATCAGTATGAATTAGCTAATCGTAACTATCTCTGGGCAATGAGCAACGTATCTCTATGATGATCTTATGAAGTAAAGGTAAAGTTTTTTTTAAAATTACTTATAAATTTGGTGGAGGTAACGGGAAGTTCTAATTATCGTCCATACTATTGCGTTGTGGGTTTTTAAATTTTACTTTTCTTTAAATATAATTATTTTAATATCTATAAGTGTGTGCACTAACTTTTTAGATGTAAAAAAATAATTTTATAGTTTCAAAAAATTAAATACCTAAATTAATAAAATAGTTAATTGTAAAAGCGTGAATTGCTTTCTGAATATTAATTACTTGAAGAATATTACGATTAAATTACAATACAAAGCATATTCACGGTTTTACCATAAGGTTCTCAATAGCTTTTTTCTTTTTAGTGCACCACTCATAAAAGAACATCCCTTAATTAAATAATTATTATTATTTTAATAAACTTATTATACCGTCTGTTTTGGAAAGCTTTGCTAATGGAGAATCAATGTTAAATATGATTTACTATAATTACTACACAATGCTTCATAAAGAAATAAAAATAGTGGGGGTACTCTGTAGTCTTTAGTGTGTGTGTGTATGCATACGTAATGAATAATAATATTATAAATTAAGTGGGCATCATTAAACCCCCACTCTTAAATGACATCAAACAAACATCATACCACAAGCAGCTAGATGTTTGTAAGTATGTGTATGTATGTATGGTTTTATAGTAAATATTTTATTTATTTATTTAACATTGATTCCCTATTAGAAATGCTTTTGAAAACAGACTGTATATTCTCGAATTCTATAAAATTAAATTGTTTTAGTAATTGCCATGTTATCATTCGGAAAAATTTTGTGGTGTTCTTTAAATATTGAATTGAGATGATAATGCCATCATACACACTGGGATGATATATATTACGTTTTAATATTACGTTTTATATTGGATATTATTTGAAATATTTTTTGTTTTCTAAAATAATTTATACATATTTTTTTTTAGTTTGTTAATATTATTACATAATAATATTTTGGTAAATAAAAATCGTTATAATGTATGAAAATTATTTACAATTACATATATACAGATTTTCGTTAATTAACGTAAACATTAAAAATTACATGAAAAGTTTTTTTTTTTTTTTCATTTATATATTTTTATTTATTTACAAGATATGTTGATAAAATATTTTTATTTTACAATTTCTACAAAAGTGCACACAATTTTTTTTTTTGGTAATTTATAGTGATTTTAAAAAGCATATTTCGTGAATCGGTTTAGAGTGAATTACGTCATAAATTAGTTTTTCGATTGGTCTTGAATATTTTTATCGTTAATGTAGTTCATAATTGTCAATTAACTCGTTTGAAAATGTTATTTAAGTTTGTTTACAATTAAGTTCTTTTTTTTTTGGATAGTTATGGGTGAAATTACTATTGCTTATTTAGATTATGAATGAGTTGATTATTAAACAAAAATTTTGTAATCTTGCAAATTAATTATGATAAGTTTTACAATATACGTTATAATGCCAAAATTTAATTTGTAACAGCTTTGATAAAAATTTCATATTAGATCAAAGTCGGTTTTGTAATATAATACTGGTGATCTCATTAGTTTATCGCATATAAATATATACGGTTGGTTAAAAATTTATATGAGGAATATACCGCACAAATTAAAGTGGAAAAACTGGGTCCAAAATTCAATCTTGAACGAGGTGTACGCCATGGGGATCCATTATCTTCTAAGCTTTTCAATGCTGTTTTACAATGCATATTTAATTTACTCAATTTGGAACGTTTTGGAATTAAAATTGACGGTTTAAATTTATCAAACATAAGATTTGCAGATGACATTGTATTATTCTCTGAAAATCTACACGACTTGCAAGTAATGTTGAACCAGCTTGCGTTTCAGAGTAAACTAGTAGGGCTGACAATAAATGCCGAAAAAACAAAATTAATGTCAAACGCAGACGTATCGCCAATCTTGGTCTTCATCTGGGAAAACACAAAATAGAGCACGTTCCTAGTTTAAAATACTTGGGAAAATGAATGTCTTTTCAAAATCAGAATTGTATTGAGATACATCAGAGAATAGTAAACTCCTGAAAAAGGTTTGGTTTCTCTAACACCTTTTTAAACGTAACATACCCATAAGCTTAAAACGTAAAGTATGGGACGCGTGTATCCTACCAATAATGACCTACGGTACGCAAACTTCGGCCCTGACCATCTCACATTATAAAAAAACTAAGAACATATCAAAGGAGCATGGAGAGAAGTATGTTGAACATTAAAAGAAGTCATAAAATACCTATAGTTTAATCGTTTTAACGAGACCAGCCATGTAAACAAACTGCACACGAATGAACCAAGACTTGCAATGATCAAGCGCATGGTACTAAGCACATAAATAATAATAAGTCTTAGTTCACTCGTACGCAATCCGCTCACATAGCTGGCCTCGTTAAAACGATTTAAGTATAGTAACAACATTAGAACAAGAAAAAATATTAAGGATGTTGTGGTTAATATCAAACAACTGAAATGGAGTTGGGCGGGACAGTTTGGTAGAATTAAAGATGATCGCTAGACTTCAAGATGCACGTTATGGACACCTTACAACCATAAGAGAAAAAGAGGTCAACCACCATGTAGATGGAGAGACGAGATCGCTGCTTTTGCGGGTAGACGGTGGAGTAGATTGACTACAAACAAGAAGGAATGGAATACACTGGGGGAGGCCTTTGCCCAGGAAGTGGGCTAATACAAGCTTATATTATTATTATTATTATATAGATATTTCACTTTTAGAATTTCACACTTTTCATTTAGTCAATACATTTATCTATAGTTTTCTCTACCAGATTGTTTTGTTGCAATCATAGCCAGTGTACAATACAGTTTAATTACAGATCGCGTGTTATTGTATGTGCAGTTGTCCAAGACGAGAAAATGACGTTTTCTATAGTTGCCTTATCCAATTTTAATACGATTGCAAAAATTAAGCACTGAGTAAATCAAAACCAGCAATACACTACTGCTGCCTTCAATTTTACAATAAAAAATTTGGGAATGTTAAAAATCGTCTCAGTAATAGAGATTAGTCATTAAGTCGCAGAGCTGGTAACGATTTTTGAGTAGATAGCTGGCAATTTTGGATACCGGAGATGCTTCACATTTTAGTTGTTTTTGAGAAAAATAAACATTCTAGAGTCTAGACTCTAGAGTCTAGACTCTAGAGTCTAGACGGTTTGGGTGGTATTGGTACTAATTAATTATATGTTCAAAATTAACTTAAATGTAATATTAAGTTAATTTGGATGTGCCTATAATTTATTTTTAACCGCATATTTTTTGCAAATTTTCAGTACGTGCATTTCTTAAGTACCCGAAAAAGCACACAAGCTATTCCTTTTGTATTTAGAATAAAGGTACTATCATGCAAATTTGCTGAATGCCTGAAACCATTATACAGCTCTTGAGCTAACTTATGTCATCACTCCTGAACCATATTTAACTATATCTGTATATTAAAGGCCATATGTGTACATGTAAAACTTCAGGTCCCGAATCCATTCATTTAAAGACTCATTATTTTTTATATTAAAAATCGCCCTGCTCGCAATGGGGCTCCGCCCCTTAATCCCGGGGTGGCCTTTGGTCTAGGCTTCGGGTCCTTGACATAATGCAACAAACCGCACCCTTCTATCATGAAGAGTAAAAAAGGTAATTTTGAAAGGTTTTCCTATTTCTGGGGGAGGGGGGTTGGTGTTTCGTTGGCAAAATTACATTTTTCCGATATTTCCTGTAAGGTTTAATACGTCAGTGAGTCAGTTCACAAAGGGCTGTATATATTATAGGATTAAGTGATTGAAATTCAAATGTTTTTCGTTGTATGTGTCATTTCAAAAAAGTTGTGATGAGACATATTCGACAACAATATTCAAACAATCGAATATAAAATGTATATTTTCAAGATTGTAGATTTTATTTTTAAATCGGTTTTGAACAAGAAAGGGGGATAATCAGTTTATACTTGCAAATATGACATGATCCAGGTTTGAACCATAAAAAGTCCTATACCAATATACTAATAGGTTCATATCAAATGAAAAAGTTCTTATTATACATTTTTGTGCCGAAAAACAAGTGTTTTTTTACCATAAATAATATATACAAATTTCCATGGGTCGTCGAATTATAAAATGAAATAAATTATATAATGTTTACATCAATTATAATATTATTTACTTGTGTACAATAATGAAATAATAAAAAATAAAAGGTATATTAAGCCATCCAGTCAACAGAATTGTAATTAAATGCTAATTTGTATCATTTTTTGTTACACAATATAGAATGAATTTTGTCACCCGTAATATCATTTTATTTTATTTCAACGGCTTGGTGGCATACATGGGTATACGTAACATTCGTATGTTGATTTTGTTGCGAAAACAGGTCAGTAGGCAAATTTTGACTGGCTCGAGAACTTTTGCCGGTAGATTCATCGAGTATTCTACAAGGACAATAATTCAGATATACGTACACCAAAATTTGCCAAATACTAGCATGAATAGGACAAGTTTCTCAAGATTCTTAAGGTCCCTAAAATATAGCAAATCCTCTGAAGAAAACACTCGTATCCATCGAAAATTCCCATAATTGAATGGTCTGAATAGTGAAATAACACAGAGCGACTGTAGTATGGGTGTGGGGATAGTTTTACAAGTCAACGACACTTCAATATAGTCTCAAAAGTTTTGAACTGTGCAGTCCAAAATCTAGGAACATGCAGACCAACTTTACAGTTGTTTCTGAGAGTGTTTTCGGATATTGTATCATGGGGAAATTAATTCAGAATAAATCAAGAAATCTGAAGCATTAAAATATCATTGGATGTTACATAACATCAATCGAACATTATGTGTTATTTAAAATGAACCCTGATAGTAATCAAACGTAATATTACTTCCGACTTTTCGAAAAAACATGTGACAATTATTATTTGGAAGTCAGGGTTCGGTAATTGGATTACTAAATTATAATTAATCCAATTATTATTAACATTTATTATGATTAATGGTTAGTTATGATCATATTTACTGAATAGTGCTATGAAATTTTGTAACATTGTTTGACGCACGTTTGCAGACAGATCATATTATGTAGTACTCTATATGTAATATATATATATATATATATATATATATATATATATATATATATATATATATATATATATATATATATATATATATATATATATATATATATATATAATTTAATTGCATTGACAGAGCAAGATTGTGTAGCTGTAACTCTACAATTAACCTCTGAAGAATTTAAAAACATTCACCAGAGACAGCACTAGTGGAGGCAACATGTTTTGATTTTCTCATTGACAGCTCCTTAAACGTACGTCTTATTATTATTTAAATAAATAAATATTGTGAATGCAAAAATAAAAATATTAAATTATTATACCCACTAAACATTGTACGTTCGCGAATTGTACGTCTGACAAGTTGACAAGAAAAAGTGTTTGGAGAGGATTCATTTATCGCGAAGAACAGATTTAACAATTAAAAAAAACATAGAAAAAAATAAAATAAAAAAAACATACTTATGTTTGTTCTAAATATTTTATAAATTCTAATGGCCCAACAATTAACAATCCAAATCCGTTATCAACGACTGTATCAAAGGTTAGTAATTGTTTATTTTTTGAGGTTATGCTCAAGCTTAGTAAGCTTATCAAGATATTGACATTAAGTAAATTATAAATTTAATTTTTCTTAAAATCTACATTCTTCGATTCTTAAATTTAAAAAAAATAGTATTAAAAACAAAATTTTTATGCAAAATTTAAATTTTTGACAACATATTAGACGAATTATCTACGACAACTAACCTCTCTACAAGTATATTTTAATTACTTGAAAGAGGTAACCCACGACATGCAACCCATCTTTTTAAATCCCGAACAAGATGATCTTTAACTTGTACATATTTTAATTTTGCTGCAGGTACATCATCATCCGTTAATTCCATTTTTATTAAGTACGTTTAACGTTGCTGTCAATGGAAAAATCAAAACATGCGTACTACCTCACGAGAGTGCTGCCTCTGGTGGATTTTTTTTAATCTTCAGAGGAAACAGACTAATTTAAATAACTGTTTAACATGCCCATTACTAGGAAGTACTATTACATTTGGGACGTTTTATTTTTTCTGTCCTTACAGTCTCAAACATTGCCAACATAGCTTAAGATACCTGATATTTGTTTACAGTAACTAATCAACGTTAATGACCATTTCTTTAACATTCTTAACGCGTAATAAAACTAATAGTAAAAATAAAAAATATAACTGCTAATTTTTTTGTCAAAGTCTTGTTTCACTCTCTTGTTGTACAACTTTTTGATAACCTGATTTACCATCTTTAAATTTCCCGCTACTTTTTAAATTACTACTAGTATTACAAATATTACCGCTATGCTATCTTTTATTACCGTAATCTTTACGTCATACTGCACTGCTACTTGTTGGAATATAGCCACCACTACCACCCCCACCACTACCTGGTCCACCAATTGTATTGGTTCTTTGTGGTTTTTGTAATGTTGATGTTTCAAATTGCTCAAAGGATGAACAATCCATTGTTGAGAATGTTGTATTACCAATGGTTGATTTTTTATTTTTATGATGTAATGTTTTACTTTTCGAACAATAAGAACTGGATGTGGAGCTAGAACTATCACCACTTACTTGACATACACCAAGTATACCTTGATGCATTATTGTTGAACCGGATAATGGTAAAGTACCATATCGATTGTGATGATCGCTACCAAACGATTGTGACGAGCCTTTTTTGATTTTAATTGGAATCGTTTGACCAGCAAATAAATAGTTATTCGGCGTTGATGTCATTGTTGTTGTATTTGGTGGTGGTATTGTGGGACCAAAATCTTGTTCATTTAAACCAGGTATTACCGCACTCGATGTCACATGTAAACTATCAGTTACTTGTTCGTTACCAATATAATCATTGTTGGCTTGATCGCTTGTCGAACATAAATCTGGTGTAGTTTTATTTAACAATAATAGAGGACCATCACAGCCAATCATATCATTGTTACCACCAGAGCAGGGACCACCTCCACCACCTTCATCGTGTGAGGTATGATCTAATAATAGATCCTTATGATGATGATGATGATGTGAATAAGGATTATCACATTTTCTATTATTTACGGTACATATATTTGTGTTTGTATGATGATGTAATAAAGGAACACTACTTGCTCCACCCCCACCACCAGTAGTTGATGACGTATTATGGTGAATAATATCATATTGAGTACGCATTGTATGATAATTTTGTGTTGTTGTACTTAATGGATATTTCGTTTGGGTACTATTACTGGTACAATGTTGTGCAGGTAAAGTGGAATGATGATGTAAATGATGGCTACTACCACCACCACGACTATTGCCGCCTTCTACGTGACGTACTAAATAATCACTTGATAAATGTTGATGGTGTTCACGTAATTTACGTTCAGCACCTGGTACCATTACGCGTACCTATAACAATAAAAAATAATCATACAATATATGTTATTATTTTCCAATTTGATACTGTGCTTACAAAACTAATACTACACTCTTTTCGATTATTAAATCGATAGGTTTTTTTTTGTATTCGCGTATATTTATTGCATTTACTCACGTTACGTTTCTTAGTATGACGGATCGCATATCTCATTTATAAAAAATACTTATGTATGAAAAGCTTGTCAGTGGGAAAAGACCATAATGTCAACGAAAAATCATAAACAAAGAATCATAAAAATGGTAAACCGAAATCATGAATTATCTAGTGTAACTTTAAATTAGATAACCACTTATGAAACTTAAGCAAGAAGGCCTCTCTACAGCAGAATATTTCGTGAAAGAGATCTAATTTCAAAACCTACCGAAGAAACCTCATAATGATAATATAGGAAATGGTTTTTTTTAGAACAAAATAAGTTTTTTTAGTAGCGGATATTTCGAGAAAGGGATCTAATCTAAAAAAATTTTAGTAAACCTGATTTTAGAAATACCTATTCCACGAGCCAAGATCGCGATTTAAGTATTTAAGAATTTTTCTGAAAAGATGTTGAGTTTGATTTAATAGTGGATATATTTTCTTTATTTAGTTCATACGTTATTCACTAGAATAGATTCTAGTCGGTAATGAATATACAAATTTTGAAGTGAGTACTTACAGTTTCACGCACATCATATTTTACTGAATAATCTTTTATAATAATAACAATAATAATAATCTCTTATTATAGTAATCCTATATTTCTCCGGCCAAAATACATATTTCAGTTTGTATTAATTCGCATATAGCTGGAAATTGGTACAGACGTTCAGTACTCTATTACAATTTGAAATAAAATTTGAAAAGTCCCCATCGATCCTCTATCGGGAAAAATTTCTAAAAATAGATAAATTCGAGGTGAAAGGTCGAAATTATCGTTTTTTTTCATTTTTCAGGCAAACGGTAAGTTTTATCATAAAAATCCATCACTTAAAAACTGTAGATCATTCAATTATCTATAAAAATTATCCTGACATTTTTTTCCCTAAGAGTCATCTTTTTTGAGATATATTTTTGAGGCCCTGTCTAAATATCTCCTTTTGACAAAATATTAAAAATATTCAGAATATTCCTAATGAAAAAAATTCTATAAAATGCCTGTTTTTATTATTTACTTTAGTTAAAAATTGTTTTACATAAACATATTGTATGAAAGTAAAAGAAATATTATTCAAACAAACCATGTCTTCCACAGTTGGAAATCGCCGAAGATATGCGGTTATTGATAACAATGCTGCAAGTTCAGCCATTATAAATGCAGCCCCAGCTGCAAAGAATGACCATCCATATCTATAATCGTACGGTGGTGTCAGTGCATCATTAAGTTTTGATCCACTTGGTGTTAAATAGGCACTATGCGCTCCAGTCATTCTGGATACCATTTGTGGCCGTTCCATATACGCTTCAGATAATACAGATGCAAATACTACTAATCCGCTACCTAATGATAAACCTGAAACAAACGAAAATAAAACAAAATTAATTTGTGTGAACTAAAATACAAAATTTGTTTTACATTTTTACAAACACATCATTAATTTCATTATAAATCAAGAGTATTAATTTAGTAATTTTTAGTGAATTTTCATAAGAAGTTTCCGCTATTGGTTTCGCAAAAATTTCCTCAAATGTTCAAACCCATATTCAATTTGTTTAGTAATAGAAATGATTTTTATTTTTTAAATTAAAAAATTAAATTCATTTCTCAAAATATTCAATCTTCAATCGTTCCGTAATTAATTTAAAAATCCATCCTTAAATTAATTACTCAATTTTTATGTTTTTTTCCTCAACTAGTATTGTTAGTCTAAAAAAGACACTGTTGCATTGCTTAAACATTTGCTTAAAAGTATGATACAACTGCGAATGGCATCCTTAGGTTGGTTCACAAATTGAAAAACGTGTTCATTAGAGTTCGGTTCGGAATGAAAACAAGAAAAAAGTGCGAAATTTTCCTATTTACATATAAAAATTGCAAAAATTATAAACAAATAAAGATTCCAAAACAAGGCGTTTTAGTTTTTTGGAAATATCTCAAAAACTAAAATCGGGAAAATTTAAAAAAGATTCTTACAGAAATTTAAAAACAAAATTTACAATTCCCAGAACTTTTTCTCAATTATTTACTTAATCTAATGTTCAAAATCGGACATAGCAAGTATTAATTTAAAAATTAAGTAGTTTTTTCTCTGCTTTTTTAGAAAATGAGTCTAATGATCTTTTCAGAAATTGATTAATTTTCTTAGACTTTTAATTAGACTTTGATAGTTTTAAACGTCAAAGATAGTTTCATTGTGATGCCTAAGCATGTGAGTGGAGGACTAAGAATTTTGTGTGGAGATTAGGAATTGGTAGAATGTGCGGTTGCAGCCGACTCTGATAGGAACTATGCCGATATTCATCTGGAGTTCGTGAAGGAAACTGCAGAAAACCTTCACATGCATAGCCGGTTACTTCGTTCTTATCCATACGCCGATAGTTTAGTCAATTAACCGCCCTTTTTTTTTAAAAATAATTGACAAACTGCGGATGTCGGGATTCGAACCCATAACCTCCCAGTTCCAAGTACACACAACGCCTTTACAAGCGCGGCTACTTGGCTGGTTACTATACAAATTAGTTTTACAATTTTGTGCATAACATATAAAATATAAATTCAATACTAATCAATTTATTAACCCGACTTCAAAAAAGGAGGATGGTTCTCAATTCGTCTGTATTTTTTTTTTTTTTTTATGTTTGTTACCTCAGAACTCCGTCATTTATGAACCGATTTTGAATTTTTTTTTTTGTTTTAAAGGGTTTGATTCCCGATTGGTCCCATTGTCACCAAATCGCATTCTGATGAGGGGATCTCCGGGAAATTGAGGAAAATCCTCATTTTATATGATAACCGATTTCTGCGAAATTTTTTTTTTTTTTTGAAAGGGTATACTCATTCATAATGGGAAAATAAAAAAATTTTTTTAAAAACCGACTTCAAACAAATTTTTTACAAAAAAAAAAAAAACCGACCCCAAAAAAAAAAATTTTTACAAAAAAAAAAACAAAATGCTTGTAAAAAAAACTGAAAATCTGTTATAAAAAAATGCACTAAAAATTACAAAAAAAAAAAAACGGGTAAAAAAAAATGTGTTATAAAAAAATTCACTAAAAATTAGTTGGTCGTTTAGTAGGTCTACCCATATTTAGACAAATAAAATCAGTTATAGAACTTCAATTTCACTAAAAAGCGAGAAATAAAACCTATTTTGACAAAATGGAAACCCGACTTAACAAAAGATGCACTAAAAAGTAAAAAAATAATTGCATATTCTTGTGCCAATTTTAGTTCACCAAAGCAAAAATTTTTAAATATATATGTACAATTATTGTTATTTTTGGAGGCGGTGTCCAAAAGTTATGTGAATTTCTCTATGTTGACACCGCCTCCAAAAATAACAATAATTGTACATATATATTTAAAAATTTTTGCTTTGGTGAACTAAAATTGGCACAAGAATATGCAATTATTTTTTTACTTTTTAGTGCATCTTTTGTTAAGTCGGGTTTCCATTTTGTCAAAATAGGTTTTATTCATACTAAGACGTCTTGGATTACTATTATATATAGTTAAATTTATAACACAATATAAAAAGTTGGAGACGATTGATCACATTCACAGCTAACATGAGATAATAGGGAATATGCATGAACATTTTTTTTCACATTTATTTTCAGAATATGAAAATACTGTTAATACTGTAATAATATTTAAAAACGAAATTAAAATCCGACAAATATCAAGGAAGCTGTAAGTTTTTAAAGATTATTATCTGTCTCTTTCTTGAAAAAATACTAAAAACGGAGTTTTACGTGTATTTTAAATGGTGAAAGTGTAATATGACGTCACATAACATACCAAGATGGCTATCACCCTCTTGTCTAATCGGGTATTTCAATCATTCATATCTCGCATATTTTTAAAGTTATTTAAAAAGTAATTTTACCTTGATATTTGTCAAGTAAACATGCTTCAATTCAAGTGAAAAAAATTCTTCGTGCATATTCCCTATTTCAATTAAAAGTTATACGTTTTGTATATGTAGTAGCTTGGGAGAAGGTTGGGAAATTGACAAACTTTATTTTTTTCTGTAATAATAATATTAACATTCATTTTTGCTAAATAATTAGAAATAATAACATATTTAAACGAATATTTTCAATGCGGGGTATATAGAAAATTTTATAAACATAAATAACAATAGAATTGGTAATATTCTTACAGCGTTCACAAACTATGTACGAGTTATGACGAGTCTACGAATGTGCGGGAAAAGAAATATGCTACAATATACTGAGTGATTGGGAAAATGCATCATAGTATGCTGTGTTTTCATATAGATAATATTATTGTGTATGAGGTGCTTTTAAATTAAAAGAATAAACCCCCTACATGCTTGGTCTATTTGATATATTTGAAAGGGATTCTGTGCTGAAAATTTTTCACTAGACGACTGCAAGGCAACTATCTTAATAAAACAATACGTTTATTATTTTGAAGCCTCTTCCAGCTCTATTAATGAGGAAGTGACGGCTAATTTGTAATTCACACCAGCTGACAGAAATTCACGTTACGCCACTGACATAAATTCGAATTTAGCTCCATTATACAAATAGATTTTTCAGCAAAGAAAATTGTGATAAATAATATGTCTTTGATAAGATACTTTACTGTGAAACTATATTTCATTTTAAATGTCAAACACAAATATAGGTTATGTTACCACAACAAAAATTATAAAGTTTACGTATGGAATATAAACATTCTCATTTATATTGAATTTTAAATATTAAATATCATAATTAATCACTTTCGATAATTGAATTCTTAGTTTACGATACGTGTAAATTTGTAACACAATTCATTACATGTCATATATATTAATATATATATATGTGTAGTTACTATCTGTTTCAAAAGTGGCGTTATCTTTTCAAATTTTTTTGCAGTCGATTTGTGTATAATCCATTTTTGTTTTTGAAAAAAAATGTTTCGCATAAAAGTGAAAGATTTTTCGAAAGGCGAATGGATTCGACACAAATCAACTGGAAAATTTTGAAAATGGGACGCCACCTATGAACCCGATAGTATATTATTATGGCGATGTTAAAACATGTGATAGATGTATACTAAACAGAGGTATATTAGAATGAAATAGCAGGATATGATGATATCAAAATATGGAACTAACTCAATTCCGACAAACGGATATTCAATTGAACATTACATTAATAACCAGGAAATAAAACTATGCTGTTACATCAATATCCGTTTTCAATTATGTTGATTGCTGGCTGCTGCTACTGCTGAGTGCTATTCTCCCAACTACATACGTAGTACATTGATACAACAAACTCGACTAGATGATATTTACAGCACTCAAATATTCAATCCGTTTAGGTTATACTATATATTTTACACTTTTTTGTATTTATTATAGAATCTCAATACATAACGCACTGAGTGTTTTGTATAAATGTTCTACATGTAGGTATATGAAAGGTGAATTAGAGGAAATACGTTTTTTCTTTTTTCATATAGATTAAAAATGTAAAAAAGTCCACGTAACCACTACGATTCGATAGAGAAAAAAAATCGTTACGCAGGAGCTAGTCTACAATTTAAATCTGATCAAAATGAAATGTCGAATCTGATATCATTTTAGTATTTTCAAGGCTAACTTTATTAATAAATGGCATACGTCAAGAGGAAAGGGATGCATAAAGATAGAAGAAACCACAAATTATAAAATATCTCTCTTAATAATGTGTACAGAGATATTTAGAATTTTAACTTTCAATCTTTAATTGTAACTATTTTTGTAAATATTAGTTAACAGAAAAATGATAAGAAACAAAATTACAGTAAAACTTAGTATCTACAACTTAACTCCTGATAAATTTTTTGATTTTTCAAATATTAAGGGAGATATACCAAATTTTGTGTTTCCCCTTCCCTCTAAACCCACCGTTCTCCTTGTCCGATTATACCCATTAACAAACTTGATTTTTAGAATACCAAAAGCGCCTCAAATACCAAATGTCATTCCAATCGAAATAAAACTGTGTACATATATATATATATATATATATATATATATCATCTCATAACATTGAACCAAACAACAGTCATATTGTTGCTTTTAGAAACATAACAAAGAGCAGAGGTTGTTGATATGTGATGATGGTGATCACTATTGGAGTAGTTAGAAGATACTGTCCAAATTTTATGTGAATTTCTCTATACTCCAAATGACACCGACTCCAAAAATAACAATAATTGTACATATAAATTTAAAAACTTTTGCTCAGGTGAACTAAAATTGGCACAAGAATATGCAATTAATTTTTTACTTTTTAGTGCATTTTTTGTTTTAGAATATTTGATTTTTAAAGTCGGGTTTCCATTTTGTCAAAATTTTTTTTTATTGAGTGAAACTAATTAAGTGAGAGAGTCACTCTCACACTACACACATGAATGTCAGTGGTGTCATCAGTTGGTCAGGCATAGTTCAGTGATATACAGGTACTCTGGTCAAAAATATTTTTATATTTTTCAAGTGAAAGACATATTGAGCATAAATTCTCTGAATACTGTGCACTGAGAGAGACTGGTATTGATATGTGCAGATGGACCTCACTGAAGAAAAATTAGATTGAATAGATAGATTGTAGAGGCTGCCCTGGACGAGCTACACTTCGACCTTAAGGTCCATTTTGATGCCTAACGATGTGAGGATGTGAGTGGAGTGGAAGGAATTTTGTGTATAAACTAGGAATTGGAAGGATATGCGGCTGCTGCCGACTATGATAATAACTATACCGATATTCATCTGGAGTTCGTGAAGGAAACTGCAGAAAACCTTCTCAAGCATAGCCGGTTACTTCGTTCTTGTCCATACGCCGATAGTTGAGTCAATTAACCGCCCCTTTTTTTTCCCTAATAATTGACAAACTGCCGATGTCGGGATTTGAACCCATAACCTCCCAGTTTCCAAGTAGGCATACTGCTCAGACATAACGCCTTTGACCGCTCGGCCAGTTGGACTGGTAATGCGCCATTAGCACATTAAGCGATATGTGCAAAAGTTGTTTATGGAGTAGTTGGCTACAACTGTTCCTCCGGTAATGAAAACTATATATACAAATCTTCATTGGGGTCTTATGATACTGCATTTATATGCAATTACAAAAGTAAAACCTTATTAAACCAATTATGGTTATTAGTTCCATGCATCAAAGTAAAGTCTTGACAAAGTTTCTGTCGAAGGTGAATAATTTATATATACCTTTTAGTAAATATACACCTAAATGTATTTTCAATTCTCTGTGTATTACAACACATATGTGTTGAATATTTGTGGGTTTGAGGTTAACCATACCAAATGCATGTATTTATATAATACCAACTATATCTGTACAATTTTATAAAATTGATACAACGTTATAATTTTTTTGCATTTAATGAATTTATGTCTTTTTTTTATTTTTAAACTTATGAGTGAATCTACTAAATGAAATTTTTTTTTAATATACGCGACATAATATATTTTTAATGGATGCATACATGAATAATATTATTTCGTTTAATTTTTTAATACAAATGTTTCCAAGATTAAATCGAAATATTTCACATGTTCTGTCTATTTTTTATTTTATGGAGTAATAGTTTTACTTTGACAATATAACCGTAGTTTAAAATTCGTAGTATTACGACTAAGATAAAAGCCCTCATTTTGGCAAAAATTGATTTACCCGCGGAATTACGAATAAAAATAGGTTTACAGGTATTTATACCGAAATTTTTCAGTCGTTTATTTTTGAGAAGTATATATTAAAGTTCCCAAGAGGTGTGGCTAGTCGTTCGATAATCGAACGAATAACTTATTAATGTTTGCTCGATAGTCGGACGATTAAATTATTTTATTCGTCTGATAATTTTATATTAAAAATCTTTTTTTATTGATGAATATAAATACGATATTTAAAAGCAAAATACGTGCAATAAGCAGGTAAATTCTGCTTAATTTACATATCTAAACTTTTATTCACGATAAAATTCACCAATTACCAAAAGCCACAGAATCTCAACAAGGTAAACTTCCGTCAACTCGACTTAAGTTATTTAAGTCGATTTATGTGCCGAACTGATTCTGTAATCGATTTAGTGTTCGTTTGTGGAGATATTGAATTAGATAAATTTTAATATCATTTCATCGTTCAATAATTATCCACTATCCCAAAAAATTATTTGGAAAAGTAATTATTTGGTAAGACGAAGAGCAGATCAAAGGTTTTATTTTTATGAAAAGAGTACAAAATGTTTTCTTATTTTCAGTATATGAGGAGATATAAATCCGTTACATGGGATGAATACTTAGATAAAATTTAACCCAAATTATTTCAAAAAGATTTAAAGATCAATTTGTGATTGATTACCTGGAAAATAAGAAGAAGTTTTGAAATTTGGAAGATTTATAGTTTTAAAAAATTTTTATAAAATGGAAACCCGACTTCAAGAATCAAATATTCTAAAACCAAAAATGCACTAAAAGGTAAAAAAATAATTGCATATTCTTGTGTCAATTTTAGTTCACCTAAGCAAAAATTTTTAAATATATGTATAGACTGCTTAAAAGACAATCAAATTATTAGGATAATAAAATATACAATTATTGTTATTTTTGGAGTCGGTGTCCAAATTTACCCAAATTTTCCCTTTATAGATTACTGACATAGACTACTTTTGAAGGCGAACATTTTTACTTTAACTGGGATATCAATACTTTTTGAATATGAAAACTTGGCCCCTCTCACATTTTTGGTTCTGCTGAAATAAATATTAAATGATAAATCAATGATGTTCGGTGGGTCTTATCAGTGTGCGTATACAATGTAATTTCCTATGTTCTATTTTTAACAAAACAGTGTTATATGACTAACACTGTTTAAAGCAGTTTTGCTCTTTTGGTGTGCGTTTGGCCTTAAATTCTTTTTCATTCCTTACCTGTAGTAACGTAAAATACTTTGAGTATAAATATATTTTTGCATTCCAAATGTTCGTATAAATTTATTATCGGGGTAGGTTTAATTATACTCCCACCAATAAAATTAAATATGTACCCTATAACCATACCAAATGGTTAATAGTGTGGTATCGCAACGATCATAAATACTTTGTATGCGTTTCAGAAATCCAATAAACCAAGTACATACATTATTGCATACTGCAGTATAGATGGTGGTGGCTTATCTGGTATATTTTTTTCCATGAAAGGTCATTTATGATATTTAATACTGTAGGTAGGCATACATACTTTGTACAGTATAGATACACGGTTATATTTGTTTGATACCTAGATGTGGTTAAAGTTAGCAGGTTGATTTTCGAATTTGTAAAAAAAGGTGTGTTAGGTTTGTACTATGTGTTAAGTTATGCTATACTTGCCCGCACAATGAAGGAAAAGTTGGATATTTAAAAAATTGGTAAGTACTTTATTTTTTTCGAAAAAAAACAATAAATATTACACGATAAGATACGCGTGTCATATCCAATCCTCCTATGATTTTCATGCGGTCTCCTATTTGTATATATTTGAATATTCTATATATTCAAATTCTATATATTTGAAATATTTGAAGTAGTGGAAGTGGTGGGAACGATAAATATTTTAAGTAGTGGAAGCGTAGGGAAAATACATTTCAGGTTTTGTAGTATTAATATGACGGGAGCCAGAGATATAAGAATAAAATGCGACAAAGACGCGGGTATCAGTTAGTTTATTTATAATTATATTGTGATATAGTAACACTTGAAATGAAAGGAGGTACAATGTATTGTTTAAGGTAAGATGTTTGGTTACACGTAAATTTTTGTTGAGTCCAATCAGTCACAATAGAAAATAATAGGCGGTAATACACATACATTTGAATCGATATTTTTCATTGGAAAGATAAGAGTTTTTCATCCGGCACCCCAAGTTTAAAAAAATTTCAGTTCGGTAAGTTTAACACAAAAATTGGTGACCCTTATGCTAGAGAATGCAATATGGTTATGTTGAAATATGAACAGTAGATTTTTCATAAGCAGTACCTTTCCGTTTTTTTCGAAAAAGTTATAGATATGCTATAATGTGCTCGGATTATGAAGAAATGTGCAAAAAAGAAAAATTGATAAAATGGAAAAGTTATGGGCAGAAGAAAAGTAATTCATTAGACCCATTTATATTTATTTATAAACAAGTTCTATGGATCAAAATATGTTGTAGGTATATGTTGTCATTGGTACATACTTTAGTTTGTTTATTCATATATCTGCTTCGTTGTAAAAAATTCCTAAAAACACGTTAAATGATATTGGGAACTGCAGAACTTGGATATGCTCTCTGGTGGATAAACTATAGTTAGTATATTAATGTTTCCTATCATTACGTTCGTGACATACCTTTCGGTCAACAAGTTTCGTATTCGTGCGAACAACTTAAAAACTTTTACAAGTATGTTGAAATATTAAGCTTCACCCCTGCCAAGGATCCCAATTCATATATATTATATACGATATGTTACTATGTATACATGCGTTATTGTGTTTGTTACAAGTTCTAATTTTGGTTTAATTCAATTTTGACTTTTCCGAAAATTTATTGAAAAGATGAGCTGAAATTTTTAATTTTATCAACTATTTAAAAACAATTACGACATAACAATACAATTTTTGTATTAGGTGATAAATAAATAAAATTATTTAATAATAGCTTTAAAATTATTTTGTTAGGAATAAAAATTTGGATCGAATTGACTGTAAATAAATAAAATAAAATAAAAGATTTTCCAACTTTTTAAATCATTAACATCTTTACAGCACGTTGTACCCAACAAAATTGTAGCACATTTCAGAACATCGTTTGTTCTTTATTTTATCATTTCAAAGTCGAAAATCACCGTGCTAACTTCTACTACGTCATGATGTCTACCACCTATTGAATAGTACAGAATTATTAATTATTTATGAGATTATATAATTTCAGTATTGATATGTATAGTTTATAATTAATATTGGCCATATAGTTTACTCTTAATGTAAAGATAAACAACATCAATTATGAATATATATACATATCAAATATAAACAAATGCATTGTATTCGTGCATATACCGCAGGTAAAATGAATTTAGGCAACTAAAGATTTGATTAGACATATATGCAAGGTGTCTTTATATCAGTTGCTTTGTTCGGATGAAGACCAAGAATAAAAATTTTTATTCTTGAAAAATTTTTTCTACAAACCAATATTGTATTGTGTATTGCACTCATTTGCATGTTTTAAACAATAAATGGTAACTCCATATTTTGTAATGAATAAAATTTAAAATATCACAGTATAATTCTTATTATACAAATTACCTAACGCTACCACCATCATCAATTTATTTAATGGTAGGTTTGCCATGTATATTTAATTCATCACAAACCTGCAGGGGTCTACGAGTATCTAGACACATATTTAAATAGCAGTAAATACCTATACATATACGTTACTTTCTAATTTTATAGTAGCTAGTATGTTCTTTCTGGAGAAGTAGCATAAATGGCAAAATCTGAACATATTAATGGAAAAACTTTTATGGAAAAAAATATTAGTACAGTTGATAGAGCCATTTGCTTTGTGTTCAAACACCCAAAATATTATAATCACGCTGAAAATTGGAGAATTTTTTTTTCATAAAATGTAGTAGAAAATAACAGTTTTCGGTCCATAAAAACTTTGAATTTTGTTGAAATTTATTAATTTGTGACATGAACAATACAGTTTACTCTAAGAAAATATTTAAAAATTCTAATTATTTAAATTCATTAAAAAAATCACTAGAGTTTCTGTAAAAATAAACATGCTGGAAAGCAGAAATATTAACTCTCAACTGGAAGAAAACTTTGCTGAACTGGAAGGGAGGGAAATACTAAGGGAACCTCACAAGGATAATAATATCTTCATTACTGTGGGTAATCGTCATAAATATAATCTTGGTAAACTAGTGGGGGCACAAGGATACTACCACAAACGGCGGACTATTTGGTTGCCAGGAACAATTTCAAAAAGAGGTTAGCGTTTACAAACCTTTCGGAAAATACTGAGAAAGAAACTCAGTAATAAATCCGCGAGGATTGAGGCATAGCCTGAACACAAGCGAGATCACGCAAATTTTGCCACTGGAGTAGTCACAGAAAACTTTGCAGTAGGAGTGAACCATCAGAAATGGAAAATTTCAAACGACAATTACTGCAGAGAGAGTGAATCGAGGAGGAGGAGACAATTGAAGATCTGTTGTGCCACTGCCCAGCTTGTTAAAACAAACGCTCCTTCATTATGGGTTATAGTTTTCTAAGCGACCTAGAGGAAGCCGGAGTGATGGAAGTCTATAGACTAGAATAGAGGTTACGGCTTTGTAAAAGAAAAAAAAAAGAAATTAGGGTAATACAACGGACCGCAGGTGCCGAGTGAAAGGAATGCGTTTAGTGGATGAAACCCTTAAACATAACCTTACTTAACCTAAAATTCATTTATTCGGCTTCATCTACAAAGACTATTTTTTCGTCCATTAATATCTAACTAACCACTTTGGTTATGCGGTCTAAAGCACACACTTATATTTTTAGCAAGAATGGAGTCTTTTAATTTCATAATCGAAAACTATACATATTTCCGAATTTTAAGCTTATTTCTAGGTTTTGGGAGGTTTCAACTTTATGTAACTGTACTATATTGTGAATGTTAACAAGCACACTATTAAAAATGTTTAACGTGAAATAAATTGAATTTACAGGGAGATTAGAATTTGTATATTTAATGGATACTTCTAGCATCGATCAATAAAAGGTTTTTAATTTTATTTATTTATTCAATCAAAGGAGGTTAAGCTACATATACCTTGCTAAGTATCATAAAAGTAACGAATTCTAGGTTCAGTTAATATTCAAAGGTGTAGTGAGCATCGTTTTTTTAAACCAGCTGTTTGTTTTAGTTAGTTTTATTTTTATTTGATTATTTTTTGTTATTCAACATACACCAATGATATAGGTGATAGAAGCTTTGATAATCGAGAAAAATCGAATATACTATTAACTCGAACTTGATTTGTGATCAAATAATTTTTTTATTGGTACTCTATATGTGCTTCCTGGCCCAAAAAAATTATATTGATTTATTGATCACGATATTAATCAGGAATCTGTAAAAGCTTGGGGAATGTTTTGTTGAAAATTTCTTTGACACTATAATAATTTAATTTTACCTCAAACCTTAACAATCCAATAATTTTTTTTTGCTATTTAATGTGCTTTACCTACTAACAAAAGCTTGCTGATATGTTTTTTAAAAACGTAATTGTTTTTAAGACTAAAAAATCAATTTAATCCATCAACATTTTAATTTTAATTGATGCTTTCACCAATTTTTTTTTAAAGGTTTATAAATACATGCATTGCAAGTTAAATAAAAGCTTGTAAAAAACGGTCATGTGTGTGTCGGAACGCACGCTTTAGGTAGGTTTACGTAAGCATGCTAACAGCCAAAAATTTCCTAAACCAAAATCATGAATCATATAAGGTCATTTAAATAGAGGTGACCATATTATGAAGATTAAATAACACGTTTGTGTGCTTTTTTTATAGAGATTTATTAACAATAAGAGCAACTTCACCTCTGAAATAATATAATTAATCCTGATAATTTTCATTGTCATTTCATCCTATGTGATACTCTAATCTAATACTCATAATGATTTTAAAATGCTTTTTCATTAAGACATTTTTCACTCAATCTTTCTGTAGGGTAGATATCCTAAGAATGATTTTCATTTGAGGTTTTGATACATACACATGTTGCGGTGACAAATATCTGTGTGTGAATATAAGTGTGCCAAATTTCCATCATATTGTCTTGATAGATAAATAAAATAGTGCCAAAAAGCCGGGATTGACGTTGCTATAAATGTTACTTGTTGGAGTACGGAACCCCAAGAAAATAAATAAATAATTTTCAAAAGTTTTTCTTTTAACTGTTTAGTTATTTATTTTGATAACTATAAATACATATTAATTTTTATTCTTCAAATATACGGGTGGTTATACCATCTGTGCTGTCTGTATTCCTATATTTTTTGAAAAAAATAAGTTTTCATATTATATGATGCTTGTTAAAAGTTTTTAAATTTTGTACGGATTCTAAAAATAGAAAACACTTGAAAATTAAAAGTATATTTATGTTATTTATTTCTTTGCAATGAAAATTTAAAAAAAAAGATTGTTTCGAATATTATTGGTTTATAATTTTATTTATAACTGCGTTTTTGGATTATTGTCTAAATATTTGTAATCAATCCAGAATATTCTCACATACATAACGTGGGTATTCAAAATAAGTCCAATTTACAAAGATAAATAATTTTCTTTACTTTCTAAGTGAATGAGTTCTAATTTTGATACGTCGTCTATTTTTCGAGGTATTTCTGTAACACCTGAAAAGTCAATTAACCTTGATAGTCATATTTTACTCCTTTTAGTAAATTATCACATAAACCAATTTATTGATTGTTTACAATAAATATTAGTATACAGTTTGTCTTAAATTTGTTTTGGATTCATTTCCGTGGCAAAATTTTTTTTAAAATTTGATATCCAATTTTAAATCACGAAATGACACATCATTGGACTACCTATTTGATTTAATTATATTTTGATTAGTAGGTGATTACAACGAATTAAATTGACAGGTTATATCAAACAGTAGATACTAGCAAGATCCTCTTCATGCATGTTGGTAGCGTGCGAAATATATGGTAGGGATACCAAATCGACTGCAGTATTAGCAAAATAAGTAATATTGGTTGCACATACGAGTATAGTTGCACATATTGTCACATATAGTTGCTATCTATGCACATATAGCATAGATAGTTGTTTAATATGAAATTATTTAAAAATGGATTATAATATTATTGTTGTTAGTCACTTAATTTAAAAATAATGCACTTTATTATTATAGCTTAACCGATTAGACAAGGTAAAAAATGCGAAAGTTGCAACACCTGAGACATTGCCGGATTGGCCATAGAGTCAGAGTGCCGTTTGCTACCCGGGCCCTAGAACATGTGGGCCCCCGAGCTTCCTACTTACACGTAAAAAGTTCATACACGGAAGAGAATGGAGAAGGAAGAACAGGAATAGATCGACGAAGATAGTTTAGATCAAACAGCAAAAACCGCTTTTGTTTGTCTCGAAGAGATTCGCATGTCTGTCGAAGCTGCATAGTATGTACATGTGGACTTTTGTCTCAATAGCACATTCGTACGCACTCCAACGCAAGTAACTTGCAAAAGACGATTTTCCACGCTGAAGCGCATTAAGACGACGCATTTCTACTGAGGAATGTACTGCTGAACGCGTTGATTATTCTTAACATAGTATCGATTTTTATCAAGAATAAGGACAATAGCAGTTTTCAAGAAGGATTTATTAACCACCTAGCTGAAATTGTTTCTCTTTAAAAAAAGGTTGTTTGGGCATAACTAATGTCTTTGAAAACTACCAAAAACTCTTGCCTGTTTGATTATTATGAACATTTGGTTAGGTGACCGGCTTGATGGTATCATCTACCTTAATCCTTAGGGGATGGCGGGTCCTTAGTCATAATGACACCCGGGCTCCTTAAACACAACTCGCCGCTGCTTGGTTGTACCAAATATAACGAATTAGATTATGTATAAATCAATGATATTCAAAACATAGAATGTGTAGATGTTTTAAATCAATTCGAATTTTAATCCAACCAACACCTGATAAGATTTTAATTTAAGTTAACACCAAAAAATGAATAGCTTTCTAATAAAAAAACAAAGAAACTATTATTTTACTGCATAGCCCAAATATACTCGATTACCAGAATAATTTTATTAGTATTTGCTTTTTACCGGTTATCTGCTAATAATATACATCGGTTTTTATACCCAGTATATGAAAATATACAAGGTATATTAAGTTTAGTCCCGACTTTCAAACGCTTGAAAATATTAATCCTTGACCAAAATGCTTCACAAAGGTATTCATAAAATGAATACGATACATATACGGTCTGTGGATACGATAACTCAAGAACGAAAAGAGATAACGAGCTGAAATTTTTTATGTAAAAAAGTAAGATCAATTTCGTTTATAGACAAAATTGGAACGTGTTTCCCCCGCCAGAGTGGAAAATATACATCTTTGAAACCGTAAGAGATAGAAGAAAAATTTATGTACAAAAAATCTTCTTTTTAAAATCAACGACTTTTGTTTGAAATTTTTTTTCATAACCTCAATAGTTTTCTCATAATTTGTTAATTGATTAAATGTTCCTCAGAAAGCGAATTGTTAACCATACGAATACGCAGAATTGTTAACAATTCAATCACTGATATACAACTCAGTATATACTGGATATTCAAACAATTAACTCAGTTAGTTATAAAAATATTTTTATAATTTTTCGAAAAATAATTGATGAAAGAGTAGTCATTCGAATGAGTTGCAGATAATTTTAATTGTGTGGTCTCGTGTATGTCCATTTTAACTGTATGTGTGTATTTTTTTTTTTTTAAATTAAATTTTAAATGTTAATTACATTATAAGGGTAACATATGAATGATGCAATTCATTAATGTATGTAAATATTTGTTTAAATCCGTTCATGCATAAAATAACCAAAAAAAAAAATCATGATCATGTTGTTATGATTATCAGTTTTGAAAAGAAATTTTAATTAATTGAATTCACCTGTAAATTTTTCAAATATAATTAATTAATTTACTACAAACTTGTATGTAATATAGGTAATAAATGTTATGTGCTTGATGAACAAAATCAAAATACAGTTTTCATAGAATCTTTACATGTCATGGACCGAATTATTTACGTTTTGAGTAGCCTTAATGCCAAAAATACTATTTTTGATCGTTTGTTGTATGAATAATTGAAAACGATTCCAATCTTGGTATGCGTGAAGACGCGTACCAAGCGTGAATGAATTAAAAATGTCTGCAGAACGTCAATCTATTGATATTACGTAGGCTGACCTGAGGTAACAGCAGTGTATTTATACTTATTTATTTATACTTATTTAAACTTTTATCAGGGGGTGGGGGATTACGGGGGTCTTGAATTAATTTTTTAATGTTAAAGTTCGAGTTTTAATGCATTGCTTTTATGGAGAACCCCATATTTTTACATATTTTGATAATTTTCACTTGGAATAAAATAAACGAATAAAAAAAAAATTACGCAATAGAAAATAAAAATATTAATAAAGAGATTGATCCAATAAAATTCTGGTATGGCGGACCTAAAAACAATATATTTAAGAAAACAACTGAGAATTCGGGTAAATTTTATTTCTGTCGGCGGTAGCTTAATTACCCGAAATCTCAGGTTTTTTTCATAAATATTTTTTTTTCTGTTAGGCCTGGTTAGGCCTGATTTTTTTTTAGCCTGTGTCGCCCACCCCAAACTTTAAGTCTAATTCCGCGTTTGTATGTATTTACCTATGTAATGCAAAAATCGCATCGAAATCACCGTTGTAAGGAACATAGAAACAAATATACATGCACACAACCATTTTGTCTAGGGTAAAAATAAAACGTAATGCAGAAAAATGGTATAAATTATATTAAATTATTTTATTCAACAAATAAAATAAATTAAACTATTTGAAATAATAATAATAATGTCAAGTGTATTATTTTTTTAAATAAAATAAATATGTATATTTATATATATATATATATATATATATATATATATATATATATATATATATATATATATATATATATATATATATATATATATATATATATATATAATCTAAAATAAAATACGTAACTTGGAAGTACAACAATATTGCTACGAAAGTAACGTCTCTCTAGTGATTAAAAAAATACAATTTATAATAATAAGTGAAAAAAAAATAAAATAAACTTAACTATTACCAGGAATTTAATAGATAGAGAGTCAAAAGATTAGTGGGATGGAACGAATAGTCAAAAGTACAGCTTATCAAAGAATCAGAGGAGCCAACGAGAGATATTATGTCGGGCCGGAGAGTATTTGCACAGCAAATGGGATAATGTGAGACAATTAAAATTATTATTACGATGAATATAGTGTAGATTCGTACACACTTCACAATGATTTAAGAAGATTAAAAAATTAATTTGAAATATCGAAAAGCCGATTAATTAGAGTCCCTTAAATAAAAAAATTTAGCCTGCGACGTTCACAATAATGAACGCCGTTATTTGAACTCTAACATGAAGAACGGTAGAGCTAGATAACTGTAATTTCTTAGTTCGTTCGAGAGTTGAGATATTATTTGAAAATTGCGAAATGCAATATTTCAGAAAAGCCGGAAAGTTACTTTTGGTTGTGACATTTAGCAGTACATAACTCATTTGCATTGTATCGTTTAATGATACGAAGCTTCCACAAATCACATTCACACTACTAATGCCCAAAATGATCTTTTTGAAATCGGAGAGTATCAATAACATATCCATTTTTGACATCGTTGTTGCATAAAATTGAATCGAAATCAATGATTTTAATGGATCTAAGTTACTTATTAATACGATTATCTCTATAATGTATTTTTTTTAAAATCAATAAAAAGACTATGACGAAATTTGAAAATCCACTAAATTTCGAACCCTGAACCTCTGGACTTCGCGTCTAGCGTAAATACATACAAATCGCTAGTCCAAAAATTAGTTGCTTGCTTACATAGAGTAAATACATGACTACACCTTTTCCTCCGAAGTGTAGAGTTCGGATCTTGCTCTGACTCTAGAACAATTATACAATCCAGTGACTTTTCCAAATCGATTGATGATGCGCTCATTTTTAACCCGTTCAGTATTTATTTCGATAATATCGCGCATTCATTTAAGTCGAACACTAATAATATATGTAAAATAAATAATAGTTTAAAAAAAACTAAAAAAACACGCTTTTATAGAAAATCCAACTAAAAAATAGAAAATAAAATTACATAAATTTGGATTAAGAAAAGTGTAAATAAGAAACAAATGTATATTAATGGAAAAAAGAGTGGGGTGCATAGTGTCAATAGTAATTCCATTAATATACATTTGTTTCTTATTTACACTTTTCTTAATCCAAATTTATTACATTTTATTTTCTATTTTTTAGTTGGATTTTCTATAAAAGCGTGTTTTTTTAATTTTTTTAAACTATTATTTATTTTTCATTTTTTAGTTGAAGTTCGCGCACTAGCTCTATCTCTCTTACTCTCATGCAAAGGATGCGGAAAGAAATTGATGAATCCCGTCGAATCTAATCAGGATAATCGGATATTTTAATCGAAATATTGCATTGTCATCGGTCTTTGACAGGTGTGCAAAATTTGAATTAATTCTGATCGTTCAAAGTAGGAGAAAATCGAGCCCAAAAGGGTTGGTTACATACATACATACATACAGGTGAAACTAATAAATAAAATGCGTATAAAAAAGGTTTTTGTTTTTTAAGGCAACCTCTTGGACTATAAACAGTCACTCCTGTGTTAGATATATGCACACAGTACACAACGAACTCTTATATAATAAATTATTATGAAAATATACACTACAAGTTATGTAGTGCTATGTACACACTGAAGACCAAGCAACCAAATACAAGGTTCAATTAATTAGCGTAAGGATAATAAATTGAAACATAGCAGAGACCATCACAGTACTCTGAAACGAGCATATAACAACGTTACGTTATATATATTATTGCATACATACAATATACATACTTATAATGTATAGAGAACCAAGTTTGCATAAGGTTTCCACTTCAATTATATTTTGAAATCAGTTATATTTAATTTTATAATATTTATTAGACTAGATCAACGGTTTCCTCTATTTATTATAGTTATAGTTAGTTGAACAAGGTAACTCCACCAATCACTGTGAAATATTTGTTTTATTAATTCTAAATCATTTTGCAATTTTATTTGCCATGTTAAATTAATCATACAAATAACTTTGTGAAACGACTTCAAAGAAAACGATCGCTGTTTTTTGTTAAAGAATCCTATAAAGAAGATTTCAAATTTTTGCAAGTAAAAATTTTTATGGTGAATAATTAAATCTAGAAGTATTAATATTGGGATTATTAGAAATTCGCCTTTAAATAAAATGAAAAAAGGTGTTACAATTTGTACATATAAAAATGTGAATATTCTATCGATGTGGAACTTAATGAATGTACTCTTCAGACTAAATAGTTTTACATCTGTTTTGGGGCACTCCATTTTGAGTGAAATGGAGTGTCACAGTGAAGTGGAAATTTGATGATATCTTAAAACTAAATAAATAGAAACGAGCTTGGCATTTTAACTCTAAAGGGTCTTAAGTAGTATGGCAAACATAGAAGGGTAAAAACGAGAGTGACATTTTTATCAAACGAGAGTACACTTTTATTATGCGACATTTTTCAGTTAGTTATCTACAAAATCCATTCGTACCAAGCCTGGAGTTGGTATAATAGTTTCTATATTCATACAGTTACGGATTGGTAAATCCGTATCGTGCAATCGTACCATGCATTTGAATCTTACCCCGGTAAATTGATAGTGCATAATGGTAGTGATCCAATAATAATTAGTGATCCAATATTTAATTTCTAAATTTTAGAATTGATCTGAAGTGTTTCTCGCATATGAAATACAGACCAATAATGTAGATATATGCAATTAATTAATTACCAAAGGAATATGAAATGTTATATAGTTGTTAGCGTCTTATACATATATATATATATATATATATATATATATATATATATATATATATATATATATATATGTAATAAAATATAATACATATAATAATGTTAGTAAATATAATTGAAGACGATTTTAGAAACGTTGATGATTTGCTGAGTATAACGGCATATTGTAGCCTCATTACGTTGCAAACAGGGTGTCTCACCAAACTCAGAACTGACTTCTTCTTAGACGTCTTGATTGGTGTTTACCCATGATAGTCAGACTATTTGGCACTTTCATATAAAAGTTTAATTGTATAACGTAATATATAATTAGAAACATAAGTTAGTGGAAATGTTCGAGATATATATTTGTTTCATGGAATAACGTTGTGTTTTTGGTACTTGCATTTTCGGACTAACATAATTTTTTTGTTATAGGCTGTTGGTAAAGTTACCCATGACGTCATATTCCAAAATGGCCGCTTTAGTGAGGCTACATTTAAACAATTAAGTTTTCATAAAATATAAGTTATGAGTTTCTATAACACAATAAATTTTTGTTTATTTTATAAGCACAATACTAGTAACACATATGTGACTATCACAGTGGATCCTCCCTACTCTGTTTTTAATTATTGCCACCAGATGCCATACTCTGAAGGAACAAACAGAAATACGGGTTACATTTTTTAGAGTGGTGGATAGTCTCATTACCATCACGTGGGAGGTTTTATGATATAGTCGAAATTCTTAATGAATCACTTACACAAAATATGAATACGTACCAATCAGATTGTCCCAGCTGGTCAATTAATAGGATATCCAAAAGCAATTTTGATACCATCTATTTTGTTAGACTTCAATAGAGTGGTCAATAGAGTGGCACGATTGAATCTTCTATATTGTAATATACACCAGTTCTTTTTTGGTAGACCATTCTGTATATTTAAATTTGTATGTACTATTCAAGATGTGTTATATGAAATCAATTCAATGTTTCTTATTTTTAGTTGTTAGTGTACTTTAATGTTCAGGTACTTAGTAATTTTAATGTATTGAATTGCTGCTTTCAATTAATAAGTAAGAGGCCAGATACACAAACTGGTTACAACAGTTCTCGGTATTGGTACTTATAGACCCTGTGAATATTATGAATGGGGTTGTTTCTAAGCACTTTTTCCATGAACAATTCATAAAAGATCATACCAATTATAATTGAAATAAATAATCTCTGCTATAAAATGTTTTGCAAGAGATGTTTACGGTAAGTAGTAACTATTTTGTTTTCAACATAATAGCACACACTTCTCTCAAGTGCGTTTACTCTCATTAATTCGCATAAACAAAATAAATAGGTGTACGCTTTAAATCCGAAATATTTATCCTATAGAATAGACTATATAGAATATATAGAATGAAAATATTTAATAACTTCATATTCCATAAAAATGATAATTTTCCCAAATTAGATGCCGAAAACTTGAATTTTGACGCTTGATGTAACTCCTTAGGTCAACAAACAAATCATACATTTCCGTTTTTCTGTCAAATCTTTTTTTAGAAATATACAGCAGCTTGTTTTATGTAATAACTAATAAAAATGAGGAAAAGTAATTAAAACTGACAACATAACTTAAATATTGAACATTTTGTAAAAAGACTATTTAATCAGCGACGTTTCGTTCCCATTTATTGAAACTTCATCAGGCTTCCAAAACAGAATATTAACTTGAACAATATGATAAAATATTCTTTTACCAATTCAGTATATTTATATATTTGTTTATTTATTTATATATATTTTTATTTATTTATATATTTGCTAAAATAAAATTATTATACATCTATGCAATACCTAGTAATTATAACAATTTAGTGAAATCATCGTACTGATGATTAAAATTCTTGAATATAGTTTCTACCTAATCAATATATTTTAATGAGATACTTGTAATCAAATGAAATAATCCTTAGAAAACTAGTAAAAAAATACGTTTTTTTATTTCAATATGATATTAAATTGTTGCTGCATATTCCAATTACATAAAAATAAAATACTTAATCAAAGTTACAATAAACATCTGTATTACGATAGTATAGGGAAGAAGACATCTGCTATTAACGTAAGTAGGGTGGATATATATGAGGTGTACAATTTATTATAGTAAATATCTTGCAAAATATGTATTTAGTGAAAATTGTTAGCAACGCTGAAGAACAAGGATTATGAATGTTACTTGTTTTTTATTTGAGCATTAATAAAAATTTTAAATTTAATAACAAATTTTTTTTGTTCTAATTTTCTAAAATTTAATTAAAATTTATTTTTCTTTTGAAAATTTTGTTTTATTAAATAATAATTACAAATGTTAAAACTTAATTTTAATTAAATAATCAATTTTCAAAACAACATAGTAAAATGTTTTTTTTTTTTGAATTTAATTTGTGCAATCGAATCGAAAAATACTTACATAAATAAACATAACCCAAGTTATATGTCATTCTCCAAAAAAAAATTTTTGAGTCTATGACTCGGGCATTATGTCAAATATAAACGTTAATGTCGTATTTATTGTGAGAAATGTTGTTGGTCAAGCAATGTGATTGGTTGACAAACACGAAATGGATATCTCCTATCTTAAGAATTCCGAAGATAGCCGACTGTCACATAGCCGATCGTTACTAAAAACGTGACATTGTATTTTCTGAAATTTATATAAAACCTTGTATTGTATCGCTATAGATATTTTCAAATCAATAATAAACTTTTACTGACTGAATTAGACGTTGAAAAACAATAACTTTTGTTATTAAAAAAATGAGACATTTTTTCCCTCTTAAATTGAACAAATCCCCGACAAAAACCATAAGTCTAACAAAAAGTCAATATATATTTTAAATGAGCTTATATAGGTACCTATACAAGGTCATACCACGTTTATATCGTTTCTGTAATTGTAACTGACGCATTGGTTAAATTATAGGTTGAAGGTGTATTATATATAAATACGTCCTATTATAGTTACGTGTTTTAATACTTTTTAAAATAAATGTTCTTTATTTGGGGAAATGAGTGGTGGTTTAATATCATTAAAAAAATTCGTTACGCAGGAGCTGCGTTAACTTAGCGAATTTCCTTAGAATACATAAATCACTCTCAAGCGCTCATAATTTTAGTGAGATCAAAATGAAATATAATTTCCGATATGACTTTAGTTTTGGCAAAAATTAAATTTATTAATAGCCCATAACAAAACGGTATAACGATTATAGTTTATAGTAACTATGGAAACGACAATCAAAATTTTTTACAATAAAATATATTTCATGTATTCGTATCAAACAAACACAAAATATTAAATATCTCTCTTAATATTAGAATAATCGAAAAATGTATAAGGAGTAAAGTTGTAGAAAATCAAGTTTGCTACGATTCATTAGTTGATCATTTTTCTCAAACTGTAATGTGAACAGAGATATTTAGAATTTTAACTTTCAATCTTTAATTATAAATATTTCTGTAAATATTAGTGTAACAGAAAAATGATAAGAAACAAAATTACAGTAAAACTTAGTACCTACAACTTAACTCCTGATAAATTTCTCGATTTTTCAAATATTAAGGGAGATAGTCAAATTATGTGTTTTCCCCCCTCCCTGTAAACCCCCTTTCACCTCGTCCGATTTTACCCATTACGAACTTGACCTTTAAAATACCAAAAGCGACTCAAATACCAAATTTCATTTCAATCGGAATAAAACTGTGACCGCTAGAGAGTCCACAGACATTTAAAAAGAGTATATATATATATATATATATATATATATATATATATATCTATATATATATATGTATATATATACATATATACTAATTTTAGCGATAATGATTTTTAACATCTAATAGGTAGGATCGATGGACATTTGAAGAAATTTTTACGAAATTCCAACATTGGTGCAAAAACAATAGGTGCATTTCCTTTGGAGGAAATTCGCTAAAAATGACTAAGTACTTGGCCGATGATAGTAATTTTCAATAAATCAAAACATCATGAAAATCGGTTAGTGACTTTTGAAAGAAAAATGGTAGCAGCATACATACAAATTTTCGAGAAAAAGAATTAGAGAAAAAAGATTATTTTATGACAAGAAACAATTTTGTGTTTTAATTCTTTTGGACTGGGTGGAGAGATAACAAGATTCCAAATTTGGATAGCAATATTCTCTGCTGTAATATCTTTCAGAACCAAAATAACTTTAAATCGGTTAATTTGTTTGCGTACTGTGATGGCAAAGATAAACAAACGCACAATTAAGACGTCAAACATAAGACATCCTTTTTTTTTGTCTTTTATAATATAAGAATCCAAATATACCTCGTAAATTGTACACTCCGTATATTCTTTTTATTGTGATATTAAAATGAAAATATGTAATAAAAAAGAAACTTTTCTTTATTGTTAATGTTATTGTTCTTAGTTTATAACGTACTAACATTTAAGGGAAGTTTTATTAAGAAATAAAAAATTATTAAAATTGACATTTCAAAAGAAGAAATCATTTTTCTCTAAAAAATTTTTATATTAAAAAATTTTCCAGAAAAATATGGATACATTAAAAAAATTATACATATCCCGGGAATTGAACGTCGGACTTCTTGTGGACACAGCAAGAACTAGCATATCATTATCTATTTTTGTTTTCTAGTTAAGGTATTTAGGTACAGTCGGACGAATGAATTTTGTAATATCCTATGTATATTACATATATACAGGGTATAAAAATCCTAAATAAGGTGTCTAATTATCTAGTTTAAAGAATGCATTTATTAAGTTTCATACAAATAGGTGAAGCTGAATTTTTGTTGTACTTGTAATTTGTTATCGACCTGGAGGACTGTATTTCAAAAGTGTCGAAAAAGGAAGTTTAGTATTGAGTTTCAGAGTTACTTCTAAGTCTAAAAGTATTTTACGGTAATGTAAAAATTGGTCAAGTACGTCCACCAAATGGATTTTCTCAAAAGGAGGCATCTTAATTCGATTAATCGAGAAGCTTTTCTTTTTTAATTCATCACGATAAAATTTATGTTTAACCTGCTCAAAAGACATCGTTCCGATTCGTAAACTTTATAAATTTTTAGAAAATTTCCGGTTTTCTATTTCAATATCAACCACTATATATTTCTTATCCTGTTACACGATAAGCAGTAAATCTAACTATCCATTCAGTATGTTGTCATTATGTATACAGTCTATTCCACAGAGTTAAAATAATAGAGCTTGAGCCACGCACAGTTTCTGACTTAACTGAGAAAGAAATTTAAAGTACACGATGAGTTTGAGACCCATCTAGACTTCTTTTCTCAGACGACGATTGTCTCACAGCTATATATGAACAAACGTTGTCCCACTTTTTCTTACGCGACAACGTTACTTTGTCAAAACGAAAGAGACAGCATGTCCCGTCTATAACATTTGAAACATATTGTTTCATATGTTAAATACATGCTTTCAAATCTTTTTCGGTATTCTCAACAAAGGTGTGATTCGGATACTTCGTTGTAGTATATTTTAAACGAAATCAAATTCCTGTATATTTATTTGTGTATACTTAAGCGTCAACAATACAATGTTTATTAAATTCCATTTCGGTTACATAAGACAAATTCTAGAAGACTAGCGTATACTTAGTAGACATATGTCATTGAATTTATAATTAAATACTGATATGAAAAAAAAAATTAACTCGTCAACCAGGAATTGAACCTCGCCCCTCTGGATATCTAGTCCAGCGTGCTTACCGCTACACAGTATTACTTCTGTCGAAATTATTATTCATATATATTTATTTGTGTATACTGAAGCATCAAAAATACAATGTTATGAAAAGAATTAATTATGAAAAGAATTAAATTGGGTCAATGTAAATGAGTCGTCTTTGGTGTAGCGGTAAGCACGGTGGACTAGATATCCAGAGGGCTGAGGTTCGATTCCTGTTTGACGAGTTAATTTTTTCATATCAGTATTTAATTAGAAATCAAATTCTTTAGATATAACTCAAAAACATCACTGCAAGTGTATGGGAACCTTTAAATAATAAATATATCTTATTCAATCTTTTCAGATTATTGACAAATTAATACACCTGTATTTACGTCAATAATTATTATCATTATAATAATAATAATGCTGTTATGGTATACAAATTCATCTCGTTACTAATACTAGTTAATCTACAATATAATTATGATCATCCTTACGATCACAAACAACAAATGTTAATAATCCTTTAAATTTCATAGCTTCTATGTCTTTAATTAAATAGGTATACAATTATGATAGTAAAAGTAATAAAATGATAATTAACATTGTTGTTAGAAACGATTCAGAAAGACATAGAAAAACACGTTAAATTACATATAAATCTCAATGTTCGCATTTTTATTAGAGAGATAGATTGTAGAGGCTGGCTACACTTCGACCATAAGGTCCATTGTTATGCCTAAGGATGTGAGTGGAGTGGAAGGAATTTTTTGTGTATAGACTAGGAATTGGTAGGATATGCGGCTGCAGTCGACTATGATAGGAACTATGCCGATATTCATCAGGAGTTCGTGAAGGAAACTGCAGAAAACCTTCTCAAGCATAGCCGGTTACTTCGTCCTTGTCCATACACCGACAGTTTAGTCAATTAACCACCCCTTTTTTTTTCTTAATAATTGACAAACTGCCGATGTTGGGATTCGAATCCATAACCTCCCAGTTTCCAAGTAGGCATACTGCGCAGGCATAACGCCTTAGACCGCTCGGCTACTTGGACTGGTGTTCGCATTTTTATTAATATGATTGTAGAAAAACTAAACATATGAGAATCTTTACGAAAAGAGAACATTTTTGGGGGCTTTTATTTTTCAAACTTAGAAGACATCAGAAAAAATAATGAAATGAAAAAATTACAGATCTGCCGGAAATCGAACCACGGGTTACTGACAAAAGTGACAAGCGTCTTCGCCTTAGATAAATTTGATTTATCTAATACAATGAATTTAACACAAAAGAAAACGCAAAACATACAGGCCATTAAGAAGAACCGCAAAGAAAATATGCAAACAAAGAAGGAGGCTGTTTTTAGAAAATCTATTCAAGGAAAAAGAGTATAATTTTTCTACAATGAAGTCGAGAGAGTTCTTGCAAGGCGTAAGAAATCAAAAGTAATACCAGTCAGTATTCATTAGAGACGAAAACAGCAATTAGTAGGTGGAATCGGAGAAACACTAGAGCACTGGGAAGGATTCATTGCAGTAGTAATAAATATGAATGATAGGGCAGAATATCAATTCGAAATAGTAGGGAAATTCAATTGCCTGGGTGTCACCATCTTGAATTTTTTCTTAATATTAGCAAAATGGAAAAATTTGTTATGACGATAAAGTTATAGTAAATAAATTTTACTACAATTCCTTACCTGATCATATTTTCTGTAATTCTAATACTCAATTCCCATAAGAATGAATATTGCAAATGTATCACCATGTATTATTGGTTGTCAAGTCATAATATTAGTAAAATGAATCCTCAGAAATCAGCTGAATTTTTTTGAGAATTTATCCCCATAGCGTTTTTGAGAAAAACGTTACGTAAGTTGGAGAAATTTAACATACATCTTCATAAACATAGTGAAATAAAATTCACGATTCCGACAGTTTTTACTTCGAACTCTCTCAATATATTCACGGTTGTTCTGAAATTCGACACATACTTTCCTCAATTCCTTAGAAATATTTTTCCTAAAACTTTTCCTAAATATTTTTCCTAAAACCTAAGTCGTTTGAAATTATATACTAGTATTTGTATGATGACTAGTATATGTATCATATGTTATGTGACGAATGGGAACACTGACGACAATTGACAGCTGCTTTCAACAACGCGCCGGAGTACCAACATATTTTTTTACGCATATAATTTTTTTATATAGTACTTTTCGCGCGAGTACCCGGTCAGCTTAGGATTTTAAAATACTGTATCAAAATTGCATTGATCTAAAAATTATTAAGAAATAAAATAGATAGATATTTTTCATAAATAGAATTTTTTTTGCCGAGAGAATATACTTAATAAATGAGTTTCGTAATTTATCCATCTAGCCAAAATAACATCTGAATAATATTTTTTATCGATGCATTACATTTTGTTAGCTTTTTTAATTAACTATAATTATTTCTAATATAAAGAGAGATATTCTTTATTTTGTGTTTTCTTCTTCCTCTAAGGCCTGCTATTTACTTAACCGATTCTATGCTTGATCGAACTTGGCCTTTCAAATACCAAAGCATATTCGATACGAAATTTTATTTTAATCGGAATAAAATTCTGACCGCTAAAGAGTATACAAATATATATATAATATATATTTGTACATAGCGACTAGGAGTCACAGGTCATCATGAACTATAACAAGATAAAAGTTGATTAAAATCTATTTCCAAAAGAGAATTGATGTACTTATTATAGAAAATTTGACGCAGCTCCTGCCTATCAAATTTTTATTGTTGCAACAAAACTTATACCTTCAAGCCAACCATCAACAATTTTCTTAATATTGATTAAATAAGAGGTAATTTCTAGAAATAAATCAATAGAGTTAACTGGTGTATTTGTCGTGTTAATTTAAAGACATAATCGGTTTTAAAATGGCCACCAACAAAATATTTGAAATCAGTATAAATTTTCTTTTAAATAATGAAAACAATTCAAAATAAACTAAGAAAGCATTACCATCAAAATCCATTTGACAAAGCCTTTCTTGAACATTTTATTATTAAAATACTTTAACAAACTTTTACAAAGGCTTTTCTTTGAAGAAATTCAAAAAGTCCAAATATAAGTTTGTGGTTTTTTTGATAAGAACAATTCGAATAAAATAAAACACTTACAAGAAAGTTATAAATCAATCAATAAATCGTGTAGAGTAAATCAAAATATTCGAATTTATATAATATGTACAAATGAAAAGTTATACAATTAAGAACTATTTTTATATAACAATAATAATAATAATAATAATCACACTCTTATCTTTAAAATTAAATTTTGTCTCTACTACGGAGAAAATTCAACAACAACATGCATGTAAAAGGCATTTTCATTAATTATTTCAAGTTGTTCAATTTTGATTTCATCTCGTTTCGTATATCCATAATAATGCATACAGGATGTACCTAACTTAATGATTTGAACTGAATAAAACATTATATGTTTTTGTATCAATTATACGATCTCATAATAATTGTTCTCTCAATTTTTTATACAAACCGATGCTATTTTGATATGAAAACTTTAAACTAACAATAATTTTAAAACAAGACTACGACTTCCTACACACACAGCAGCTCGTATCAGTGTTGTTGCACCCGTCCTTACCTATAAATAAACATTATGACTATAAACATGATTTTTTTGCCTAAAAAAAGTAGAGCATTTGTTTGTTTAAAAGTTCTTTTGTACGTAAACAAACCATTTGAAATGAATAAAATAACATTTTGCTATGATAATTATTTTATCATTATCATATATTGTCTGATGAAGGAACTGTGTTACGAAACAAGTCAAAATAAAATTATTGTTACGAAAATCTCAAATATTTGTTTTATTTAACAATTATTATTGTAGTATATCCGTACAATGGAATATGGAAAAAGGACGAGCTCACCAAATCCATATTGGTTTGTCATTTTCATATCTGTTTTGTATTTTTATATATGCAGCTCAATTAAATTTGGCCGGTATTTTTGGAATTATACTATCAATATCTATATTGTTAATTTATGTTTTTTTTCTTCATTAAACGCATATAATTAACTTTGTTCATGAAGTTATACTGTGTGTGTTGGCAAGCTTTTCCAATAGAGAATCAATGTTAAATATTATTTATTACTGACTGTCCGTCTTGTTACTATATGAAGTCAGTCAGTACACTCATCAACCATACACATGTATGCGTATGGTTGTTTGTTTGTCATTTAAGAGTGGGGATTTTGTGATTCACATACTAAAGTTAAGAATTCAATGAACATATTTAACCATTACATGTGTGCTGACTGACTTTATACTGTAACCAGACGGGCAGCTAGTAATAAATAGTGTTTTATGATTCTCTATTGGAAAAACTCGCCAACACAGTCTGTATACTAGATATAATGTATACCAATTGGTATTTATATTTAATAACCAATTCCTACCATTTATCGGATAACGTATCGAAACACAAAACAAATTTTCTTAAGGTTATTTGAAATTACTTCAAAAAGATTAAAGTGTCGGCATGAAGTGTCTCTGCTTTATCTGATGTACAAACCCTACCCGCTATATTTTTAAGAAAGAGAACACATTCCATAATACGGAGGTGTTCATGAAACATAAATAACCACAAGATCCATATGTTGGTATGAGACCCATATCTACGCTAGGCTAGCACAGCGATGGCGAACCAATGGCACGCGACAAAACAATTCAGGTACGAGATTGATTAAGGAATTTAGATACCTGATCAAAACAATTTATTTTTTCGTCTATAATACCTATGTTCATTGTGAATGGGGCTTCCGATGCCATAACAGTAACAGATTGCGCGTCAGAGATAGGTTGATTTTGCGCGTGTTTCTAACCGAACGGACGGGAGTGAGCTACTGAGTGACGAATTGACCCCATGTATTCTATTATTTTGATTCCAGGAATTCTAGACTCGTCGCAGTCAATATAGGGGAGACTTCACTGTACAAATTACCTACGTATAGATTTAACGTTTTTAAACTAATTTCGTTGACAAAAGTACAAGTTTGTTTGAGTTATATTTACATTTATTAAGTATTATTCAGTATGTCTAGTTCAAGATTCTTTGATAACTTTTCGATATTTATCCAGATGAAAATTCTTTGTATACAATTTTTAAAACTGTTTAAACAACATTGAAAAAATCAGTGCAAACAATACCAAAATTTTCTTTCACATTTGTAAGTTCATCCTGTAGGTTGTTGTTAGTTATTTTGTCGTGTACAGTGTACAAGAAAACTATATAACAGTCACAGCAATATTATATATATATATATATATATATATATATATATATATATATATATATATATAAAGTGTTAACAACTGACGCGTAACAAAACTATTTCACATCTATTTAACTTTCCAAATGTAGTATATAATACTATTTCTCTACATTTCGTTTAACAAATACGACAAACAAAACAAGAGTACAACACAACTGACTATTTCTATGAGGTAATGTTCATGATTATTATCGGTATTATTATTGTACTATGAATATTTTGACAATTAAACACATTTCCTAGTACTTTATGTATTTCAAATAGCATTTTTTAATTTTCACCCAAATAATTATTAGATAAACAAACGTACAAATACAATGCAAAACAAGATAATTGATAGTCTTGCCTCTGGTGATATTTAATAAGATTAGTATTTAAACAAATATAGACAGTCAATCACAGAGTTTATCAAAAAATTTCATCAATCATACTTTCACAAGTTAAGACGGTAAGGATTTCGTATCGCGTTTAAGAACCTATACCCTTCAATTTCTCAAGAAAACAATTCGACATCTGGGATATAAAGTTGAAGACCCAATTAATTATCAGTGAGAGGTATGGTCCTAACAAAGTTCAACATCGATAACCCGAAACCAAAAGAAAATAAAGAAGAGGTACTAACAAAGGATAGAAATATAAAGATTATTAAAATAATCAAACAGAACTTTGTTTTTTGCTTCGATTCTAACATAATAAATAATTTGGTCCGCAGAATTCCACCGTACTAACACAAGAAACTGGCAACGTTGAACAAAGCAAATGGTGCAAACTAACATACTTCCGCCCATGCATAAAAAAATCACTAGAGATGTAAGGGATCATAACCTAAAAACAGCGCTTGTTAGTAAAAATAAAATTAAACAGTAACTGGGCAATCGTAAGGATAAAATTATCAGTGAAAAACAATCGGCCATGTATGGGGTCAGTTGTCAAAACTGTACGAAAATTTATGTTGTTCAAAGTCATTGCCAAATCGGAACTCAAATCAAAGAACATCCGGCATGTGAAATTTGGGAGAACCGTATAGCTGAGCACGTTATAGAGAACAACCACAAAAACTACTAAAATCGGTACAAAACCCCACAGAATTAGATGCATACGAAAATATCTACATACACAGATTAAGAAAACAGATAATGAATTTATACAATGCCCAATTCCAAATTATTATTTAATAAAATTAAACCATTTAAAAAAAAATTTAATACTGAATATCAAGGTTAGCTTCGATCAACACCCTCACCTTATTGACAAAAACAACACCACAAGGTCAGCAAAAGTTATCACCAATAAATGGGTTGGACTCTTCACACACTTAATCCCTTAATTGATTAGTCAACTCAAATAATTCTTCAGGTACTACTTCAGTTAGATCATATAAAAGACAAAACTTTTTTAATATTATTGTGAGACACGCACCAAATTAGCAACGAGCAACATATCTCTAACTCCATATCCCAGAGATAATTACGATTAGCTAATTCATACTGATGATGACTAACTTGTTGTCGAAATACGTGTTTTATAAAATACAAATAATTGTTCCAGGAATTGGGGCAAAATTTGAAATTTAAAGGATAGCAACTCTTGGAAACAGATTAGTTGGAAGAGCTTGGAATATTCAATATCAACAATGGTGCTTTACGGATATACTCGATGGAAACTTTTTAAAACTAATTTATTTGGGTTTGGCTTCGTGGTCTATGATATAGTTCACATTTTATTAAATTACATTATAATCAGATTTTCATTTTTTATTAATTCCTGTATTCCCTTGAGGGACGTAGGGCCGCAACAAATGCCTTCCACCGTACTCGATTCGGGGCCATTTGCTTTATTTCTCTCCAGGTTTTTCCTTTTTCTTCTATCTCTTTCACGACTGACCTCTTCCAGGTTATCTTGGATTTTTCACGATTTCTGCTTCCTTGGGGGTTCCAGTCTAGGGCTTGTCTGCTGATGGTATTAGATGGCCTTCTCAAGGTGTGGGCTATCCAACCATTTTTGTCACTTTCCATAGATTTTCATGCTGTAACTCAAAATATTTTGTCTTTTATTGTACTACAAAGCATACATCTAAGAATGTGAATATCTGAAAATAAATTTTATTCTAAAAATAATAATATAGATAAAAAGTTGTTTGTTTCTTACACAAAAACTTATTTTAACTTTAAAGAGAAAACCCATTCATACTCGTTAGAGCTCTTATTGCAAAAACGTTTATATTGAAATTTTATGTTGAAGCTTTTACTAAACTAAATTTTCTCTTAACGTTAATAAAAAACACAACAAAATTTTGTTAAAGTTTCAAACGAATAGAATTTCTATTCTATTTTTGTTGTTTAATAATTTTAAAGCTAAATTTAAACATTGATTTCGGAAACAACTTTTATTACTGAAAATTTATTCATTCTATATAATAATAAGACAAAATAAAGTTTCCATAGATTTATTCAACGAAAATGCGGGGATTTATTTGTCAGAAAAAAAAAGAGAAATCGTGTTGCAATCAAAATTTTATGCAATTATGATAAAAGTATTTTTTAAACATTTGGTAATTTCAAACTGTAACATAAAAGAATATTTTGGGCTAGGATCATTTAAATCATTTATAATCCCAGCCATATTCACTTCCTATAAAAGTTTCAGACAAAAGTTATTTGTCTTTTTTATGACAATGCACAGCTGTTGCCCGGTTACTAAATAATGTACTCCTGAAAAAGCCAAACACGATATTTGTCTTTTTACGCTATATTTCGCATTAATATTACAATTAAATAACTGGTCATCAACATCGGTAAACAATATTATGTGACGAATGCGCAGTGCGCTACGTAAAAACAAGACACGGGGATTCTTCTGCACGTACAACTATCGCCCGATATGGGGAAGAGTTGCAGAACAACCACATAATTGTTCAATTTTCATTTCTTTAAAATTTGATAACGAGGAATACTCTTTAAGAGTACTTAAAGTGGTTCGAACCTGCAGACGTTTGCATTTATTTTCGCTATAGATCAATAGATGTCGTTGTCATGATATAAAAATACATAGGTGCTAATTTTGTGATTGAGCTCGGTTGGGATATTCCTGTGCTTGCCGCTACCTTGAAAATGCCGCCTGCTCCCAGCGGGCCTGTATATACGTCAGTAGCAGAGTATAGGTAAAACGCTCAGCGCGATTACGAAAGAATTTTCAGGAGATGTTAATTTTTTTCCTTATCTTTTACTTCAAATATAAGCTAAGGATCACCTTGTTGTTATTATTACGTACCTTTACAATTACTGGCATTCTACAATTACTGGCATTACTATCAATCACTCATGTTGACATAATATGTTAATATTAAGATGACGGTATATTGTACAGTTGGTGTTAGATGCCTACAATATCGATATCACGATATTCGCACCAGTCCATACAGGGCAGACGCACAAAAGTAGTGCCCTAAATAAATATTTGGTCAAAAAGTTGCATTTCATACTCGGCAAATTCAGACTTTCAAAGTTCGCATGATCTCATTCCACATATTTATAAGTTAAATTATAAATTTTTGATGTAGTTTAAGTTTCATTTTATGAACCATCCTATAACTACAACTAGGATATAACTTTTGTAACGATATAACAAGCTCTAAAATAGATAGCCGTAAAATTTAGAAAAACAAAAAACAAAATCATATTTTGAGTACATAATTAAATAAAACAAATATTTGAGATTTTTGTAATAATTGATATTTTTGACTAGTTACGGAACACATTTCTCATTGGAAAATATGTCGAGATAAAAAACAATAACCGTATATTTTTTGAAGAAACTGTGTTTCGATACTAGTCAAAATAAAGTTATTGTCACGAAAATATCAAATATTTGTTTCGTTTAATTATTATAATGAATTTTCGTCAACGACTCATTCAACACAAAAAATAAATAAATATAAAGCGAAAATTTCAAGCATTTGATAAAGAATGGTAAATGGTAAATAATGCATTTGTCAAAGAATGGTATGAATGTTCAGAAATAGTACTAAAAATGTCAAATTAAGTAAACGCTAGTCACTTCCGTTGGTATAATATAATCTAAAGGAAACCATATAAATAATATTAAAGAGAACTCTAGGATTTTTCGAAATAAATTTCGATTTTTTGTCCCAATTTCCTAGATCAAAATTTTTGTATTTTATAAATACGTATTTCGACTACAAAGTAGTCATCATCAGTATGAATTAGCTACTTGTAATTATTCTCCGAGGAGATGTTACTTGTTGCTAATTTGGTGACGATCTGCACACCGTCAGACCGTCGATCTGTACACCGGTACAGACCCTCACCAAATTAGCAACAAGTAACATCTCCTCGGAGAATAATTACAATTAGCTAATTCATATTGATGTTGACTACTTTGTAGTCGAAATACGTATTTATAAAATACAAAAATTTGGATCCAGGAAATTGGGGCAAAAAAAATTTATAAAGGAAACCATACTAACAATTTATATAAATAGACGCTAGTTTTCCGAGAAGAATTCCACTACCATAACATCACAGGTAGCTCAGAGGCAGAGCGTTGGTCTAGAATATCAGAGATCGTGGGTTCGATTCCCATCCTATGTCATCAATTCAGACATATTATTTACAATGTCAAATTTAGTAAATGCTACTCATTTCCATTGGTTTAATATAACCGTAAGACAACCATACTAATAATGGATTAATAGACAACAATTAAAAATTATTTAATTCATTTAACAATATTATCAGCGAGCCAAATGCATATTTCAAGGGATAATTTCAAAAACCATAATGATCCGAAAATCCTGTATATTCGATTTGACTCAACACTTTGGAATACACTCTCCTGATCAAGATTTGTTAATAACATATATTTGTAATGATATATGTGTACATGCGCATTATAAACATATAATAATATATTATAACTATAAACCAATGATCAAGTTGGCATGTTTACACATTGTAAACATAACAAATTTAGAGATAATGTTTAGTAATATTCAGGGTTTATTAACTATTACTACTGAATTAATTGAAGCTGTATTGTCCTTTATCCTTCATCTACTCTACCTTCCTCCTACTTACCTACACCTCCTAGTAACAACTAGTGGTAGTAGTAATTCTTGACTAATACCATTAGTTATATATATATATATATATATATATATATATATATATATATATATATATATATATATATATATATATATATATATATATATATATATATATATATGTATCTTCTAACTACTCCAATAGTGATCACCATCATCACATATCAACAACCTCTGATCTTTGTTATGTTTCTAGAAGCAACAACACAATATGACTGTTGTTTGGTTCAATGTTATGAGATGATAATGATATTATGTAGAAAATCAATATTATGAATATATATTGATGATTACAGCCCAGATTATTCTAGGCAAAATGTATATGATCTACTACATTGGCTTCATTTTAAGACATTCTTAGTTTTGCCTATTTCAGTAATTTTTTCAAAAAAAATAGACTTTTTTGTTTTTTTTCCATACTTTTTTTATTTAGAAAAATTTAATTATTTTTAAGTCATATAATATAATATTTTAGTTATAGTGTAATAATATATGGAACACAACCAAAATAATTTAAAAGTATTGGATCGGTAAATAGTGTTCCGTTTTAACGACATTTACACAAAGAGTTCAAGAATATATATTGAATGGAATACCATAACTTGTTGTTTGTTCAAAGATTTATTCATTGAGTACTTAATGAATAAATCTTTGAACAAATTCAGCTATAAATAATCGTTTTCAAACAACTATTTTGCGCCACGTTTAAACTCTGTGTAGTTAATTATTATTATTGTAAATAAAGGTTGGAATAATAATAATAAAAAGTTGATTTCTAACTTCTTTTTTTGAAAAACCTTATCAAAAACTTAAAAAATTCGTTACGCAGGAGCTGCGTCAACTTAACGAATTTCCTTAGAATACATAAATCACTCTCTAGCGGTCATAATATTAGTGTGATCAAAATAAAATATAATATCTGATATAACTTTAGTATTTGCAAAAATTAAATTTATTAATAACCCAAAAAAACGGTATAACGATTATAGTTTATAGTTACTATGGAAACGACAATCAAAATTTTTTACAATTAAATATATTTTATGTATTCGTGTCAAACAAACACAAAATATTAAATATATCTCTTAATATTAGAATAATCAAAAAATGTATAACGAGTAAAGTTGTAGAAAATCAAGTTTGCTACAATTCATTACCTTATCATTTTTATCAAACTCTAATGTGAACAGAGATATAAAGAATTTTAACTTTCAATCTTTAATTGTAAATATTTCTGTAAATATTAGTGTAACAGAAAAATGATAAGAAACAAAATTGCAGTAAAACTTAGTACCTACAACTTAACTCCTGATAAATTTTTCGATTTTTTAAATATTAAGGGAGATAGTCAAATTTTGTTTTTTCCCCTCCCTCTAAACCCCATTCCCCACGTCCGATTTTACCCATTAACGAACTTGACCTTTAGAATACCAAAAGCGACCCAAATACCCAATTTCATTCCAATCGGAATAAAACTGTGATCGCTAGAGAGTTCATAGACATTTAAAAAAGTACATATGTTGTATATATATATATATGTATATATACATGTATATATATATATATACATATATACAAATTTTAGCGATAGTGATTTTTAACATCTAATAGGTAGGATCGATGGACATTCGAAGAAATTTTTACGAAATTCCAACATTGGACCAAAATCAATAGCTGCATTTCTTTTGGAGGAAATTCGCTAAAAATATTGTCTAGGTATTACAAACAAATAAGCTAGGTATTATATACGAATACAAATACTAAAATATATAAATTTTATGCGAATAATATATTGGAAGAGTTTTTATTGAAATGTTGTCGTAACGGAAGCCATTTTTAGGTAGTAAATGTGGTAAGAATGACAAAAATACATTAATTATATCGTAAACAAAATAGTGTATTGATTTTTACTATGCCGGCAATAACATTGTATGATTTGAAACAAAATTATTAAATTTGCATAATCATTTAAGGTAGAAAATAGAGAAAACCTTTAAATAGGAAAAGTTTATATCATAGAGACAAATAACTTTTGTTTTAAACATTTTTTCGTACATCCAAAAGAGTTAGCACAGTGTTTTGTTATTTTTTCCAACTTCATAGACCCGCACTTGTTTCATAAGTAGTAACTTCAGGTTCATGCATTAAATTTCATATACAAGACCAATCTAAGTGCTCTGCTTAGAGCTAGAAGGTTGCTGTTTCGATTCCTAACGGTGGTAGTTTATCAATTAAGATAAATGAGACGGTTAATTGACTAAACTGTCGGCGTACGTATGGACAAGAACGAAGTAACCAGCTATGTTTGTCAAGGCTCTGCAGTTTATCTTCACGAACTCTCAAGCTGCAGCTGCACAACATACCGATTGCTAGTCTGCATACAAATTCCCTTGTCCTTCACCCAGATCATTAATGTATGGTTCAAAATTAATTAAGGTTAAAAAATAATCATGCGGGTGGCCTCTGTTATAGACTGCGAATCTCAGAAACGGAGGTAAAACAAATATATTTTTCATCTACCTTTCATTTTTATTATACGCTTTTTATTAGTTTCACCTGTATGTATGTTTGTATGCATGTATGTAACCGACCCTTTTGGGCTCGATTTTCTCCTACTTTGAACGATCAGATTTAATTCAAATTTTGCACACCTGTCAAAGACCGATGGCAATGCAATAATTCGATTAAAATATCCGATTATCCTAATTAGATTCGCCAGGATTCATCAATTTCTTTCCGCATCCTTTGCATGAGAGTAAGAGAGATAGAGCTAGTGCGCGAACTACGCATGCGTGCAGTTCCAGAGACTTACTCTTTGATTGGGCACTCAGCTTAGCACAACCACGTAGGTACTCATGTGGTAGTCGCGTCTTGTTCCGTATACATACATAAATGTAAAAATAAATACATAAATACAAAACAATATAGTTTAAAAAACTAAAAAACACGCTTTTATAGAAAATTCAACTAAAAAATGAAAAATAAATAATAGTTTAAACAAACTAAAAAAACACACTTTCATCGAAAATCCAACTAAAAAATAGAAAATATAATTTAATAAATTTGGATTAAGAAAAGTGTAAATAAGAAACAAATGTATATTAATGGAAAAAAGCGTGGGGTGCATAGTGTCATGATATTAACAAAGTAATGATCCTTCTACTCATATCTGTCAATAAAATGTTTATAACTATTGACACTATGCACCCCACGCTTTTTTCCATTAATATACATTTGTTTCTTATTTACACTTTTCTTAATCCAAATTTATTAAATTTTATTTTCTATTTTTTAGTTGGATTTTCTATAAAAGCGTGTTTTTATAGTTTTTTTAAACTATTATTTATTAAAACTTTGTATAACTACTTAATTTTAGCATAACTACTTAGTTTCTTCTGTTAACTTCTCCAACCGTCGAATAGGGAATATACATGAAAATTTTTTTTCACTTTAATTGAAGCATGTTTACTTGACAAATATCAAGGTAAAATTACTTTTTAAATAACTTTAAAAATAAGCGAGATATGAATGATTGAAATTCCCGATTAGACAAAGAGAGTGATAGCCCTCTTGATATGTTATGTGACGTCATATTACAGTTTCACCATTTAAAATACACGTAAAACTCCGTTTTTAGTATTTTTGCAAGAAAGAGACAGTTAATAATCTTTAAAAGCTTACAGCTTCCTTGATATTTGTCAGATTTTAATTTCGTTTTTAAATATTATTACAGTATTAACAGTATTTTCATATTCTGAAAAAAAATGTGAAAAAAAATTTTCATGAATATTCCCTATTATCCGAGCATTATCGAATGCTGTAGCGAGATCTATAAAAAAGTGATGTAATTCTCGATAAGTGTCAATTTTCTTCTCATTACTGTATCTACATTGTATAATTTCCATAAGATAATAAATCTAAAATATAATAATAAATATAATGGAAGTAATATTATTAGCCCACGTTAATTTATGTAATATACATATACTTCAATCAAAATCCCTTCTGAATCTGATCTGCTATTATTATATACCATTTTAGTAGCTCAACCACTTGCTTAAAAGCTATTAATTTCATGTTAGGTAAATGTGTGCTGTATGATGCTATGTCTATGTCAACCTAAATATATATTATAACCTTTTGATGAAGAAGAAAAGATCATGTTACATTATTAAAAGTGTTATGTAACCTCCGGTCTATGAGTGGGGCATAAATAACATTATATAAACTAGGAAACCTCATCTCTAACATATGTGCTTAAAGACAACTTGTATGATATAAAGTCTGTTGACATGAAAAGTAACATGTAAATGATTTTATTTCACTGCACATATATAATTAAAACGACAAATAAAATAATCAAAACTATATTATCACTGATATTTATACAGTGAAAACTTACTATTACTTTAGGGCTTAGGCGAATAATTGAATTCAAATTGTTTTAAATTTATAACTAGAATTAGACCTGTATAACTTTAAATAAAATTACATTGTTGTATTGAAAATTAGTGAAATATTTTTTAAGGCCTCAGCACACAATTCTAATGAAAAAAGTAAGATAGAAAAATATTACGAAAAATATTTAGAGAAAATATTTTTGTTCTTGGAAAAAAAAGGAGTTTTTTTTTATAAAGTTGCAAATAGAAAATAATAAGATCTTGTTTGATATATTTTTTTTATCTTTGAAAAAAAATTTTCAATACTTACATATCGATTAAATTCTTTTTTAAAGAAAAGTATTTTTGATAAAATCAATCTAAAATTATTTTATTGAAAAAAGAGTTATTTTAAAATCAAAAATTGAAAAAAATCAAAAATAATTTATTTTATAAAAAAATAGAAAAATTATGTTGTAATTTTGCGGGTTGAAGCCATTTTAGTAGTGTGCTTGTGGTATGAACCAAGCAAGCTAGTTAGGTGTTAGGTGCATCGGACCTACGATAGTGTGTTTGTGCCTAGCTTGAGAGTGTGAACAACAACACTTAGTAACGATCAGTCGTCATAGACAGTAACACAATAGTTGGTCTAACTGTGGCTATTCAACGCCATGAATAATACAAATAATATTGAAGTGATTACATATCTGAATTTAATAAACTTATTTTAATTAATTACAATAATCGTTTATTCGCTCGTATCCTAACAAACCCAGTAATTACCACAATAAGTGCTAATTACAATAATTATGATTTTGTCAAAAAAAATATGTTGAGTTTTGTAAATAAGTATTTCGGTAAATAATTTTTATGTAACCAAATCACACAATCAAGTTACAAACAGAATATCATGTCGTACTATCAATTGTACATACAAATGTTGGACTGGTAAACTGTAATGATCACAAAATATGTTTTGAAGAAAAAAACCAATGTTTTTTTTTTATTCGTTTGAACACGTTTTGGTCTGGGCAGTATATAAAGGCACGATTTTACCTTGAATATTGAGTTCTAAAGGAGCAGTTATACGGTTTAAAATTACCATTGTTCGATTAAAATAATTAAAGTTGTTAAAAAGCGATTGTTGGATTAAAATAGCCAGTTTAAAATTACTATTTTTCAATTAAATCAGTTGTACATTTTTGTATAAAAACGAGATAAGAGACTTCATTATAATAAAAAGAAAATATTAAAAATCAATTTTTTTTTATGTTCAAATCGAATCATTTAGGATTATAGTGTTTTTGTTTTATATAATTTTGCGTGTTGTTATAAGTGCGTGTTGTCCAAATATATTTAGTAAAATTTTACTAATATTTGTGGTTTATTTTTGTGTCGAGTATCGGAATCTGTTTTGAATTGTTCACATAATATATTTTGAATTCTTAACATCCAGAAATACATAAAAAATTATTAGAAATGGAGTCAAGCAATTGTCAATTAAACACTAATTTGAAAAATTATCAATACTACTTTTTTATTGACACAGTTTTCACTGTATATGAAGGCAGTGGGGACACTATAATACAATTCATATTATCTTCTCTGATATGAATAAATAAAATATATTAAACTAAATTTCAACTTTCCGATTTAATTTTATCTTTCTAGTTAAATAAACATTGGTGTGAGAACAGTGTTTTTATTTTTTTTGTTTGCAAAAACTCTAAGAGGGATGATTCCCCTTAGAGGATTCGGTTCACACATTCATCGCATGATTTTTTTTTGCTAAAATTATTTCTGAAATTACAGATTCACTATGACGATGTAAATATACTCAATAATATGGAACTAAGGAAATAAAAATTTATCAGGCTTAATTAGACATTTAAACAAATTTTTGGAAACCTTCCCAATTTTGTTATTACATTTTGAAACAGGTGTGTCTGTTTTAATAAAGATATGTAACTGCATTTCATTTGAAAAATATTTTGTCGGGCCGAAAAACGTCATTATCTCGGAAAAATTCACCAAGTTTCTTAAAAATACACAAGTTGTCGATTTTTTTTATGATATACAACTTTTTTACTGCACACTTTTCTCTCCGACGTCAACTTTCGCAGGAAATCGCAATAATAGCCAATTCACCCCCCATTTTCACCCCCACCCCACAAATCCACACCGCAAAATCCCTGCTAACGCATTTACTTTACAAAACCACTTTACCACTTCCAATTGTTCCCGTCCTGTTTTATTTTTATCAAAGTATAATTTGTACATAACTGGAATATTATGTTTAAAAAAATTACATTTATCATAAATTTTATTTCATAAGATTACTATTTATAAATTCTTTCGAACATAGCTCAAACTCTATTTATAAAAGGTCCAGTTATTTTAAATACAACGGTAAGAGATACAAGAAAACATTTGAAAATTTTTGCTTTCTTTATAAAATTACTATTCAAAGCATTTTTTTTGAAAACGGAACAACAACATCCACAGTTATCCGTAGTAATGATATGCAAATATTTTTTTTAATTAACATATTATTTTAATTTACGCATTTAAAGCCGCCATTTAAAGTTAGCAATTCTAGTAGATTATCGTGAGTTCCTGGAAACATAATAGAAATAAATTTAACTTCAGACTACAAAAATGTATATTTCATGATGTAGGTAGAATGTAAAAGAAAAACGAATACCGTTATTATTCTGTCCATGAATTATAATGAAAGTAAAATATCACCCAACATTATTTTTACAAAATAAAAGTGGAAAAAGTTAAATAAATATACTGAGGTGTAGTTTTTTTTCTCTCAGTATTTAGACCATTTTAACGTCGAGTAGCAAACAGACAGCACAGACAACACATACCTACCTACACCGTGTACACAATATGTATTGTGGTTATAACTGTTTGTACCTACATACTTCATCGAAAATTTACGTTTAGTATTTACATATATAAATTGGTGTGGTAGATAGAGCTACGTGTAGGTATGGATGAATAAAAACGGTGTCAGAAGGAGAGAATGGTTGTTGGTTGTGGTTGGTCATTCATATCAAACAAATGCTAACCAACTAACTGACGGTTTTTGGCCTTCTGATACATATACTGAAACATGCACAGCATGTAAATATTGTTTGATATAAGGTGATTGTTAAATTTGATATTTTCAAAAGGAAATATGCACTCTAAATTTGTTTCAGTGGTGTAATTTGATAGATGTAACACAAATATTTTTATAGTCTCTATAGTAATATCACGGTAACGTACACAGGCAAAAACCACATCAAATTACATAATTGTAGTATTAATTATTAATAAATTTCAAAAATTTCTGTAAATATAAGAGTTAGAAAATATGACCAGTTAAGATGTTTTATTTACTACAACTTATACTAAGAAAGAAACACAAGATTTTAATAATCCCCCTCTTTACCCTTACCGATTTTTCACAATAACTAAATTGACTTTAAATGTGTAGGCATATAGGAAATAGAGCTATTGATCTCGTATCGACTTCAAAATTTCTTCAAATGTCCATCGATCCTACCTAGTAGATGTCGAAAATCACCATCTGTAAAATTTATATATATATATATCTATGGACATATATATATATATATATATATATATATATATATATATATATGTCTACATATGAGTCTGTAAATCAGTACCCAAACAATAGCTACATTGTCTTGAATAATTCACTAAAAACAAAAAAATTTATTTAACAAACATTTATGTTCATAAAACATTTTAACAAGTAAAATTTAAAATTAATAGAAAAACCCAACGCAATAATATGAAACATTATAAGAACTTCCCCTTGCCTCCACCAAATTTATATGTAAAAAGATAATGTTAATAATTTGCCTAAATATCATCATGGAAAATAGCTGATAATTGTCAAAAGACTGAACCGATCAATATTAAAACTATAGATTGTTAACATAGCTAAGAACCACTTCAAGGAAACCAGCTATCTAAAAGCCAGAAGCAAAACAAATTAACGTGAAATGGCTTTATTAGGTTTTTTAATAAATCTCCTAATCTTCATAATCCTATCGATTGGGTGGTAATAATTTAATTTTTTCTATAGTTTTCATTTCGAATTGTTCGAATACTTATTAAAGATATCAACCGACCAGTAATAATTATTATTTTTACTTAACTTTTTTTTACATTGTATTTTTTCAAGAAAATCTTCTGTGAAACCAAGACAGGACAAGACGATCGAAAACTACAAGTCAATATATAATACAACAGACATGCTACTCCCGTTTCTCGTCTCGTCTCGCCTCGCAGCAACACTAGTTTCCAATTTCTTAGTGTTTTTTTTATTTAATTTTTTTATATATTATTCTTTTTAGTGTGATTTTTAGCCTGATTAAAAATTAGATGATACTACCAGTAAAATAAAAATCATTTACAATCAAGTGTCTTTATTTCATTTAAATCCTTACCCAAAACAATCGGCGAATGCATTTTTACACGATACGAATCCATAGTTTTAATTTTCAGATTTTCAATTGGTAATGAATAATATTATTTCGAAATTAATAATCATATAAGTCGAATGTAATAATAATTTATGAAACATGTAGACTTCGTAAGACTTTATAAACAGACTGTACTGTTTTTAGTTGAAAAACTTCACAACTCTAATGACCTATTTTCCACATCTCATCTTTACCACATAACTAAATACATATGTAGACACAGAAGAGTAACATCACAAATTGTATATTATGTCTACTGCCTGTTTCTATATATACACATGTATGTATGTATCTATGTATGTATCTATGAATGTATGTTTCCTATACGCCTGCTGTTTGCTGCGTGTCTGTATTACACTCGCTGCTCATCATTCATTAAAAAGTATGTTTGGAAATGGAGAAGTGATACAGAGAAAACCACATTTTAACACTTTCACAAACATATTGTGTGACTGACTAGAATATGTTGTTTTCCTTCTAGTATGTGAATGTAATAAAATGAGTTTCAGATAATATTCATTTCAGTCGATGATGATTTTATTTTAAATGTTTTATAACTAAAGAAAAGATATGGTTCCAAATAGGATTGCTAATCATCCTTTCTTTCCTGGACTATCTGCGACGACATTTCGAGGAATGGTTTAAAATTTACCCGGGCATTCAGGCAGTAATTTAACATTCTAAGTGAATACCTACATCGTTACGATACTATCTCGTAAATTGAGGAAGTGAAGATGTACTGTTAATTTAGGGTACTGTACCCCCATTAGGGTGATTTTTTTTTAAATTATTTTTTTTTATGCTTGTAAAAGTTACTTCAAGGTATAAAAAAAATATCCTTAAACATCAGGTCGAATTCTCATTCCTACTAAAAGTTCAACGAATCCATTTTTCCATTTGAATTACAAATACAAAATACTGTTTTTTGTCTTTTTAAATAAAAGCATTAAAGCTCCCTGGTACCCCATACTATCAAAAACTAAGATAAATAAACTAAGATAAATAAATTAGATACAAATTAAATGAGACAGATAGAGACAAGATGACAAGTGATTGAATTTCTAGTATATAATAAATAAACTATACAAATTAAATGCGATAGATAGAGACAAGATGAGAAATGATTGAATTTTTATGACTAGCGTCATAAAATAATAAAATTAAATTTTATGTTCACAAACTTTGGTTGCACCGTCTGTACTGAAAATATTTTTGTAGGCGGAGTTCAATGTTGCTGCTCAATGTTCCTCATGTACTTTATTCTTGTTAATATAATAAACGGCATGCATGTACACTTAAACGCAAAAAAAATTGGAACTTGTTGGAAACATTTTAAGTGATACTATCCACAATATTTTATAAAAATGTGACTTTCTGCTTCAAATATTTGCATTCGAGTATACTTATCACTGGATGACTCGATGAATTTATTGAAAACCACAATTTTGTTAATTTTTATGTCAAATATTTAGCAATAAAACAACATGTTCACTGCAACAAGCGCTATTTAATTCTTAGTACTGATGGTCAGGAATGATCATATCTATAATTTATTGAGTGTGATCATTCATCATCTTTCACCGAAATAAATGTACACTCCCGTTCAATAAAATTGAACAGACTTGAAATGTAAATTTTCTTACATTTCATAAAACTCCTCATTTTTGTTGTGATTGAAGTGTATTGAATAATTGTGATTGAAGTGTATTTGTATCAAAAACATTATACGATTTCCGCTTACTTGTCTACGCAAACATAATATAAAATAAACTAGATGATTTTTTTGAGTGGTTAAAAAAATGTTTGAAGTACTAACTTCGATGAAAGTATCAGCCACTTCTTGCTTATCTTGTCACTTATTTTGTGCCACATAGCGGTCACGGGCAATCATTTTATTGGAAGATTATATTATGCCATAAATAATGTAATACGATTCGATATTAATTACAAATTTATATTGTGCTATGTAAGTACAAATATATTTTCTAGTGGTACGAATACATTTAAGTTTATTAATTAATGTCTTTCTTTAAGGATGTAAGATAGAGACAATCGGAGGCAAAAGTATTTTCAATAAGAAATAGTAAATATTATGAAAACCTTTTGGCAGTGAATGTAGTTTTAATTTATAACAACAACAAAATATATTCTTTTTCTTTATATACCATACACGTATAAGTGACAAAGACATGTTTTTTTATACCCAATATTATGATGATATACAGTGATGACCTAATTAGTCCATTTCCGCATATCCGTCTGTCTGTCTGTCTACGAACACGATAACTCAAGAACGAAAATAGATAACGAACTGAAATTTTTTTGGTGTGTTCTAGGGCAAAAAAGTAAGTTCATTAATGGGCAAAATCGGACCATGTTTGTGCAAAATGGACAAAACTGCCTATCTTTGAAACTGTAAGAGATATAACAAATTTTAATGACAAAAAATCTTCTTCTCTTTAAAATAAACAACTTTTGTTTGAAACATTTTTCCATATACTCAGTATATACTGGGTATTCAAACAATTAGCTCAGTTAGTTTAATTTTTTCTCAATCATTTAAGTAATTTCTCCCGAAAGGTTTATGTGTATAAGATATGCGTATTAAATTTAAAGATAATAGAGAAATCTTGATGTATTGCTATCAAGTCGTAAAATGACGTTTTAATAGGTTAGTTTCGCCACATCCAATTAAATATGTTAGTTACCTTCGGCATTTAATTAAAATTAAAATGGACGATTATATCATTTAAAGGAATATCACAGATTTAAAAATAATTTGGAACAAAAGCATTATGGTTTCCTAGCGATACATGATACATTAATATTTACTGATTAAATCTAAATGACGCCATAGTAGCAGATTTAATCCGTACGAAACCAGTGCGTGTCGCTAGTATTTCATATATAATATTGACCTACGTTATAATACATTATACTCTATATCTTATAATATTGAATGGAAATATCTACTCCTGTTTTTTTTTTGTCGTTACAGAAAGATAACTACTTAATTTCGGCCAAATACATCGTTAAAAGAAATACCACCTTTCTGTTAGAAAAAACTAAACAAACGCAAAAAATAAGCTTGAACCATCAACACATGTATTAAATTAACAACCAAACTTAACCTTTTTAATTAAGGCTCGCTTTCATGTTATAAACTTTATGTTTTTTTTTTATCTAGAACATTTTTACGATTACGAGCACACATAGATGGAATACTCTATTACATACATTAAAATAAATACTTTTCAGGTGTGTCCAATCAGAAAAATAAGACAAAGCAAAAACTAACATGTATATTAGGTGAATCTTAATTGTAAATAATACATACATATGGTATACATCAAAAAAAATTATCTAATTCAATGTATAAATGTATATCACTAAATGTGTTCGACGGTTGTTCCTACTCGAATTTGGAAGAAAATATAGAAAAATGCTTCTTGTTGAACAAAATGTAGCTATTGGAATTGAATTGATTAAACGATATCGCAAAAAATTCTTCGAAAATGTCCATCGATCCTACCTGGTATTTATATATATACACACACACACACACACATTGGTAGGATTGCTTGGAATTGGTAGGATGTGCAGCCGACTTGAATAGGAACTATGCAGATATTCATCTCGAGTTTATGGAAGGAAAATGCAGAAAACCTTCACAAACATAGCTGGTTACTTTCGTTCTTGTCTATACGCCGACATTTTAGTTAATTTAACCGCCCCATTAATTTTTTTTTAAATTAATTTGACAAACTGCCGCTGTTGGGATTTGAACCAGCAACCTCCCAGTTCCGAGTAGAGTGCTTTAACCAACTGGACCACTCCGACTGGTTATATTTGGTAAAAAACTTTTAGCAAAGTTGCTTAAAAAAGAAAATTTTCTAAAATTGCTGATTTCCATTCAAAACAAACAATTAGATGCTATTAAAATAAAATGACTGAGAACAATAGAATATGAAACTACAGTTAAAAGTTCTGATCACAAATCATTATCGAATTTTGAAAAGTGTTGAATCTATTTGAAATTTGAGTGTACATAAAAAAAATTTTGACAAAATGGAAACCCGACTTCAAAAATTAAATATTCTAAAACAAAAAATGCACTAAAAAGTAAAAAAATAATTGCATATTCTCGTGACAATTTTAGTTCACCTAAGCAAAAATTTTTAAATATATATGTACAATTATTGTTATTTTTGGAGTCGGTGTCAGCATAGAGAAATTCACATAAAATTTGGACGCCTCCAAAAATAACAATAATTGTATATATATATTTAAAACTTTTTGCTTAGGTGAACTAAAATTGGCACAAGAATATGCAATTATTTGTTTACTTTTTTTAAGACATTTTTTTTTATCCGTTTTTTTTTTTTTTTTTTAATTTTTAGTGCATTTTTTTAACAGATTTTCAGTTTTTTTTACATGTATTTTGTTTTTTTTTTTTTTGTAAAAAATTTTTTTATTTGAAGTCACTTTTTAAAAAAAGTTTCTTATTTTTCCATTATGAATGAGTATACCCTTTCAAACAAAACAAAAATTTTCGCAGAAATTGGTGATCACATATAAAATGAGGATTTTCCTCGATTTCCATGGGATCCCCTCATCAAAATGCGATTTGGTGACAATGGGTCCAATGGAAAATCAAACCCTTTAAAACAAAAAAACAAAAAATTCAAAATAGGTTCATAAATGACGGAGGTCTGAAGTGACACACATTAAAAAAATAAAATAAAAATACAGACGAATTGAGAACCATCCTTCTTTTTGATGTCGGGTTAAAAATAGGTACTATTTCATTATTACTGACATTATTACTGACAAACTCCTAACTATAGTTTAAACTATACAGCTTGTTTTATAAAATAGACCCAATCTGGAAACAAAGTATAGTGCATCTATCGCTGTCTACGTGTAGTGTACTATGATATGGTTTACACTTAAACTGCATTAAAATTTTGGGGGTTATATTACATTATAATATGGTATACTGTGCATAAACAATGATAGAAGCGCTATACATTGTTTCTAGATTGGGTCTATTATAAAATACAAGCTGTATACAATCCATATAATATATACGTAGAAACACAATAAACAATATGTGAGGTACCCAAGTAACTAACATTGATGCATTAAGTACCTATCTCTACTGACTGCTTTCTATGCTCGTGTACACTATTGTTGAAGACGAAGAAGACATTATTATTATTCTATTGTATAATACCTATATATGTAAGTATTTACAAGAAGATTGTTGTTTTGAAAGAGCTGAAGTTATCTTTAGAAATAAAGCAATCGAAATACAGCTAAAATGTACAAGATCATCCATGCAAGTAACAATCAAATTAATTAATTACATGAATCTTTAGAAATGTATCGAAAAAAAACACAAATTTTATGCAACCCCTTATTATAATAACGAGAGACCTGTATATAATACAAATTTTGAGAGGAAACAATTAGGTTATAGGGCAATCAACTTATAGGTTTGAGTGGTTGATGACCACTCGAACAGCTATGAAAAATAGGCATGTTTATCAAACCTATAAGACCTCCTTCTCATACACATTGCTTAATGTATACATATGTACTCTCTCATACTCGTGGGAGATCTACTATACGAAGATGTAAACTAAACATAGTGTATATGAATAGATACAAGTGAAAATAACAACTAACTGAATTGCTTAAATTCCCAGTATATACTGAATTTATGAAAAAAGTTTCCTACAAAAGTTTATTTTTAAAAAAGGAACATGTTTTGTCTTTAAATTTTTGTTCTATCTCTTACGATTTCAAATATTTGCCCATTTTTCCCAAATATGGTCCGATTTTGGCCATTCACGAATTAGAACCTTTCATTTAACTAGCTTTAGAGCACACATACGAAATTTCAGCTCACTTTCTCTTTTCGTATTTGAGTTATATTGTTTACGACGGACGGACGGACGAACAACTATGCAAAAATGGACTAATTAGGTTATTTTATGAGCAGATATATCAAAATTGTTTTTCTGCGATCAATATTTTCAACCGTTTCAAAGTCGACAGTAAACTTAATATACCTTGGTATACATTATATACTAATAATAAATATGTAGGGTATAATAAACAAACGAAAAATGTATGTAGTTATTGTAAAAATAAAATAGTACAACGAATAAAAACTAATTAAATATATGGTTATATTAGTAATAATAAGAATAATAACTCCCGGAGAAATCGAGTATGTTGTCAGAAACGAGAAATTTCTCGTTCCCAACTACCAAGCAGCTCAGCTCTGCTCTCTGCTACTAAGCCTGATATAGTGCTCCAGGATATTTCAGCTAAGACTATCTACGTCATCAAGTTCTCTGCACTGCAGAAACGAATATAGGCTTGAAAGACAAGCAAAAACGGACTAAATACCTTGATCTACTCCAAGAACTACGACAACTACACCCTGGCTACTCAGTCAAAATGGTTGTTCTCATTATCGGTTGCCTTGGCGGTATACGCCCCACTCTAGAGTCGAATCTTTCCACCGGTTTGCAGGTCTCATCTTAGTCACCTTATCACCTCCATGCAGATGGCTGGCACCCTTCGAACATTGAGATCACATGAGACTGTCTTCAAGCAACACCCTTTAGTCTTTTGATATTAAATTTTGCAGGTTCCACATCCGTGCGGTGCAAGGACGGAGACTGTACGACCAGAACACTACATGAGAGACGAACGTTCTTTTTGACTCGGAAGACAGACGGACGTACAGACTATACGACCATACGGCAATGAACCTTCTTCAAAGGACGTAGCTACCTTGTGAGGATTTATGTTTGTTGAAGAGGTGGATGGCACTGGAGTGTATATATCGTGTATCCACTCTCCCCCTTCAACTGACATAAATACGTTAGTTTTCAATCAAATAATAATAATAATAATTTTATTTGTTTAAAACCAATTACAGGTATACAAAACGTCATTATTTACATTTACCTAAACTACAGTAATAGAGACATATCTTACATAAAAAACATTGAATTTCCTCTTTAAATTATTCACTAATACAGAAGAACCTAAACAGCAATCAACGATTATAATCGATAATTTTAAAATATCATTAAATTGCTTTCAAAAAACTAAAAAACCATTGAATAAAATGTTATTAATTTAAAAAAAAAACGTGTTCGTCACACAAACCTATACAAATCTGTTCATTAGAGTCTAATACCATGTTATGAAAATACATAAATGCAGATATACAAAATGAGACAAATAAAATTGAAATTGATGAACTAATGAATACCTTTGGCTACGACTATATGCTCAAATTATACATATCCAAATAAATGATTGCTTGGATGACTCTGTAATCAGCTGATTTTATTACTAGACGGTTGGCAATTGTACCAAAATAACTATATAAAGAAGAACTAGTAAAGAGCAATAGTAGTTACAACTAAAACACAATAAATACATCTGTCTAAACCTCCTATTGTGTTAATGGTAGTACTATGAACTTACATCTTTCCACCTACACAAATGCATTCGACAAAGGTGTATTCAGAATACAAAGATAGACACGACGACGAATGAATAAGACTGTATTCAATTCACACATGGAAAATTTATGGAAATGTTGTACTACTTAGGTACTATTGGATGCACTCAGAAATTATGGTAATTAATTTTATACGAATCAAGTTTAACTTTTCAATTTAATAAGACGATTTAGAAACTATTTTAATAAAATATATAAAATAATGAAATTTAATTTAAATGTGTCTAAATTAATTTTGGATTAGTCGATTTGACATTTTACATATAAAGTTATAAGTAATATACAGATATGATATAATATTATACATACGAGTATAATATATTATATTATACGGGATGTTCTGAAATTCATTCAGAAAAACTATACCACGGTGTAGAGCTGTAAAAAACCAACAAAAAAGTTTTATAAAGTTTTTCGATTTGACGCTTAGTTTTTGAGATATAATCAATTAAACATTAATAAATTCAACCAATCATTGAGCGCATAGTGTAAGGCTAACATTACCCTTCTGGCCAATGTGGTGATGTGCGATTGAGAATGACAATTTTAAAAGATTTGGCCGACACATTTATCAAGTGTAAACACTAAAGTACTATTTATTTGGTTTTGGCATTTTTTAATTTTCGCGGGTGTCGCTACACTTATTGAGAATTCTGATTGTCGCTATTCTAGCATGCTCTATCTCTCTCTTACCGTCTGCGAACCTTTAAAAGGTAATGCACCCTACTCCACTACTGTGGCTCCGCCTCCTTACATAATGCGCTCTGTGATTGGTTGAATTTATCAATGTTTAATTGATTATATCTTAAAAAATAAGCATCAACTCGAAAAATTTTTTTGTTTGTTTTTAGCAGCTGTACACCATGAACGAAATATTTTTTATTGCAATCTAAGAAAGAAACGCAAAGCATAAGCGAAGCGTATGCTTTATTGTTATGCAAAGCGTAACAAAACGCTCAGCCTCCGGCTTTGTATATTTAAGCCTTTCAAAAAGGAGTGATATATGATCAAAAACATAAATGTAAGAAAGGGCCGAGTTTTCGGGAAAATTCTTAATGTAATAGTTCCTTTCTAAAAAGTGATGATATGAGAGTAAGTACCGAGCTATTTACAAAGTAAATAGCTCTAGGCTTCATATAATAGTTGCTTCTTAAAAAGTGATGATATGGAAGAAAGGACCGAGCTATTTACAAAGTAAATAGCTCTAGACTTCATATAATAGTTGCTCTTTAAAAAGTGATGATATCCCATTAAAGAGCCAAGCTATTTACAATGTAAATAGCTCGGTAAACTATTTACTAAAAAAATTAATGAGGGGTAAATTGATTAAATGTAAGAAAAAATTTGGTTGAAATTTATTACTTTGTTTATGTTATAAACAAATTTAATTATTTTTGTGATCTTTAGTATCCGAATACTAATGATACAAATGATATGAAATTTATTAAATAATATGAGTTTAATCCGTTCTTGTAATAGCAATATTATTATGTTCAATATTACTTTTACATTAACAATAAAATAAAGTTATATAAACTCATTTAAGTAGGTACCAAGAACTACATTAAATTCCATTTACAACTTACTAACAAGACATTTGTGTTTAAGAAATCTATCAACCACAATATGTTAGAACTACTTGAAACTGTAGTACATGTAATAGTACTAACGACAAATGCTATTTATCTACTAAAACGCATTAATTTTAAAAACTATCAGTAAGAGCCATAGCAAAAGAATCGATCAGATGCCAATCTAAGTTGCACAAGTGACTTTCCGTTAAAAAAATATGACGATTTTTGAAACTTTTTAAATTAAATTATTTACAATAATTGACACCCAAAAAGCTCTTAATTGACACTCCACGCAATAATTTCGAAAAATAATTTTAAAAGTTTCAACCTCCAACTAGAATCTCTTAACTAGAAAATTCACAATTCTGATAATTTTCCATCAATCTATTACTTTATGATCTTTATTCGTGATTTTATTCAAAGTTTTCTCAGCGATACTTTTGGAAATACACTGCGGAACATCAATTTCAAAGCGTTTTCTGAAAAATTAAAAAAAAATTAAGCTCCAAGAAATGAATCATATATATTTGAATAGATGCTTCAAAAAACTTTTGATAGACACCCCACGCAATAATCTTGAACAAAATTTTTTGTTTATTTCCCGTTTCAACTTCAAAAACTAACCCCTTAACTTCATGTTCGTATTTGGGTAACTGTATATTACTATTACAATGACAAATTTTTATCATTTACATGAAATCGTCTGTGACAGGCAAATAGGCAGACACCCAGGTGATTCCATAAGCGTTATGTCTTGCCAATTTTGTCACAGGACTCTGTTACCAAAATTCTTTTTAACTAAATACCTCATATAATTTCGCTTTAAAACTATTTATCTTACAATGACACATGGTAATAATTTAAAAAAATTACTTTACAAAAGTTTTGAACTTTTAAACTTCATTTGCTTTTTTACTATGCTTCAAAAAAAATATAAAAAAGTCAAATTTCAAAAATTTCATTATGATCTTATAATTTGTTAACGTTGCAATATACAATTCATAAATTCATTGATTGTGCGTAGATTTAAATAAATTTAAAATATTTGTCGTATCAAAAGAGTTCATTCGTCATGTAACAGAGTATCTGAGAAATTATGCTAAAGGACCTTTAGTTTATATAACACTTTTTTTAGCAGTTGACGTTTACTGTGATTTTCTCAAAATTTACTTGACCAATCTACTAATGTAATGCATATATTGCATATATCTATAAATTTTTTCATTGAAAAATGTATTTGGTGGAAGCCTTAGAACCTACAATGATTTTAATATATCTTAATGGGAAAAAAGTCTGCTAACATACCCGAAACGATGAGTAACTTCCTTTAGCTATGATAGATTCAAATACACTGGAAAGTTAACAATTGATATATCATTTTTTGAAAGAAATGTGCACTGAACAAAAACACTTAACGCACTCCAATATTTCGCTCGAAAATTAAAGCCAGTACCTACTGTATAGAGTAGTAGTCCACAGTATAGCACGGTTTTTTTTTTAATGATTAGTAACAGGTTAAATTTTTGTTAGTAGCTTCCTTTCGACGAGACACCCAAGTTTTCTCTCTCGTTATTTGAAAATATTGGAGGTGGGGGACCTGCCTGTCACACCATCCATTTTATAGGACACAAGTTTTTTTGAAGTCTTTATTAGATTATCTCTCAATTTGACAAACAAATTAACTGTTACTGATCAAATTTTTGCTATCGTCGAACAAACAAGTTAATCTCTTACGCGCTTCGATAGTCACTATCATCGAGAATTTTTGCGAGAGAAAATTTGGGCATCTCGTTCAAAGGAAGCTACTAACAAAAATTTAGTCTATTACTAATCATTAAAAAAAACCGTACGGTACTGTGGACTATAGACTTTACATTCTATGATATTCGAGAATAAATTTAATACAAAATTCAACTAACATAATTATTAATTGGAAACTTTATATCCCTTATTATATGATTTGACAATTTGATGAATTTATTTAATATGTAAATGAAAATAATATATAATCAAAAGATAGTTCTTGATACACTCAATAGTGGATACACACGTCCATCATAGAATATTATGTAAAACAGTTATTTAATATATTACGTAAATACGGGTATACTCGTATACATATTACTATTGAAATTCGATGATCAGTCAGAAATAAACAATCATTATCCCGAAAACTAATTTTAGATGAATAGTCTAGTCAACAAGTTAAAAAACGTGTTAATTCTTGCTACTGCAAATTAAAATAAGTGCGATAGGTCGTTGAACTCGTTATGACGTCTAGAAAAATGTGCTAAAATTTCAAACCCGCACATAACCAATTGCAAAAGTTATAAACAATTAAAGATTCCAAAGAAAAGGAGGGGTCTATTTTTTTGAAAATTTTAAAAAAACTATTGGTGCTAGAGAAATTTTACAAAAAAAATGTCCACTCCCGGACCTTGACCTTTATTGTTAATAATTTTTATTTAATGTTGAAAATAAGGTTCCACGCGTTCCAAATATTGTTTGTTGAGCAAGATTATGATTTAAAAAAAATTAACGGCACCGCGTTCGCACGCAGAACCCTATTTTCAACATTAAATAAAAAGTATTAACAATTGGGGTCAAGTTCCGGGAGTCAACTGTTTTTTGAAACGGAAATTTTCTCCTCTTTAAGAATCTGTTTGTAAAATTCCTCTAGCACCAATAGTCTTTTAGAAATTTTCAAAAAAGTCGAGCTCTTTTCTTTGGAATCTTTAATTGTTTATAACTTTTACAATTGTTTATGTGCGGGTTTGAAATTTTTGCACATTTTTCTAGACGTCATAACGAGTTGAACGTTTTAATTCGCAGTAGCAAGAATTAACATGTATTTTAACTTGTTGACTAGACTAGAATGGTTAAAACAATTTGCGATCATGACTCATGAGCGTTAGTTGAGATTGGTTAGTTCCATTAGTTGAGATTAAAGATACTTTTATTCGCATTACTTTACCATCCACATTTTAGAATAACTTGGCGTCTTTATTTGAGAATATGCAATCTACATTAATTACAAATTTGGTGGAAGTGTTGATTAAATTGTGTAATAAAATTAATCCGATCAAAAACATAAATGTAGAAAAGGAACATGTTTTCGAGGCAATCTTTAATATAATATTTTCACCTTAAAAAGTTGTGATATATGAAAGTTCATTCTGTTGTCAGCAAATGTAAACATATTGGTAGTGTTTTCTATGTCATCATACACAACGATCAAGTCATCATCAAAACGACTTAATTTTCTTCAAATATGCCAACAAAAACAATTTAAAAGGCTTAAGTTCACTATTTCAAAGGTATAGTTTAACAGAAATCACACGTGAGTACGTTTTTTTGGAAGTTATAAAAGTTTGTGTACTTATCTGCTTACGGAATTTCAAATACTTTTGTAGAGGGATAAATATACCTTTTAATCATTCTTGTAAATATCGGTATGCAAACCTAGTTCGGTTTGCTTACCCCAGTCAGTGGCGGATTATCCATAAGACAAACTAGGCACGTGTCTAGGGTCGCGAGTTACAAAAGGGCACACGTGAAAGTTTTTGAACGATGAAAAAAATAATACCTAAAGTCCTCCCAGAGAGTAAGTCGCCGTCGGGATCCATCGAAAATTTTCGGTTGGTAATGATAATGCGTAGTAACTGCCACAAACAACCAACGCGATTCTACAGGTTCTAAGAAATAAAGAGCTTGAAACTATTTACCCAAACGTTGACATAGCCATAAGAATGTGCGTGTCGACGGCAGTCAGCAATTTCAGTTGCGGAGTTTTTCTTGTCTGATGAGAGTAAAAAATTATCTCCGCTCAACCATGACCGATAAAAGATTAAATTCACTAGCGATACTTAACATTGAATCAAACTTATTGCTATCTTTAAACTATGATGATTTTATTGACAATTTCGCAAGACAAAAATGTAGACGAAGAAATGTTTAACATATTTGATTGGACAAATAATTCTTTTGTAACAATCTAACAACTTTAAACAATAAACAATTTTATTCATAGTCTTATTGTTTTTATATGTAAAATATTAAATCTTAAGTTTGTATTTGATTAATGATAAAAAACAATCGGTTAGCAATTATTGATGGTATTCACAATTACTGAACATACATAGTCACATCTATTTCCTGGAAGAAAAGGCACAGATACCACGAATTTCCAAGTTCTATCCTTCTTGCTTTCTTCACTCTCATCACATAGTTAAAATTTATAATATACTAGACTTTTCCTGCGGCTTCACCCGCGTGACATGTACTTTCCCAGGATAAAAGTATCCTATGTGTTAATTCAGGGTATAAGCTACCTTCTATACAAATTTCTTCCAAATCCGTTAAGTAGTTTTTGCGTGAAAGAGTAACAATCATTCATCCTCACAAACTTTCACGTTTATAATATTAGTAAGATGGCAACTAGAGGGCCTCTGATGAGGTGCTATCCTAGGGCGCAGTGGACATTTAATCCGCCTCTGACCCCAATCTATTGCACTAAAGCGCGGTCATAATCAGATAAGATTATGATTATTCTATTACAAATATATGATTCAAAACTTTCTTCTTATTTAGAGAGTTTTCAAAACATTTTTTTGAAAACCGAATGGAAAAGACACACATCAACTATAAAATTTTTCAAACTATTGCTGTCAATAGTACGGTCAATGAACATTTGAAGTAATTTTTCCGAAATCGGTTCATCGCTACAATCGCAATTGCTATATATTGTTCTCAAAATCGATAAATGTAAGTTGTGAAATAAAATACCTTGTTGGTATCACATATAAAAGATACGCTCATTAAAACGATTTTGAATCGTATTAATGTTGTTCTAGTAACCTTTTTCGCATGAAATAGAAATCATTTAAATTAGATTCAATTCTTATATTAAACTTTAAGATAATAAATAATGTTACTAGAAAATCATAGAAAATAATTATTTATATTTACGTAGTATATAATGGAATCAAAATTATAGCGTTCATTTAAATATTCTTCGAAAATTAACTATTCACTATTATTAAGTTTGAATGAATGAATACGAAAATTTACTCCAAACAAACCATCATGGGTGTATTCATATATTATCCAAATAAATCATTTTTTCTAAAATTAAGTTTTGTTTTTCGCGATGTATAATTTTATTTTCTTTCTCTCATAATTTATAAAATGGGTAATACCATCTTTTGGATTTCGATGACGTCACCCGATTCAAAAAGTCAAGTTTCTGATAAGCATAACTAAATTTTCAATTACATTTCGATAGTATAAAATTGTATTTTTTCTTCACAAAACGAAAAGTTGAGAATCGCTTGTTTAGCTTTACTTGTACTTAAAGTTTACTTGTACATGTACTTGTACTTTACTTTACTTATACTTTACTTGTCTTTCCAGCTCAAAATTTGTACTCAAATTTTAAATCATTTCTTATTGTGCAATTGAGATTAAATTCCAATGTGTGCAATTCTGATTTCAACAATACGGTAGCCTTTAGAAGCACTGATAATAAAATTCGAGTAGAAAAGTTAATTTACAACGAGAAAACTGCATGCCTAACTAAATTTCATGCTGTCCTTGAGAATGGATTGTATTGCTGCAAAAGACCTGAACTGGGAAAACTGGATTATAATTAAAATATAACCGGCCAAGTGGCCGAGCGGTTTAAGGCGTTATATCTGCGCAGTATGCCTACTTGGAAACAGGGAACTTATGGGTTCGAATCCCGACATCGGCAGTTTTCTCAATTATTAAGAAAAAAAAAGAGGGCGGTTAATTGACTAAACTGTCGGCATCCATACGAAGTAACCGGCTATGCTTGAGAAGATTTTCTGCAGTTTCCTTCACGAACTCCGGATGAATATCGGCATAGTTTCTATCATAGTCGGCTGCAGCCGCATATCCTACCAATTCCTAGTCTATACACAAAAATTCCTTCCACTCCACTCACATCCTTAGGTATCAAAATGGACCTTATGGTCGAAGTGAGCCCGTCCATGGCAGCCTCTACAATCTATGTATCTATCTAACCAGACAAAAAATAAACAGCACGATTAATTATTATAAACTGAAAAGTTTTTAGTCTGAGACCCCATGAGGTAGATTGTAAAGGCTGCCCTGGACGGGCTACACTTCGACCATAAGGTCCATTGTGATGCCTTAGGATGTGAGTGGAATGGAAGGAATTTGTGAGTAGACTAGGAATTGGTAGGATATGCGGCTGCAGCCGACTATGATAGGAACTATGCCGATATTCATCTGGAGTTCGTGAAGGAAACTGAAAAAAACCTTCTCAAGCATAGTCGGTTACTTCGTTCTTATCTATACGCCGACAGTTTAGTCAATTAACCGCCCCTTTTATTTTTATAATTGACAAACTGCCGATGTCGGGATTCGAACCCATAGCCTCCCAGTTTCCAAGTACTGCATACTGCGCAAACATGACGCCTGAGACCGCTCGGCTACTTGGCTGGTGAGACCCCATTATTTGCTTATTATTTAGCCCTTTATTGTTGTAAATCCTGCCTCGATTTAGAGTTAATTGGAAAAGATTTCCCAACTTTTTACCTATTACACCCCCTTTAAGATTCTTTTTAAATTAGGTAATTTTATTCAAAAACTTTTTCGGTTATCCTTTTATGGTATAACACATGCTTGTGTATTTTTAATATAATCCGATTATTTTGAAATTCAAATAGCTCCCATATATTATTGTAATTTTTCCTACCAATTTAGTATCTCTATTGTTTGTTATAAATGGGTTAATTCAACTGCTATGTAACATGAAGTCTAATATAAATCATCCACAATTGTAGAAAATAATGCATGTCTTTGCCCATTACTGGAATGTTATATATAATCATATAATTACCTTAAATTACAGTTGCTTTATATTTATTTTATTCCAGCATGTCCAGTCTTCTGACATTTATTTCCGTTTATTTTATTCTGTTTTCATAATGAGTATACAGATTACAGGGTGCATTCTACTTCAAACACTAAGTATGTCTTATTACTGTATCACTATTATTATAGAGAACAAGTGTTATATTTATTCAATATCCATAAAACCTATTTTGATAAAATGGAAACCCGACTTCAAAAATCAAATATTCTATAACAAGAAATGCACTAAAAAGTAAAAAAATAATTGCATATTCTTGTGCCAATTTTAGTTCACCTAAGCAAAAATTTTCAAATATATATGTACAATTATTGTTATTTTTGGAGGCGGTGTCAGCATAGAGAAATTGTACATATATATTTAAAAATTTTTGCTTAGGTAAACTAAAATTGGCACAAGAATATGCAATTATTTTTTTACTTTTTAGTGCATTTCTTGTTATAGAAAATTTGATTTTTAAGTCGGGTTACCATTTTGTCAAAATAGGTTTTATTTCTCGCTTTTTAGTGACTTTGAAGTTTTATAACTGATTTTATTTGTCTAAATATGGGTAGACCTACTAAACGACCAACTAATTTTTAGTGAATTTTTTTATAACACTTTTTTTTTTACCCGTTTTTTTTTTTTTAATAATTTTTAGTGCATTTTTTTATAACAGATTTTCAGTTTTTTTTACAAGCATTTTGTTTTTTTTTTTGTAAAAATTTTTTTTTTGGGGGTCGGTTTTTTTTGGTAAAAAATTTTTTTGAAGTCGGCTTTTAAAAAAATTTTCTTATTTTCCCATTATGAATGAGTATACCCTTTCAAAATAAAAATTTCGCAGAAATCAGTTATCACATATAAAATGAGGATTTTCATCGATTTCCCGGAGATCCCCTCATCAGAATGCGATTTGGTGACAATGGGACCAATGGTAAACCAAACCCTTTAAAACAAAAAAAAAAATTCAAAATCCTTTCATAAATGACGGAGTTCTGAGGGGACACACATTAAAAAAAAAAAAAATACAGACGAATTGAGAACCATCCTCCTTTTTTGAAGTCGGGTTAAAAATAGAGATATCTACTATATTTTCTAGCTTAACGAATTCCACTTAGTAAAATTACGAAAGTATTGTGACAAAAAATTTAAGAAATATCTGATTTTGGATTCATTTTTCCGTCAGTAAAAAATACTATTTATATTCTCTAGAGGTTGAAGACTGAGTACCGATGTTTTTTTTCCAAACAACTGTGGCCAAAATCTTCACACCACGAAAGTAACAGCGTACTTAATGAAATTTTATGTGATTTAAACGAAAAATGACCTCTTTTAAATGTGACTCACTCTCTAAAACTTATTACTACTGAAAACAGTGTAAACTAAGAGCTACGTAAATTTAGTCACATCTAACAAACTATCGGTTGGGTGGAGAATCAAGAGGTCTAACTCGTCCGACAAAAAATGGCGAGCACGCGCAATAAAAACTTGATACGTGTCCAGTATAACCATGAAGAATAGATATATTAGGAGAGCGAACGTAATGTTAAAAAAACGGTCAAGAATTGGTGTAACTATCTTTTATCAGTAGGGGTCACTGGTGTCAGTGCCGTACGGATTTTAAATGTTTAAATGTAGGCGCCAAGAAATCACTTTCATTCAGTTAATAAGAAGTCTTAGTTTTATAGATAATAAAAAATTGTTTTCGATTATCAAGTAATAATTAAATAAATATTAATACTAGAGAATTCTTAATAATTGCAATAAATTAAAAGATGAAGAATCATAGTGATAATTTTGCAATTAATAATAATAATAATATACAATATATGTTTACAATAACTGACATATATTAGATAAAGAAAGAAGATCACAAAACCGGTAATTACAGACCATATTCCTTTCGTAAATGCAGACACGTATTCCTAACCTTAAACAACCTTTCACTCATAGATATATAGCAGTATATTTATGCTTTCCCTGTACAACATCGTCCCATTTTTTCACATTTATAAAATTAAACAATTTTTATACTTACAATTTTTATTTGTAAGATGTGATAACCGTTGATTTTAATATGTAATAATAATAATAATTCCGTACGGGCAGATTCGCACTGCCGCTAGTGGCGAAAATAATAACTATGATCTCTACACGTTTTTGAGGACACAAAAACAGACGAATTGCCTATGTCGTTCAATCTCCTAATATATCTATTCTTCATGAGTATAACGTTGGAGATTTTCCCCCTCCTAAATTTATATTTAGGGAGAAATTTTTATTTTACTTTTTTTTCGGAAAAAATAAAAGAATCCATATAACATACAAAATTTTATTACATGGTAACCATAAAAATCGTAAAATAAAATTCCATGACTATTCCCGGGTTTCTATGGCTAAAAAAGTAAATTTCTAGGTCTATAAAATTGAACCACACCGTGGTTCAATTTCAACGTCAACTAATTTAGCTTTAAGAATAACGAATGAAAAAGTATTTCAGTTATGAGATAACACGTACACACCTACGTATTTTTAAATAGTATTTTACACTTCAATGAGCTTTTTCAAATGTTTGATATGAAAACTCTTTTCGGTTGGGTATAATCCGATCTAAAACATAAATGTAAAAAAGGGCTAAGTTTTCGGGGAGATACTTCATATAGTAGTTGCTCCTTAAAAAGTGATGATATCCCAATTAAAGAACCGAGCTATTTATAAAGTAAATAGCGAAAACTAAAATTTAAGAATGTAAGTGCAAAATAAAATGAAAAAATTTGGTTGAAAAAATTTATTTCGTAAGTTTTCTGTTAGTATGTTTTTAAAATTTTATATCGCGGCAAGTAATTTGATTTCTTTTGATTGAAATATTTTAAATTAAAACTTGCAACACAACACTGACACCAACACCGACACCGACACCAACAACGACGTGTTGGTGTTGGTGATTATGGTGTTGTTGATGTTGGTGGTGGTGTTTGTGATGGTGTTGGTGTTGGTGATGGTGTTGGTTATGGAGTTGGTGGTGGTGTTGGTTATGGTGTTGGTGGTTTGTATTGGCGGTGTTGGTGTTGGTGGTGTTGAAGGTGGTGGTGATGGTGTTTGTGTTGGCGGTGGTGGTGGTGGTTGTGTTTGTATGTGTGTTGGTGGTGGTGGTATTTGTGGTGGTGTTTGTATTGTTGATGGTGATTGTGTTTGTGTTGGTGGTGTTGGTGGTGTTTATGGTGGTGGTGGTGTTGGTGGTTGTGTTTGTGTTGGTGTTTGTGATGTTGGTGGTGGTGGTGTTGGCAGTGGTGGTGTGTGTGTGTTGGTGGTGGTTGTGTTTGTGTTAGTGTTTGTGTTGGTGTTGGTGGTGTTTGTGTTGGTGGTTGAGGTGGTGGTGTTGGTGTTTGTGGTGGTAGTGGTGTTTGTGTTGGTGTTCGTGGTGTTGTTTTGGTGGTGGTGGTGGTGGTTGTGTTGGTGTTCGTGGTGTTCGTGGTGTTGTTTTGGTGGTGGTGTTGGTGGTTGTGTTTGTGTTAGTGGTGGTGGTGTTTGTTATTGTTTGTGGAGGTGTTGGTGGTGGTAGTTTTGGTGTTGGTGGTGGTGGTGTTTGTGTTGGTGGTGGTGGTGTTTGTGTTTGAGGTGGTGGTGGTGGTGTTGGTGGTATATACCTGTAATGTTAATCGTAAAATTTTTACCAAAACAACACGAGACATAATAATAATGGGGTTTACCCTCCGTTTTTGAGACACGACGGTCTATAACAGAGGCCACCCACACCATTATTTCTCAACCTTTATTAATTTTAACTTTTATATGTTTTTATAATGTGGATCAGGGATTCGTATGCAGACTAGAAATTGGTAGGTGTGGGGCTGCAGGCGACTTTGATAGGAACAATGTCGATATTCATCTGGAGTTCGTGAATGGAAACTGCAGAAAACCTAGCATAGCCCGTTACTTCGTTCTTGTCCATACGCTGGCAGTTTAGTCAGTCAACCACCCGATTAATTTTTTTAATTTTAACATAACCCCCAGTTCCAAGTAGAAACAACGCCTTAACAAGTGCGGCTACTTGACTGGTCTATACCTGTAATGTTAATCGTACAATTTTTACCAAAACAATACGAGAAATAATTACGAAATAAGTTATATTTTGAATAATTTATCAAAAATTCAGCCAACTTTGTCGATGCGTTTCACGCGACAGCTACCTTAAAAAAGGATTGACATATCATATAAGGTTTAAATAAAAATATAATCAGCGACCTTGGGAGTATTTTCGAGAAAATTTGAACAAAACATTGGAATCGATAGGGGGATTTTGACCATTCATCTAATGGCACACACACTTTAATGTATGGTATGCAAAGCAAGCGTCAAAAATGATATATATAATAAATATTTATAACCTCATTTCATAAATAATTATTGCCTCTATATTAAATACTACGTTGTAGACTATCCGTACCTAGACGTAAAACAGATTCTCAAAGATCAAGCAGTGGGAGTAAATCAAAAATTTTGATAATTGAGCTAATAACTAATTATAGACATATTGTCTTTCGATAAAAACACTTTAAAATCAATTTTAATAATGATTTAATTTTGTTAGCCTACTTCAACACATCTATTAAAATACCAGTTACATTCAATAAATAATAAACTTGTGTATATGTTTTATACAAAAGTAGTATTATAGCTATATCACCAATGTTAAATATTATATAAAAAAAATCTATATTTTATATATTATGAAAATATTAATTTTCCACCTGAATAATATTCAAAATTTCAATCATAATAAAGAAAGAAAAATGAATAATAGGCTGGCTCTACTTTTGACGCTATGAATTTCATTTTTTTCTTTGTTTAAATATAGTTAGTTTCTTTAATCACTTAGTAATTCAAAATTATATTATATTTTATCAACGATTAGGTTTTTAGATTTTAATTTATAATATGGGATCAGTTTTTAAAAACACTTGTCAAAATCCAATTTTAACACACATTAATTAAATTGAATCGTCTGTGTCCAAAATAACTGTGAAAACAAATTTAGAGGGTCGATTTTCACCCGCTTCTAATCTTCTTATCAATTTGAAACTTTGCAGGTGAATGCTATGTGGCGCTTTCCGCATTGAGCTTCATGTAAGGGGAAATTAATGAGGTGAAATATCGTTTTTCAATAAATCGAATACTATTAGGTTAATTACAAACATACATCCAAAATAACCTTTAAGGACTTATGGTCTAGGCCCTGGAATTATGATTATGTTCCCAAAAATTGTGGGCGTTCCCGCTATTTTACGGTTTTCGAACCGAAATAACTTTTTAACCGTTTATTTCTTAACGAAAAGCAAAAACTTGTTCACTTCCCTAAATAGCTTATATTCGAAAAATCAGCACTGTTGCTCTTTTCGTTTAGAAGATATTTCGGGGTCAAATCTGCTCTGATTTTTCGATAAGTAATAGTACTGTAAGCGCGAAGGGAAAAAAAATCCTTAAACTCGGCCTGTCGCACTACCGTGCTCTAGATTCATTTGCAATTTTCATTCCCATAAAGTCGAGTTAATTTATCTCTATGTCGGTGTTGAAAAATAAAACCTAGTACTTTAATCGGCATTATTTTCTACCAAATACACACATTCTTTGGTGCAAACCAATCTACAAAAAGGAATTTTTAGCACCATCATAAATATGGTGCCTGTATAAATATATTAGGAAATGTTAGGCGAAGTACATACACTAGCGATACGTGTAAACTAGCGCAATCGGAGAAAGAAATATATATGTAAACTATTTAATAATAAAAATACTTCTTTTTGGGTTAAATCAAGCGGCCAAACAATCATGAAAGCAATCGTTATGATGGCTTGATGATTAATGTTACGTAATTTTGAAAGGGTTGGTCAAATATGGAATACATATGTAAAAAGAAATAATTTAAATAGTTTCTTTTCTCATCACACAGTTGTTTTGTGAAGTACAAAAAAATAAATATACACGTCTCTATTCTTTATCAGATATATATTTTAGATTACATACAACTGCTGACGATGATTTTAGATTCTGTACAATTTACCTTAAGAAAAACAAACCGTCATTTACACAAATCTGTTAGGAGGATAGATAGATTGTAATATATGTACGACCATAAGCATTCTGAATTAATTTTCCATATTTCAAATTTTATTTAAAGCTTGGTATACTATTTTAGATGCCTGCAAGTTTTCAAAATTAATCTGTGATATAAAATATCATACGCGCATGCGTTGCGCTCTTACTCATTATATTCAACCATCATTTTGAAATTTATTTTGAATTTTCAAAATTGATAAATGACAATGGTTGTTTCAAAGTTAATTTAAAATAAACGAATTATTTCAAACATGAAAGAAACCGCTTCAATACAAGTAATTTTTATATATAGGAAATGCCATTTTTTAAACGTCAAAATGACATTGCATATTATTAGCTCACAAAATTTTCACCACTCTGTACGGGATCTCTGGCAATGGGCGTGGTTTACAAAATTGCATCTAGAGCAGAGGTGGGCACAGACAGCTCGTCTGAGCCTTACGGGCTCTCCATAAGCTGGGTGAGAGTAAGTAAAGAAGGTATGTTTTGAAGCAAGACGGAACGATGTTTCAATACAGGTTGTCCTACCGATTATTGCCCAATAATTATATAGTATAGTCTATAGTATAGTCAATATTTTATTTTTTTTGAAAAACAAATTATGCGAAAAATAATTTCCACTACTACAAAAAGTACTTTTCACTTTTTCAATTCAAAGTAGACTAACTCGAAGAACTCAAATTCCCACTTTATGTAAAATTTAACTTAATTCATCAAATTCCCATGACACTATACTGAGCATACTCCATACGAAGAAAAAATAATTAAATCAGGTAAATAATTCTTTATTAGTTCTCGGATATGAATAGTAAAATATTTAGACAAATTATTTGGAATTTCCAAAACTATACTTCTATTTAAATTATCCTTTGCAAAAATTTCCCTCTTTTATTACAATGGTTCAGCGGTAAACTTAAAGGTTCAAAAGATTTATATATATTTTTTATATATTTTTATTTTATTCATACACAAATATGATATATACTAAAAAGGTACATTTTATGACCCAAATTACCAGCCCAAAATTCCAGAGTATGTATTGAATGATTGTATGTATTATTTACTTTGTATAATAGTGACCATAAAAAAGATTTGGTATTATTATATTTTTTTCATAAAATGTTATAATTAAAAAAAGAAAATATTAATAATTGGTAGGTACCCTGTATTAACTCTATCTCTCTTCCCTACCTCTCACTCAGAGCTTGGCGGAGTCAACTCCTGCCCACCTCTGATCTAGAGGTAAACTAAATGAACAAATATGAACTAAATGAAATAGGTTGAACCTTCTGTGTTAAAATATACATGTCAAAATAAATTTATAAAAATTAAACTTTTAATGCAAGTAATTTGTGCATTTGAATTTAATATATATTTTTCTTAACTAACTCTCATACTAGCCGTTACTTTTTCCGAATTCTCAATACTCGGATTCAAGCTAGACGTCTATCAATACTTTATCACCAAATTTATTGATTCTATTAACAAAATTTTGTTTCGGATGTGGAAAATTGAAAAACTTGATTTTTTCATCACAAGCTTTGTTATGAGAGCCAAACACATAGCTTTACTTTAACACAGCTTAGTTTTACTTTTACGAGCAGGAAATTCCATGAGTAAAAACAATTAACTTGGATCGACTTTTTATTTTCTAAATCACAATAATAATAAAAATATATTAATATTATTTAGATGGAAATATATCAGCTGTCAGCGTTTAACCTATTTGGTTAGTTGTTAAATTTCGCCGCTAGATGGCATATCTGATTGGTAGAGTCCTAATATCAGTCATAGGCATGTTCTTATGGCTATGATACCGACTCGTCCGAGAGAGCAAAGCATTGTCGGACACCTGAATATAGGATGGTGGAGGTCAGTGGTCTAAACGTTAAATAACGAACTCAATTGCAACGCTGTGTAACGGCCTCAACTAACTAGTCAAGGTACTAAATTTAGTGGAAATACATGTGACAGCCACACACACTAGTTGAGGAGCGCTTCAATTCGGGTTGATAGCATAACATGGTATAAACTGACCAGTTACATAGAAGTGGTTTTGGTTCGTTCGAATAATTTTCAATAATAAAAAACTTTCTTTCTCAGTTTTATGTAACGGGCTTGTAACCTACTCAAAAATTGTCTATTCTCCCTAATGTCATATTTTATTAAAAAAATTAAAGTTTGCATATAAAAATTTTGAAATATTACTTAAGTAGCTTTTTTTCTTACACTTATTTTTACTGTAAATAGCTAATCAAAACAAATTTTCATTAAAAAAATTTATCTACAAATGTTCTGCAACTTTGTAAAACTACTGACAATTTTTAAAATCCATTTATAAGATTAACATTATCAGTGGTCTACCTTAAACAGGAAAAAAAACAAAATGTATATTTAAGAAGGTATGCATGTATATGATATGGCACATATCTAAATGGAATATCTCCCATAGGACATATATTCCTGCGGCTTAACTTTTACTGTACCACTAGGAATTTTTCCTTGTACAATTTTTACCAATGTAAGTAGAAATAGGTATAGTATGTGAAATGAAAGAAAGATGTAGATCTGTCTATCTGACTTTATATTATTTAAGTCATGCTGTTTTTAAAAGAAAAATGGCTTCCGCTATAATAACTCTTATATGATATACTAGAAATAGAAATAATATGTACGTATATTTGAATGTTGAGTACCTACTATTCTGCTTCTTATTTTCTTCATAAAAGACATTATCGTAACATCCATCATGTCTGCATTATATTTTTGCATTATTTAATAATATGTTATTAACTTGGTCTCTCTAAAAATGATATTGCTGCTGCACATCTTTTTGTTTCTTAATGCATCTTTAAAACCTATTTTTATAAAAAATTAATTTGATTTTTTGTGTGTTCAAAACCGTTTTATTATACTGAATTTGAATATCACTTTTCTTATAGTTTCTCGAAAAAATAGTTGACAAGGTATAATTTATTAAGAGATCGTTTTGTATTGTAATTTATAAAATATTTATTCCATAAAATTTAGATATATTCTTTTTCTCATATTACTAACAGAAGTTATTAATAAATATAATAGTCATTATTTAATGTGATTGTTAACAATTATTTTAAAGTGCTTCCTTTTCACCTTAAATAAGATGCCTTCGAACTCGAAATTTTGTTAGCTTTTGTTAACTTTAAAATTATATTCTAATAATATATTCCTAGTAATCGAAGTAAAAAATAATACATCCTTGTAACCAAAGAAGTCTCTCCAAATTGGGAATTGCTAGTTTCAAAAGAAATGAATTAAAAAATTATATCCGTCTGGCGTTCTAAAGTTACTCATTCATCAAAAATCAAAAATTTGTGGGCAGTTGTATTGAGAAGTCATGACGGCTTAGATCAGTATATCAATAATTTTACAACGATTTATAACCTTTTTTTATTTATCCTCATTATTTTAAAAGTATTTATTGTAAAATATCAGTAAATGTAAATTAGAAATTGATTTGAAAATATTGCCTCATGCATGAAGGTCTTCCTTAAATGGCTTATTTTAAACCTCTTTGAAAATAATTGAAACATGTCTCCAAAAAATTGGATAATCTATCTAATTCTTAACTGTGATTTTTATCGAATTTGGTCGGATGGTTTCATTTCAGTGGAAAGTGGCAAAATTACGAAATTCGTTTATTATAAGAGTGTCAATAGTCAAGAAAACAAAATTGTTCACAATTTTACAACTTTTCATAGTCAACTATAATTCGAATCTTAACTTGATAATTCAAATCTTGTGTAAAAATTTTTTTGTAATTACTGATACACATCAATATTTTTGTAACTATACATTTAAATATTTTAACGTAAATTATGTTTTAAACGCATTAATATGATAAAACCATCGTTTCATCATTTACAGCATCCTGTCTAAAACATTAGCCAAAACGATCGAAAATTCATATTTGTAGTGGACTCGCTATTAAATCTCAATATACTTTTATATTTAGATACCTTTGCGGAATCACTACGTATGCCCCTTGTTATTTAGGTAACTACATGTTGTTACTTCAGTAACTATTAACAATCTGTATTTGACATTATTTATTAGGAAAAATAAAGATTGGTTTGAATTCAAAAATTTTTAGAAAATTTTATTTTATAGAAATAGATAATCGATACTGGAATATCATCATTCCCTTCAAATCGTAACATATTCATCCGAACTAAGCTAATCCAAAATAAATTTTAATATGTATCCTAAAAAATTACTTAAAGAGTTGCCATTATAAATTAATTAACATTATGGTATAAAATATTTTTTATTTTAAATTCTGCAATTATGTATAAACAGATTAAATAAGTTACACACATAATAGAGCAGATCGTATGTAGATAGAAAACAAAAAATAATAAAACAACGGTGAAACTAAAATAATTAAACGGAAAGTATGAGAATAGAAAAACAACGCATATCTATATGGTCATAATTCACTGGCTGACTAAATCTCCATTTTATACAATATGCCCTAGAAATACGAGAGAAGCCAAATACATGAGAATAGCAATATACCTAACTCCATAACGTTATAGAATAGATAACTTTAGTCATACAGGATAGTGAGGTATGAAAGAGCTTATTCAAAGGATTACAACTTTATCAATGTAAAAGTGAATTTGTAGTTTATACACTTAAAAGTTGTATGGAGAGCATATAAAGCTGGGATTAACAATCAATATAGTTATATATATATATATATATATATATATATATATATATATATATATATATATATATATATATATATATATATATATATATATATATGTATACATAAAATGGATAAAATAATGTCCGTACTTTCGACTGACTGTTAATATAAAACGGACTCTAACGTAGGAACGTAAAAAAAACTTTTTCAATCAAACCAAAACATTTGAAAACTTTACAAAACCTTATTTTAACTAATATTTCAAAAGCATTTCTTCATTGAACATCTTTATATGTAACAGTACCAAGTATTTATTTTTACCGATGATAAATTATACTTTAATTTTAAGAAAATGTTTGCACCAAACCAGAAAAATATTGTTTATGTATATTTATTCAGTATTTGAAGACTCAAAATGATACACTCCAAGAGGCGTTTTTTTTCCAATATTTACTAGCTCAATAACTCGAAAATTGATGTATTTAATTCCAATTTGTATTTATTAAAATAAATTCATCTATCATTTTTTAAATTAAAAGAAACATGATTAATGTATTTATAGTTTAATGGTTACATCGTAATACTCAACTTGTACCGAGTTTCAATAAAAATGTTTTGGTCAAAAGTTGTTAGTATTTTTATGGGGAACAATTTCATAATTGGAATTTCGTTTTATACTTCAATTTATAAATAGAATAGAGCCCCATATTACACTTTGTTTTAATAATAAACTTGTATAAGAAACGGATATGATATGTAATAAAATACATGTTTCCACATTGATTTGAACAAAAAAAAAGTAAGATATTCAGTTTTTCGTTTAATATTGTCATTGGTTCATGTTTGCGATGAACTTCCTAGTTTTCGAAATAATTGGAAAAACGATATTTTTATCTTCCTATCCCCGATAAAATCCTAAAATTACATACGGATATATTCGAGTTAAAAAATGAAATTGAAAAACAAAACAAAAATATTTTCTTACGGTAGTTTTATTATTCAATAATTATTGCAACGAAAACATTTATTCAAATGAAACATATACCCACGTTTAATTAAATTCAAATATTGAAATTTATGAAAGAGGTAAATCAAATTGAACGACGAAAAAAATTTATTTTTTTACGTCAAAATTATAACATAAATTTAATCAAATATTCAAAATCAAATTGAAAAACAAAAACAATTATTTTCTTACGATAGCCTGATTATTGAATAATTATCACAACATACATATTTAATAAAAGATTGGAAATTTATCAATTAATTCAATCTTCGTGGGATTCTGAAACCAATTTATTAAAAAGTCACACATTTATTGCTCAATAAAAATAATATCAATAATAATATAATACCTTCTGGTGCCATTCCCTTTAATCTTTGAAGTCGTGATACAAATTGTTCAAAAGTAACTAGAGCTTTAATTAAACTAGTTTTTCGATTATCTTTAGCTGAGGTTATACTAAAACTAGGTACAGATGGATCAATTGGAGCTGTATCGAATTGGTTGATTTCATCTAACAATACACTAAAACAAGAAATATAACAACTGAATTAGAATATTTAAATATTCCTGTGTACTGCGATTATCAGGCGTTTACTATTTATTATATTTCTCCAAACGTATAAATGAATACAAATATGGTATTACTCTTAAATGAATACTTGTGGTTTTACTCTGAAATTTTGATAAAATTTCTCAAAAGATATTGAATAATTCAGAAATATTAAAGATAAACACTTCTCATTGGTAGTAATGTATAATAGTCTAATAGAGTAAGGATAAATAATTCCCTTTAAAATAGAACAAATAAAAAATTTTTTCTCACGTCACATAACCAATTTTGCGTAAAAATAATACAAAATTTACCTTATGGTAGGTACCACAAATGGATCAAATTTATCAACAACTTTTGGATTGAATGGTACACAAACTTTTCCTGTTTTTGGATGTACACAAAACGGTGATTTTAGTAAATGCTTTAAACTTTTCGATACATTTGTATCAATTCGAGGGAAAGCATAAACAATTTTCATTTCTTCGCGAATATTAATCATATTAAATTTTAACATTCCCTATAAAAAATAATTAATAAATTATATAACATATCGTTAATTAATAGTAAATAGAATAACACCTTTTGTGAATAGTAATCATAAAGACTTAAAAATGCATTCCAACGATCAACAGAATTATCATGTTTTTCAAATTCTTTTTCTAAGTCATTAGCAAATTTTTCGTCGCTCAAACGTTTCAAAAATTTGTTTCTATCTTCTGCTGTCCCCAACATATCTTGTTCCTTTAAACATAAGTCAGCCCAGTACGTATCGATTATATTTACGGATCGACTACAATATAAATAATGAATTAAAGAAAAATTATGACAACAATTATAGTCAGTAAAATTACCGTACAAAATTATGTAATTTGTTACGACGATAAATATTTAAATTTTTTTTCCCCGAAGGAATAATACTTAAATAGTCAGCTATTCCCTTTCTTGAACGATTGTCTATACGTCTAGCGCCTCGGTCACAAACCCAACAATGAACTCCACGTCGTCCCGAATAAACCCACAGTAAATGATGATAATTAAAATCTTCTAAAAATCAGATTAGTTCCAAAAATTATATCTATATTACATCAATCAAAATATTCGGACAGACCAAAGTAGCGCCCAAGTGTAATTTTGGTGTAAATTAATCTGATCATACTAAACATATTTTGAGAATGTATTCCAAAATATGATTCCAATCCAAAGACCCGAAACATTATTAAATTGCTTTATGCATTTTCGCTAATATTATTTATTATGTATATTATATTAATAAAAAAATATCAAAAACCGCGTCGAATGGGACACCGCAGTTCCTTTTTACCAAATTAGCAAAGAAAAGCCAATCTCACCGTAGAGTAATTATGTATGAAATAAAGCTATTCCAAGTTCCAATTATAATACAAGTTTAAAATATTACATTTCAAATTTTTGCCCCTATTCCAGCGAGACACGCACCAAATTAGCAACAAGCAACATATCTCTGAATCCATATCCAAGAGATAGTTACGATTAGCTAATTCATACTGATGATGACTACATTGAAGTCGAAATACGAATTTCTATAATACAAATGTTCTAGGAATAGGAGCAAAAATTTGAAATGTAATTTCAAAAAACCTAGAGTTCTCTTTGATTATTTTAATAATCTTTATAAGTTAAAATATAAACGTTTAAAAACTTTGCTCGCTTAATCCCAGGTTAAAAGGTTATATCATAAAGAAAACTCATTGAAAAATTAAAATTTGTTACATACAATAAAAAACAGCAGAATTTTATGCTTGTTTCTCGTTACTAACCGGTAGCGACTAACCTCGCCGGTATAGATGGCTTCAGTGTATGCTTCAATTTGTACCCTTCAATTTGGACTTTAATTTTTTGTTTTATGGCATAAAGATCCACAGTCCATAATATCAGGTGATAATATATAAACAATATAAACTAAGAAAAAACAGTGTAATCACGACTAGTCACGAAATTTAACGAGAGTCGACTCTCTCCTAGTTGAGTTTACGTGGACGTCGAATATAATGGTTATAACCAGTTTTTCAAATAAAATAATCGGTTTCGGTAACTGCCTTGGTTTTTATTTAAAACGGTAACAGTTTTGGTTACTGATACGAAAATTAAACGGTTTTAACCAAATTTCGGTTTCAGTTTCCAGGGTGCCTAGTAATATTTTGGCAAAAAATTCCCTGACTTTTTCAGACTTAAATTTGAATTTTTCCAGACCATTTTTTTATATATTTTATTATTGATAGGAAAATTAAGAAAAGTATGCATTTGTTCATTTATATTCATTTTTTATGGATAATATGATAAATCCTATACATTCTTTTTCATGAGTAACATACATACAATTTTTTCAAAAACCTCAAAACAGATAATAGTAATAATTTTTTAGAAGTTATTTTAAATACGATTAGGCAAAGTTCCATAAAATTCCCAGGAAATTTCCTGACAATTCCATGACTTTTCCAGAAACTCAAAATTCCCTGACATTTCCAGGTTTTCCAGACAAAACTAGACACCCTGGTTTCTGTTAGGTTAGAATCCCTGGTAGACAAAATTCGTTTTTTATTACTATCAATTGACCTAGGAATTTTTAAAATTATTATTTAAATAATTTTTAAAATAATTATTTCAAAAGTTAAGTTCTCTTTGATTATGCTTGATAATTTTTATAGAAGCGAAATATTTAAATTTGAAATATTCATAACATAACAGTTTACGCGGAAGTTTGTATATTTTCATGAAAAGGATGTAGCAATGATGAAAATTAATTGATCGAATTACAGACACCCAAAGAAATCCAACAATTTCCACAGTTAATTCAGATTATTCAAAATAATAAGAAAAAAAAATTAAGCTTACAAGTTTAAATTACAAAATTTTAAAAAGTAATGCATTCAGATTAGATCTCTTTACAGTTAAAATTTTCTAAAATCTACTATTATGAAATTACAAGCTCGAAAGGGACATAATTGGGGATTTTCCATTTTAAAAATATGTGCATAGTAACCTCATTCCATGCGATTTTGAAAATTGCTCCATTTTGCCAGATCTGTGAGTTTGTAATTCGCTGCGACATCCGTTTCGTGGGAAAAATTTTATTGATTCTACAATATACTATAGACCCCTAAATTTGAGAAAATAGCTATCATATAAGTCACAATATTTATGAAAATATCAGTTGTATAGCTCGGTTAATTTCGTTCATATAATTCAAACACATGACTGAATAATTTTCTGAGGTAACTGCGAAAAATAAATAATATCCAGATGCAGATTTTAGATTTTCTTCTGCACTAAATTTGAAACATTCAACACTTTTTGATAAACGTTGCTTTCACGATATGTTTTTGGGCCGTGCCATTCGGACACAAGCGGGTCTCCAGCGTGAGTTAAAATTTATATTAAACTAACGGTCAGATATTGTGGCAAAACCTGTTGAAATTAAAAAAGGTAACTATCCAACCGAGTACTTTAATGTTTGCCGCAATATATGAAATATATAGAACGCCTTTTAGTGCGGGGGGCCCTAAAACACGCAAACCCGACCAACTCGGGATATGACCGTTGAAGTGAAAGATTGTAGTACTCGGTTGAAATAGTTAACATAATGCTTACTGTTAAAATTAAATAAAGTAACTATTCCAAGCGAGTATTTTAGTTTTTGCCACAATATGTCAAATATATAGAACGCCTTTTAGTGCGCAGTCCCAAAAACACGCAAATCCGACCAACTCGGGGTATGACCGATGAAAAATATATTATAATGGCTTTAAACGTTTCACGCTGAAGACACACAAGAGACCCGCATGTGTCCGAATAGCCATATCGTATGTTTTTAGACGCAACATTTGTGTACCAATTGATTTTAGATTCTTATTAACTACATCATAATATTAAATTACCTCTTAAAGTAGTATCTATTATTTTCACCGCTATTTTCATAAATTTCCAACACTTTTCGCAAATATCACCACCTTTACAGCATTTACGAATATCATCATAATCGGTCATATCTATATCAAATACCAATTCTCGTCTGAGAGGTTTTAAATTATCATTCATACGACTATTTTGTCGAGTTGGTCTAATGTTATACTCAGCACCAAGATCAATTTTTATAGGTAATTCACGTTGAATTTCCGAGACTAGTTGTTCTTTAGTTGTAAAAGTATTATATCTTACATAAATATCTCCAGGTAATGTAAATGAAAACTCTCGCGTTTCAAATAAATGTTTTTCTTCTATGGAAAGAAATTAAATTAAGAAAAATAATTAAAAACAAAATATTACATATTATATGAATGTTTACTAACCTTCATGTTTATAACTTAACCATTCATAGTAAGTATCGAATGGAAATAATCGACGATAATATACTTTTAACTGTTCCGGAAATTCAGTTAATGTAGAAGTCATTATATTTTAGTAAAATATTAATTATAAAGCAATAGAATGAAAAATGAACTGATATAATATAAAAGAAAATAGTTTTAGCGCCAAATTTTTACTTTGACATTTGTTGTTTAGCGCTAAATGAAATCACAACTTAGCTGCTGCTGTGTAGCGGCCATTAAATGAACCCATATTTTTAGTGTTGTGCTAGTTGCCTATAATTCAAGAACATTATACGAAGTTATTATGTTAAAAATTTTAACCCCTTTTCTTTAAAATTTTTGGGAGTTTTTTTATAAAATTTGTAACGGGCATAGAATTTGAAAATTGATTTTCAGGAAAACAGGAGTTACAGTAAAAAAATTATATGTAAATAGGATTATTTACAAGGATGTGCGAAAAAACTAACTTTTTGTGATTATTAGTGCATTAAAGGTCTGCTAGTTGCCTATAATTAAAAAAAAAGTTTTTATTATTGTCAAATATAGTGTGCTCGATTACTCTCGGATTCTTGATTTTTTGAATGTTTTTTGCTCCATATATTTTTATACCCAGTAAATATGCAAGGTATATTAAGTTTAGTTCCGACTTTATAACGCTTGAAAATATTGATCGCAGAAAAAAATTTTTGTTATAGGTGTTCATAAAATTACCTAATTAGTCCACTTCCGCATGCCCGTCTGTCTGTGTGTCCACCTATCTGCCTGTCCGCCTGTCTCTTTGTGAACACGATAACTCAGGAACGAAAAGAGATAACGAGCAGAAATTTGTTTATGTGTTCTAGAGCAAAAAAGTAAGGTCAAGTTCGTTAATAGGAAAAATCGGACCATGTTTGGGGAAAATAGGCAAAACTGTCTATCTTTGAAACCGTAATAGATATAACAAAAGTTTAGAAACAAAAATCCTCTTCTCTTTAAAATAAACAACTTTTGTTTGAAAATTTTTTCCATTTACTCAGTATATACTCAGTATATAGTTGTTACATTACTTGCTTCTGTTTATAAGGATTACTTGTTTATAAATTCATAGGGATACCTCGCTTTGTTCCTAGTGTTTCCCGGTTCACTCAGACAAAATCTAAAATTCGTAGGCTATATGAAAACCTCGTTTCCAAAGCTTACAATTTCCTCGGGATGGGGGGAGGGCTTAAACCCTCATAAACCCTCTTCTGCGTACGATTCGGATTTGTTGCATTATTCCAATTCACGAAACTAACGTGAAGTTTAAATAAAAAGAAAGTGTTAAATGCGTTTGTAATATTACATATTTAAGATGAATTTTCATTTTAACAAATCTATTTAAAATAGAATTTAAATGAATTAAGAACATACATAATATACCAAAAAAACAGGATAAGATTATACAGTAATGCACAAATAATTTTGAATAAATTTATATATGGACGGGTGGATGGAACATTTATTGAAATGAATTGCTATTCTATGCCAAATTCTTTTGTTTACGGTATTATTTTTTGATAACCTCATGTTGCTGTATAATTTATTTAAGTAACATAAAAAATTATTCAATAAATTATACATTTTTGTTATATGATTTTAAAAGTAGAAATGGGTGACGCTTTCAGCGTCATTAAGCGTTGTTTTTAGTGTTAGACAGCATCGATAGACAGCACGCTTACAAACGTTTTATAGAGGCAGGGTATCAAAAGCGTGAGCGCCAAATTTTTGTAGGCAAAGATTTTTGTACGCGGTAATATTTTGTGAGTGTATTCTACAGGTAAAAAGTAACTTCAAGTTCGTGAATGGACAAAATCGAATTGTGTATTGTGTTTGATCAAAATTACCATCTTTGAAACCATAAGAGACAGAAAATAATTAATGACCGAAATGTCCCTTTTTTAAAAATAAACAACTTTTGTTTGGAACAACTTTTTTTTAATCAAATTAGTATGTACTGGGTATTTAAGCAATTAACTCAGCTAGTTTCATTTAATTTTCACTGGTCTACACTAATTTGCAATCTTTTTTCATTAAAAGAATTCGTTGATCTGTCATTACCAGCGTTGTAAGAATACAATATTAAATATGTGTGCATCTACTTACTTAAAAATATTTACGATGAGTTAGTTATTCACAATTAAAAGCTCATTTAGATGTTAGCAGTATTATGTAAATATATTATGTAAGCAAATAAATGTTGGAAGTATTCTTAAAAAAATGAAATATTTTAACAATCTTAATAAACAATAATAAAAAATCAATTGATCTTTTATTATTAATTAATAATTAATATTCATATTTATGTTATTGAAAGGGTGATATAATCTGGTAGAATACGAATTGCGCATGCGTGTAATTATGTTAATTGGTGCACATAGTATAGGGAGTCAAAACTAAGTTTAGCAAGTGTTAATTTGTAAATAGTAAAATATAAATTTCTTGTGAAATACCACATGTATTTAAAGGTGTTTAACTGTATTACTTTTGCCATTATTTGTATATAAACTCTGTTTATTTAACATAACGAAATAGAAACAAACACTCATAAATGAAACGGTTAGTTAATAATGTAATTCTATTTATTTGTAGATGCAATTTTGAAAACAATAAGATATGCATAACAAGAAGATAACACTATTCACTTCACCTATCATTTGATAAAAGTTACATAACAACATTTATAACATCCTATAACTGCAATTTGTAATTATGTTGCTAACTAGCATCTCTGAATTCTGTTTACGTAATCAAGGTATGACGACGATACTACACAATAATATACATATACTTACCTATCTGTACTGACAATTTGACAAATGGTTTCGAATTTCTATTTATTAAACTTCACGTTCATCTACCTTCATTAATTATATAATATAGCTTCGTATACATAAACTAATTAATTAAAACGATTCGTTAGTTCGATTTCAAAAACAAATTGTACCTATATTGAATTCAGTATTTAATTTAGTACTGAGAGCGATCGGATTAAAAAATAATTACAGCTTGAGGTCACCCTTCAAGTATAATAATTCATTTCCAGGTTTTCAATATACTAGGGATCACAATTATCTGTGTAGCAAGTATTCGTAAATAGTACACTTTTCGGACTAATTAAACACTTCTAAAGGGTTTATATATAGAATCACCACACATCTTCAAATTATTTTCGGATAAATTTTATATAATTTTGGAAAATATTCTTTCAGTATTTCTAAAGAAATATCTCACTGGGTTTTGGTTCTTGGATCCTTTTCGATTAACAGGGGCTTAAAAAGTTTCATCCCAGAATTATATTATAGAGTTTATAGAGACTAAATCTGTTTTCATTGAATTTTAATAAAATTAAAGGGAAATATTCGTTTAACCCTTCTGAACAAAAGTCTGAGCGAGCACAAGCGTAAATTTTATTTTAACCCGCAGTTTTATTGAAAAATAGTTTTCGGTTACTTTTTATAAATTTCGGTAAAAAGTTTTTTGAACCATTTCAAGCGAAAGTTTTTATGAGCACTGATATAACTGTTGCGCCTTTTCGATATACAGGAGGGATGATGTTAAAAATAGTATATTTTGAAAAATTTAAAATGACTAAATTTTGAACTGTTTGAACCACTGAAAACCGAACGGAAAAGAAATGAAACTATTTAGAATTTTGTATAGAATGATTCAAAGAACATTTGTTAAAAGAAGTTTGAAGTTTTTTTAAATTGGCCAAAAGCCATTTTCTATTTAAAACTGTGGTTTGAACACCTTTATAAATATGAAAAGGATACACGTTCAACCTTATAGAATTAAATTCATTTGTATTGGACTATATATGCGCGTAAGGGGAACTTATTTAAAATAGGAGGGAAACTTATTTAAACCATATTTTAATCATATATTTAATACTTAGTATTAAATATATGTTTCCCCCTCTTCATTTTGAAAATGGACTGATCCACTCAAACTGTGACGATATTCGAGGGTTCTTTACAAATGCACTAAACTCTACCCGTTTAGACTTTTATTCAGAATCGTTAACAGGATTTAATCGTTAAAGGGATATTTTTCCTAAGTTTAATTGAAATAAAGAAAAACCTGTAAAATATTTTTGACAACAGCTAATAATTGAACAGCATATAGGTCATGTGACATGGTGTAGTACTCACAGCACTTTAAATTATTAAATTGTTTCACATTGGTAAGTATCTTGATCCAAAATCTAATCTCGAAATGTAGATTGGACAGATCTAAGCTATCTTAAAACTGATTAATTCATAAATTTTAACCTAAATAAATGCCATCTCGAATATTGTGATTGTGAGTACTTTTGGCCACTCATACCCTGAAATAATTTATATTTAATTAAAACAGGTGGTAGACTCATACATTGCTACCAATGGTAAATATAAAAATACATAAATTTATCGATGAAAATTGATCGTTAAAAATGTATTTTCGTTTATAAAACTTACTATCATTCTTTACAAAATAGTGAATCCTATGAGACATTCCCAACAACTAAAGTTATATAATAATTTAGTAAATGTAACTTATATGTGTTGTTATTTTCTAAAACCTATTTACTGTAACAAATAACATTTATTGCTATATTTGTTAAATAAAATACATTAAATATCGACACGAATAAGATCATATTACTATCATGTTACAATCGATAAGTCTGATAAACTGACTGGCTCACAGACAAAGTCATCAAACTATTGTCTATGGTAATGTACTTATAGTTCCCGTAGTAGGGATGTTTGAAAAATTATCGAATATCGGAAAAAAATCCGAAATAGTAACTAAATCTGCTATCAATATTTTAAACCATAATTAATGCCGCTAGAGGTGGGGATAACGGGTAAGCTAATTAAATATTCTGTAAGCTTTCATTTATTTTCATATATATTTTTATTCATTCCTGAAACCGATAAAAGACACTTAATATATTCTCATCCAAAATATTATATCCGTAACAATCGTGGTCTGTAGAGACGGTCTCGAGTCTTTACCGCGTATTCACATTCGAATGGCTTGTTCATATTAGTTGATAGAAGTGCTTGATATTATTGAGCTCGCTATATGTCTACTCAGGCGTGGAATTTTCGGTAGTAATTTACTGTTGAAATTCAAATAAACAGATGTCTTGAATTTCTGAAACTTCAATAATTTAATCTCAAGTGACTTTGAACTCATGCTCTAGCTGAAAGACTACGAAAGACGAGATAGATTTAGAATAACTACTTCAGTGTGGAAGTGACACGATGTTTTCTTGACAAGCGGAGAATTACAAGCAATATAATATTTCTAACACAGTTATTTAGATAGCTGTCCGATTGAGATTTTTTTTATACGACTTTTGTAATCGGTACAAACTACATCCCACAAACAACATCCCGCTTGAAAATCTTCTATAAATAATAAAACTTCCTCTGTGTTCATTTTTGTTAAGAAAATGAAAAACAAAGGACTCACACAGACAAAACATCGATAATTAAGATACATTAGTAAGTATATATTGATATACACGATGATATACACGTTTTTTTAAGGGGTAACCGCGAATTTTGCGTTTTAGAAGTGAAATAACTTTTTAACGGTTAATTCGTTAACGATCATTGAAAAAACCGGTTTCTTATAATTCCGTAAAGTATCGATAATTCGAAATTTCAACACTGTAGCTCTTTTCGTTCAGAAGATATTTCGGGTTCAAATCAACTTCTAATATTTCCTGTAGTAATAGCACTGTAGTGAGAAGTCCAAATGTGTCCCTTAAACTCAGCCTTGCGCACTACCGTGCTCTAGATTGCGACACTTTCACACTACGAAATATTGTAGATAAACGTTAAATACTGTGATTATATTTTTATTGCTTACAGTTAAAGTTACAAATTAGCAATACTACCAACATTATTTCTTTCAATTTTTTGTTTCATAATACTACGAACTTATACAAACTGATTTAAAGCCCTGTGTATACGAACGTGCTTATAATCCATGCAGTTAATACTAATAAGAAATATTAAGCATAGGCTCATTGAGCTAATTTGATGAATACGTTGCGCGTTGCAGCACTGAAATGCAATGTTACTCTCTAGATAGATAGATAGATTGTAGCGGCTGCCCTGGACGGGTTACACTTCGACCATAAGGTCCATTGTGATGCCTAAGGATGTGAGGATGTGAGTGGAGTGGAAGGAATTTGTGTGTGTAGACTAGGAATTGGTAGGATGTGCGGCTGCAGCTGACTCTGATAGGAACTATGCCGATATTCATGTGGAGTTCGTGAAGGAAACTGCAGAAAACCTTCTAAAGCATAGCCGGTTTTCGTTCTTGTCCATATGCCAACAGTTTAGCCAATTAACCGGCCCTTTTTTTTTCATAATAATTGACAAACTGCCGATGTCGGGATTCGAACCCATAACCTTCCAGTTCCACGTAGACATAACGTCTCAGATATAACGCCTTAGACCGCTCGGCCACTTGGACGGTGACATCTGATCATATGCAGTTAATAATAATAAGAAATATTAAGCAAAAGCTCATTGAGCTAATTTGGTGAATACGTTACCCTCATGTGGTAATATGGGTACTCCGAGTGTTGGCTTGACAAAAAAACTCAATAGGCGTCGCCGAGCTTCAATGAGCATTGTACTCGTTAGGAGCTGCGTCAACTTAGCGAATTTCCTCAGAACAAATAAATCACTTCGGAAATAGAGCTCAAAAAACTTTTATCTTATTAACTAATGTTCATAGCGACATCCAAAAACCACGTAACGAAACTTACGTGGTACTTTTTTACCCCCACCTTACCATTTAGTTCATAACCCAACACTCTCCACCCCACCCTACTTGCTTGTTACGTAATTTTTCAATCCAATAAGTTTGGAAAATAGCAGTACGATAAAATGTAAATAATAACAGCAGCTTTTTCACGTATAAGTCAAGCGCTCGACTACTTTTTCCTCTCCTCAACCTTTTGTTACTCTCCTTAATGCCTTACTAATTAGTAAAAGTAGGTTGCACACAGTCGCATCTACCCACCCCTTTGTAACATCACACAATATAATAACATTCCTAGCCATTATAATTGTTACGTGGTTTATAAATAGCTCTTTATGGCTTCTCTCTGAAAAAATTCGCATGTCAACGTAGCTCCCACGAAACGAGATTTTAAACATGTGACTGAAACCATTCCAATCATATAAGATAAAAAATTTATTTATATAAGATACCACCTACAGAAGTTTTCAAGCTAAGAAAGAAATAATAAATAATTAGAAAGAGGGGTACCGCAAATGGGTCCCTAGCACCTAGACCAAGGGGTCCTCTGTGCCCAAGAAAGAAATAATAATATTTTATCTGATTTTTCAAAAATATTTGTAAATGCCTCTATAAAGTAGTTATAACAACATATGAAAGTAAAAGAAAAGTCGATAAATTTAAGTAGATTTCAAATATTATTATCGTTGTGCAGTAAATATATTTATTTACCTTTCCAATTTTCAATATTGAACATGAAAATTTTTATTCTTAAAAAAATTGGCTATCTATGCGATCTTACAAAGTAGTATCTGTTAATACGATAATAATAATTGAATTCTCCTATTATATACTCTTTTCAATTATATTTATTATATAGATATTATTTCTATTTATTATATCGATTTATCAAAAAGTTGGTACTAGTCTTAAGTAACTACTATGGGTGTATTGCTTTAACGTTTCTGGAATGAATGATTTTGTGAACCAATAACCGGTAAATTGTTCTAAAATACGTAAGAAATTCAAGTAATTGCATACATGAGTACATATGGCCACCTGCGTGCCAGTGTTTTCGGCCACCTCCAAGATAACATAAGAAAAAAAGTATTTTTAACCCGACTTCAAAAAGGAGGATGGTTCTCAATTCGTCTGTATTTTTTTTTTATGTGCGTCACCTCAGAACTCCGTTATTTATGAACCGATTTTGAATTTTTTTTTGTTTTAAAGGGTTTGGTTTCCAATTGGTCCCATTGGAACCAAATCGCATGCTGATGAGGGGATCCTCGGGAATTCGAGGAAAATCCTCATTTTATATGTGATAACCGATTTCTGCGAACTTTTTATAATTTGAAAGGGTATACTCATTCATAATGGGAAAATAAGAAACTGAAAAAACTGAAAATCTGTTATAAAAAAATGCACTAAAAATTTAAAAATTGGTAGGTCGTTTAGTAGGTCTACCCATATTTAGACAATTAAAATCAGTTATAGAACTTCAAAGTCACTAGAAAGCGAGAAATAAACCATATTTTGACAAAATGGAACCCGTGCCAATTTTAGTTCACCTAAGCAAAAATTTTTAAATATATATGTACAATTATTGTTATTTTTGGAGGCGGTGTCCAAAAGTTATGTGAATTTCTCTATGCTGACACCGCCTCCAAAAATAGCAATAATTGTACATATATATTTAAAAATTTTTGCTTAGGTGAACTAAAATTGGCACAAGAATATGCAATTATTTTTTTACTTTTTAGTGCATTTTTTGTTATAGAATATTTTATTTTTGAAGTCGGGTTTCCATTTTGTCAAAATATGGTTTATTAATTAGAATATTCATAGCATTGTAGGTCATGGGAATCATGTAATCCATAGTTATCTTGAAATCCAGATAACGCTACTTTCGAAGGCTGTAGCTCGAAAATTTCGATTTCACTCAGAGCCATTTTCCATATTTTACCGAGGACCAATTTCCAGATAACGCCACTTCCAGAACCTGTAGCTCAAAAATAAAGAATTTCTGAGATTTTTTCCCATGAGAACTTCTGATCAATAGGTCATGTACAATATACTTGAATTTGAGCCAACCGAGAGCCAATTGTCATGAGAATTTTTGATGGTTTTCATTTCAAAAGACGTAGAATCAAAAAAAAACCAAAAACAATTAAATCAAATAAGTTGAAAATTTATATGGAGGGTCAAGATGGGTCTAACCTATTTAAAACAATGTGCTGGGAAAAGATTACACCATAATGATGATAAATATAATATCTATCTAGTGTCTACCGAAGCATCTTAACCTCTGCATAGAATTTTATCTAATTCAGGGAAATTGGGGCTAAGAGGCAGGGGAAAAACAACGTTTGAAATAACTCTCCTAATACTCCTCTCCCAATATTAACTATTAGTTAAATGAGCAAATTCGACGGAAGTATAGTTGTAGCTAATAAGAATTTACAACAATTAATTTACTGAACATTTTTTTCTGTAAGTCTAAAATTTATATAAATTAAATGCCGATTATACTCTCTAATTTCTAAAATTGAATTTATTTTGTTAAAAAGCTTGTGATTAGAACTGGTATGGATTCTCGCTATGAGAGATTACATAAATAGAATTATGAAATAGTTGCTGAAATAAAATTTATGGTGGGGGTGTCGATAAATATTTGAAGTAGTGGAAGTGGTGGGAAAGATAAATATTTGAAGTAGTAAAAGCGGTGGGAAATTACATTGAGGTTTTTAGTGTTAAAATGACGGGAGTCGGAGATACAACAATAAAACGCGGCGAAGCCGCGTGTATAAGCTAGTTATAATATATTTTTGAAATTATGTAAAACAAGTGAACGATAACATCAATTCTGTCTGTTATAATGAAAAAAAGTTTTTTCATTTCGCAAAATTTTGTTCAAGTGTCCCACCGATAAAAATATACGGATAGTCGGATAAAAAAAAACAGATACTGAAAAGTTGATCGTTTGAACCGCATGGGTCGTGAATGAAAATTTGTATACTGCACGTATGACATATGCAAGCAGAAAGTTTTTTCCAATTTGGGAAATAAAAAGTTCCAGTATGGTGGAAAGCGTTGCCTAAAAAGTAGGATGTTTCTTCTATAACATCTCGAAAAAAGCTAATTAAATGCTTACAACATTCGTTGTATATCTAGAGCACGGAAGTGCGACAGGCCGAGGTTTTGCCTGTGTACGTTACCGTGATATTACTAGCCGAAATAAATAATATTATAAAAATTTTGTTTTACACGTGATATTCATATCTACAATATTCATAGTACAAATATATATTGGTTATAAATTCCCACCTATACAATATATATATATATATATATATATATATGTAATATTACTCGTCAAAAATATAAAATGAATAATTTTATGGCTACGTTGAGTTGAGAATTATCATGACAACGATGTAACATTTGTGTTACATTTATAATATAAATATATGTATATGAATAGTTGTCGTCTGTTCTGTGTGTATACTCAGTCAACCATCTAAAAACGGCCACCAACCAAACGAACATCGTATGAATGAATAAAAACATGGATATAAGGAGGTAAATTTGAGTATGGTACAGCAGAAGAGTACAATATATATAGAAAGAAAACAGAAAAGATGCAGCAAGTACCTTGTAAAATTCTACACCTGCCTCATATCTTGTTGTTCATATAGACGTATATAGTTAGGATATGCTATAATAATGTATTCTCGTAGGCTGAATGTCACACAGATTTCGTTACGTGATCAGAAAGTATAGAATCAGTTGTTACAATATATACAGGATATCAATTAGTTTTATGTGCCAGTATTTGATGCATAAAATACTGGAGTCAACAGTCGTGTAGGGAAGCCTGGCAAGTAGGCCTTTCATCCATACCCTCAACCTGTTCTATCGTTTAACATATCTGGTTCATTTCCTCTAGCTTTGTGATCGTCGAACGTGCCCGTCTTCTTTGCGAATGACAGGAAATATTTCCACTTTAGTTGTTTTATCTCAGATTCCTCCATTTCGGTCAAGCCGAGAGTTAGGTACCTCATTCTGGACATTCAATCTGGAAGTGTAATATTTAGCTGATATTTTCGTTAAATCAAATACTTTACTAGCATATCGAGGTTGCAAAGTTTGAAGCCGTGTGTGCACTGTAGAATGTGGAGAATTTGGGCGCGACAAACAAATGTGCTGCCATAGTTGTAAATACTCTAGAAAGGAATATGGTAGTGTAGTGGATGGGTCGTTTAGTAACTGATTTATATTGTTTACTTACATTAAGCTTTTTCCAAAATGTCGTGATGAATTAGTTTCTGATTGTTATTCGCAGTTAAGTCTGTCTTTCATTGTAGCATAGCATGTACGCGATTCTCGTAGTTTTAGTATTAATTTTCGAAATTGATTCAAATTAAGGACATTTACGTGTTAAGAACACACCATTGTCCTTTCTCCTGAATAATACAATCTAATTTATTGAAACTGTCAAAAATCATTAATTGTTAAGTAAGTAATCAAATACTTTGAAAATGGAAAATAATTACAATGTAATAAAATCTTGATCCCTTATCAAGTACAGTTTCATTCGAGCATAGATGCTTGAATATAGGAAGACCCAAATTAGTCTTTTAGGTCTTACATACTATGTACTAGTGCATTATCCATGACACCGCAGTTGACTGTAATAAAGGTAATTAGCCTCTTCACAGATAATTTAAAAATCTCTCTGAGGCCCAGTGTTGCCGAGCCCAAGTGAGAGTACCTAGTTCTATGAAGAACAATGTACTCATACAAAAACTGTATTGAAATTTTCTACCTTATCTTTGATTATTCGGCAGATAGAAAAAGCCTGTCAATCTACGCAGATTCTTGTAGCTCAAATACAGAAATACTAGAATTTACATTCTTGAATCAGATTCTTAACTCAGTATTTCACAAATCCTGTTTATAGTTCCAGCAAAACTTGATGATTTTGTCCCCACAGTGCTTCCAATTACAGTGATGGATAAAATAGATTACAGATTGGAGAATCGGATAGGATATTGGAGTCTTATATAAATTGGTTCCAATTACCGCAACAGTTTTTCTGTTTTTTACAGTGGAGCTACAACATTGAAAACACATATTTGTTTAAACACTTCAAATGATATAATGTTAAAATTAAATGACCATAAAATACGACTCCTTATTGGCAAAAATGAATAGTATGGTAAATATTGATACTCTGTATAAATATCAAGACGTATTCATTTTTGTATGAGAACAATATTTAAATATCCATGTGAAGAAGGACGTGTCTAGTTTATCCACCTTTACTTATATGTATCTCCTATATCCTTGATATGTCTGTCTGCATGTAGAAAATATATGGTATCAATTCTTTAATATTATTATATGTAAGAAGACATACTATACTCTATAGTTAGATGGTTTTCACGAATAATAAATTCAAAAATCAAATACAGTTAAATCTCTTTTTTTAATTGTTATTTATTACTTAAAATGTTAGATAAATTATAATACATATCATAAAAATATGCGCCATACGTCATTATAATTAATTAATTTCAATTAGTATGCAAAACAGGACATCTAGGTAGGTAGCTTAAAATATGACAAGAAGACATTATTATTATTATTATAAAAAAAACAAAATGCCAAGGGATATTAAATATTTGCAAGTTAGAAAAGTAAACGACATTTTTAAAGGTGTAAATTTATCAATCTTGTTAAATTTCTTCCTGTCTCACTACTGTTTTTACTCTCGAAGTAGAAACCTGATCCGTGCCTGAGTATATGACATCATACTCGTACCTAAGGATAAAAAAGCATTTTAATTAGAATATTCATAGATTTTTAGTGTAGAAACCCAGATAACAACACAGCCAGAGCCTGTAGCTCAAAAACTAAGAATTTCTGGAACTTGTTCCCAAGAGACGTTGTGGTGTCTCTGTTTACGCTTATTTAGTTTAACTTTTGGTTGAGGAATACTGATAAAATGATATTTATATGTCCTTAGCAATAAATATGCAAAATTGTTACTTAGAACTGTGTTTCTTTAGAAATAATTTATGTCATTCAAATATCTGGGGAATTTTATCATCCCTTCGTTTGATTTCGTTGAAAGTATCTGATCACACACTTTCTTGTCTTTTTTAAACTTTGAACATATTTCAAACATTGTAAGACGCATGCTCAACGGCCCTGAATAGAAAAATGTTCACACATTTGTAATAATATTCAAATACTCTCGTATAATTTAATCTTTATATTCAAAACCGAATGTTACTCGGATGAACCAGATTATTTGCAAATTATTTTCTATTTGGATACGAGCTGTAGTAGGTATCTATTATTAGTTTCTTAAGAATAATGAATTTTCAATTGAGGCTATATATAGAGAAGAATTCATAATTGAGTTAAGTAAAAAATAATCCTGTTTTGAATATCATCAAATACAAGTGGTTTTATAGAACGTTTGTAAAGGATATTGACTGTAAATATTGAATATCGTACTATAACATATTATTTAAAAATAGACACTTACATACAACATCTAAACCCGCCATCTTGAACCTCAATAACCATTTCAATATTACTGCTGAACATTTATTTCGATGTGAACATCAAACATATCACATCATATCAATGTTCTCCTCAATAACTTGGTATATATTCAACTATAAGTACTTGGTGTATATATTGTATTCTATCTTGCATAAGAAAAGGTGCCGTTAGTATATTTGAATAAACTAGACTCATTTCGTATTATAATGTGCGTATAACGATATTTTTATTTTTAAAAATATTATTATTACATATTGGTTCATGAAAATGTGCCTATTTACAGCGAGGGATGCAACAAAAAGATTTGTTTAGAGTACTTTTTTCTTAAAATAAAGAAGAACTACGTAGGAAAACCATTTGCCTTTCTCAATACTTAAAGCAGAATCTCTTTCTCAGACTCTAAATGGAATTTTTGAAACCAGGAAAACACTAGGTAATTCAAATGGTGAATAATAAAAAGACAGCATTGAAACTACAAAAATCGAATGCAATTTTGTTTTTTATTATAGCGTGGGAACTTTTGCAACAGAAGTGTTGAAAATCAAAGCTGCGTGATGAATTAACTTTCTTTTCAATAACTTAAAATTACTCTCTAAAATAGTGTGGACAAATATACCAAAATTACTGCGTATCTTCTATTTTAGGAGTTTTTATGGATAGCTAATGTATTTGTTCCATATTGAATTTTTTATATTCCACAAAAACCATTTTGATATGAAACATGAATGGTAATAAAGTACTAGCTGATAAAACCATTGATACATGCAAAGACTCCGTAATAATATACCGTACTGTCAAAATAAAAAACCAATATTTTTTTGTTATATTTTTGTATGTAGAATTTGTAATACATGCTCGTCATATATGTCTAGAGTGTCTAGTTTGGGTGTGCTAGAAGAGATGTATAATTTAAAACAAATATTCAATATCATTTTATGTGTATACAAATTGGATGAATTTGTAATGATATACTTTGTTTTTATTTGTATGTAGTTTTAGGTAGGTACATGTATAATATATTTCTGAAATATTGTTTTATGGTTATCCGAGGACAAAATATCCGCCACAAAATATCCCTAGAAAAACATTCGAAAATCCAATATCCGTGGACGAAAATATCCGCAGATATTTAGAAAAGATTTAGAAAGCTTGAATTCTTCAAATTTTTCGATATCTCGCTCCGTTTTCTCCGGAGCTCCACTAGTTGAATTCAAATAAATATTTTTACGTATTTTGATAGGACTTCAAAAAAGAAATCGAATTAAGCCTTCAATTATTGGTAGTAATTGAAAATAATGTAGCTGAATTGAAATTGTCAATTTTAAGAAGTTATTTGCATCCATTGGGATGGAGTTGAAATGAATTAAAGGGTTAAAGTGGGTAGTATTTACTACATCTGAAGATGCAAAAATCGCCAAGAGACTTGAAGTATTCCTGTAATGAAATTAATTTAACACACGTATATTTTTCTGTGATTAAGGCTAGATAAACCACTTCCCATTTAAAAAATTATACAATTCATAATTAAAATCGATCGTCGTTAAAATTAAATTTACCATATTCTTTTCAAAAAATGTAATTTATTAAGAATCGTAATGATCCAATACTTCGATCGCATAGTATTTTATCGATTCTTTTGTGTATCGTCCATTTAAAGTATCCACGTCGCCAATTTTTTGAGCTACACCAAAAATTCTTTAATTTTCTTTCGTCTTCTAATATTTTCGGAATTTATTAGATCAACATCAATAGAGACAAAAAAAGTGTGCGCATACTTATGCACGAACATAAGAAGTTATACTTCTTTTTAAACAAAATTATTCCCCACTGAAGAGTGGGGTCACTTATGTGGCAGACCTACTTATTGTCTGTTTCGTTAAGCATCTAATATATGTATATATAAATTTAGTCGTTCTAGTGTATATCGCTGTCAACACACATTTTTTACTAAATGTCTCCCAAGCACTGCGCATTAGAGCAGGATAGGAAACTGTGTAACATTGATGACAAGCAATTACTACATCAGCCGAGTGTTATATCAGCGAGTCGTTACTAGCTGAAACTACACTCTGATCGGATTCTCTTAAATCGTTAAAAGAAATATAACTTCAAAAAAATGAGCTATTTAACTATTACATGTCCCTGAACATATGGTAATTACAAATTTGGAATTGTATCTAATACTTATTCAAAATTGTTTTGAACAAAATCGTGGTAAATATAATTTTATGCTCATGCTTTAGTTTTTGGGATAGTATGGAGGAGATCAAAGAAACTAATTTATAGCAGGAGCTGTACAGTTGTACACTGCAGTATAAAATATATGATTGTAGAATGTAATATTTCAACATGAGACAATATGGCCCACATGACAACAGTAAAATACATAAAGAAATATAAATACTTGTAACAACACTGAAGTAATAAAGTGCGAATGTTTTATTATGTTTATATATCGCAGACAGAATAAGTGATATCATCCTTAATTAAATGATTAGTTTTATGAAATAATTTAGTAGAGTGCTTCAGTAATCGATGAAGACTTGAAGAACTACAATACGTATGCAGCATTTTATTGTTAATTTTTTTAAATTTTTCTTTTGTAAATTTTTAGTCTATATGCCAGATAACCACAAAAAGCTGCTACAATAAACAAATGTAGAAAATTCCAAAACATTAGTCATATTACAAAAATCAAGTTATTTGTAGATAACATAGTTAAGGATGTCTGGCATACTACCACTTTTCGATTTTGCTCATTTTTATCATGCTAAAAATAACGTTTTCTAATAAATCCCGAAGTTTTAAAATTTTTGACCGTTTAGAACGCGCGATAATTAATATCAAAGTTATTATTCTCTTTAACTAGAAGCATATAAAACTACATGCTCATTATCTGTTGTATTAGAAAAAATATTCAACAGAATTTAAAAAAAAACTAGGAGAGTATTTCTTAATATTTCTTATATAAATTAAAAAAAAAATCGTGTGTTACCGTTTTGTTTTCGAAATATAATAATTTAAATATAATATTATTTTTGTCCAATTCCAACACATTCCGTTTATGGTAAATAGTGGTCTGACAGCGTTGTGCGCCAATCTTTCTCAAGTTGCATCAAGTAAAGAGTGGGAATTGTTACTGTTGGCATAAGCAATAATAATATATAGGTATATGCACAGAGCAACGTTGCCAGTTCACCGTACCGGAAATATTTGATAGTATGTATAAGTATCTGTGTGTCAATAATATGTTAGTATGAGTACACAGTGCTGGAGCATCCTTAAACAAGTGAAAATATCAACCAACTGAGTTACTTGCTCAAATACCCGTTATATACAAAGTTTATGAAACAAAAGTTTTAATTTAAAAAAAGAATATCTTTTGCCATTAAATTTGAATTATTAAATTTGCCATTAAATTCACGAACTTCACCTTACTTTTAGCTCTAGAACCCACACACAATTTCAAATCGTTATCTTTTTGCCTTTTTCTAGTTATCGTGTCTACAGGCTAAAAACACATAGGCATACAGTCGGGCATGCGGATTTAAACTAATTAGTTCATTTTATGAACATCTATACTAAACATTTTTTTCTGCGATCAATATTTCCAACAGTTTCAAAGTCGGAACAAAAATTAATATACCCTTGTATATATTATACATACCTGGTATAAACATTGTTTTATTCCGTTTAAGTCGGGATCCAGTTTGACTGATAATGCAATAAATTAAGATGACATACCTAGTTTTTGGATTGAACTATAATACATTTGTGTAATCTATTTAAAACTCTCATTACACTTGTTAAAATCCTTGAAAGCAGAAAGCTAATGATATTTTCTGTAAATGATATCATAATATTTATTTTACCAAATTACTATATCATAGTTACTACATACACATTTACTATCTACAATGACAATGACGTTGACAAAGAGAGTAAAAGACAGTATGAGAGTATCATGAGTGGGACACAGTCCTCATATGTTTATAACATATTACGATCGTATATGTATGTATGCAGATGATCATTATGACATATAACAGCGATGACGTAAGTTTATGACGTTTCTATGCACAACTAACATTTGTGGTATACTTATCATAATATACATATATTTCAGAGAATGAATAGGTAAAACAGACAAGTGGTGTAGTAGTGGGGATGTTACAGGTAAATTACAGGGGTAACATTCATTTTTTTATAAAAGTATAAAATTTTCCAAAGAAAGCCTTACTTGCCAGGCTTTGGTCTCCCTTCACTACTATTATTACTGTATCTGTGCATCAGTATCAGAAAAAAAAGTGTGTGTCAGCTCCGACGCACGTTTGTCTTTGAACAGGCACAGAAAAAAGACTGATAGACTAAAAAAAGACCGAAATCATATTGGAGCTAGAAAAACCTATCTTTCGATAAATTTTCTTGAATAAAAAATTTTTTTCCAGATTGAAGTTAACCTTTGATGTAATGCACAATAATAATATTAATTATCGATATCAATATCAATAATAGAATAAAAAAGCTTGTTTACGTGTTATTGAAGTGTTAAAAATACATGTGGTAATGAACAAAGTGTGTGAACATCAACTGGGTACGTCAGTCTGTCAGGTTATTGTCAGTTTTGGAGAATATATGCCTATATATATATACATATATTAACATCACAAAGCAAGTAGTGTTGTTAGGAACAAAGTGTGTGAGTTGAACATCAACTGGATACATTAGTCTGTCAGGCTATTGTCAGTTTTGGTGAATAGATGCTTAAATGTATATATAAATATCATATTGTAAAAAACGTAACGAGGTCATTCGATCACTGAATTTCACTCTTCATATTTTTTTCAATACCGGACGCCTTGTATGAAAATCGATTCTTAAGGAGTAAACTCCAAAAAATATTCTTCCCTATTCTATAATTATCACATTTCAAAATCAATGTGGGCAGTATTTGATCAAACACTGTTCAGTGATATTCATGCGATGCCGATTGACTATGAATTAAAGTCTTGGATATTGAAAGACTAGCACTGATATATGCGAATGACCATCAATATATGGGAACGAATCGTATGAATACTGTTCTAAAACAGCACTTATACATCACGGATATGTGTGAGTTGACCTTTATTTTTGATAATTGCTACCCGGTTAAAAAATTTTTGAAGCGAGAAAAATCTGGATACTGTGGCAGTACCATTTGAAGTGGTTGAGTCGAGGTCTCTTATCCAAATGAGGTTTATTGAAAATATTATCATTAACAAAATTAAAGAACTTTTAAACATTGGAAGAGCGTCAATCATAAGTATTCAGTCTCATAATTTTTTTCGCAAAATCCAGAATTACATATATCATTTGTATTGATATTGAATTAAATGGTAGTATAGTGAGGATGTGACACTTTGCGTACCCATAAAATATTTTGAACATTATTAGATAAAGTTGAAAAGCTGAAAACCTTACTATACATTTGTTCCATTAACGTTATTTGAATTTTATTGTTTCAGTTCTGTCACGGTTACAAGTAAAGTCTATTCTGGACTATTCACCTCTCGATACTTTATGTACCAAAGCCCTGCAACACCAATTAAGTAAAAAGTAGCTACATTGTTCTTGTTCTAAAAATGTATATTATGAAATAAAATGGTGAGGAATGTTATCTGCTAATTTACAGTTTAGGCAAGTCAGATGTTCTATCGACCAAGGAAAGGTTTTGACTTGCACAATAAAGTTTTGATGTCATGCGAAGACTTTGAATTTTTGAATTTTTAAACATAGTGAAGTAATGCTATAAAATATGAAAGTAAAGAGACAAGTGGATGTTGAGAATACCGTCATCATAACCACAAAACGTTATATCCTGATGATGAATGTGAAGGTAACAACGAGAGAGCAAAATATGGCAGGTAGATGGATATAACAGTCCTATAGATGATACCAACATAACCTTAAAACTTTAAAATAAAATGACAAAGAGTTGATGAAAGGTGGATAAAGATGAAAAATATGTAAAATATATTATGTAAAATGAAATAGAATGAAAACATGGTATGAATTATGTCCCAAACAACACTTAACAGATAATTATTTTTTGGTGGAAGCGACTGGTAGGTAGATATAAATATATGGAGTTGTTGGTTAGCTTACTACTATCACTACGCCTTCATCTAAACATATTCACGTATAATAAATTATAAAAGTTTTGCATCTTTTTTTTTTTTGAAAAATATATCTATTCAAAAAGTGAACATACAGAGTACTCGGTAAGTAGTAAATACGCTAACCAAACCACCATAGTGCAATAAGCGAATCACGAAAGACTATTTTCATTACATAGAAGGAAAGATTTGTGTTGTGACATTCGAGAATTTTTTTATATATTTTTTTGTTGGTAGTGTTTGTCATCTATGTGAGAGTATGCCGATATGATTTAACGTTGTATATGTGGTATGTACCATTTTGTTCAATAAATACTAACCAAACTAGATTCATTTCATGCGATAAAATATTGAGAATTCGTTTTCAGAAGCTCCAGTCACTTGGACATGGAAAACACGATATTTTTTATGTTAAGAGTTATTAATGTTTACGTTAAATGTTTATGTCAGTTTCTTCCCTTTCCCGGAGAAGCCGTTTGAATGTGGTTGCTTGATACAGTACTGTATTCAACTCTAGTAGAATTTATGGTAACAGGGAAATATATAAACACAATATATAATTTTTGCCTGTAATTTAGCGAATTTTCTGAAAGGAAATTGAGCTATTGGTCCCGTACCGAAGTCAAAATTTCGCAAAAATATCTTCAAATGTTCATCGATCCTACCTAGTAGATGTCAAAATCACCATCTGTCAAATTTATATATATATATCTATGGACATATATATATATATATATATATATATATATATATGTACAATGAAAAATTTTGTGTTTCCCCCTCCCTTTAAACCCCCTTTTCCCCTTGTCCGATTTTACCCATTAACGAACTTGACCTTATATATATATATATAAATATGTGTGTGTGTGTAATCACTCTAGCAGTCACAATTTTCATTTTATCGGAATGAAATTTGGTATTTGAGGCGCTTTTGGTATGCAAAACGTCAAGGTCGTTAATGGGTAAAATCGGACAAGGGGAAAGGGGGGTTTAAACGGAGGGGGAAACACAAAATTTGACATATCGCCGTTAATATTTGAAAAATCGAAGTTTTACTGTAATTTTGTTTCTTATCATTTTTTCTCTTACATTAATATTTACAGAAATATTGACGGTTTAAGATTGAAAATGAAATTCCTCAATATCTCTGTACACATTAGACTTTGAGCAAAAATGATAAGGAGATGAATTGTAGCAAATTTGATTTTCTACAACTTTATTTCTTACGCATTTTTCGATTGTTATAACATTAAGAGAGATATATTATATTTTGTGTTTTCTTTTTTCTTTTTAGTAACGGTATCACCTCGATCCTATTATTTTAAACGTGTGTAGGAAATAAAATCTGATGATCTGTAGAGGTTATGTATTTTGGATTTTTGAATCTTTTTGTATTTTCTAGGGGATAGTTTAAAAGATAGGCATTTTTTAGAAGATAATCCCTCGATACAATAACAGAAAGGTGTTGGCCGACGTTCAAATTATTTTATACTATAGCTCAAGATAGTATAGTAATTTTGTCTTATACATTCTTAGCATTCATAACACGTAACAAATATATACACAGTTTTATGATGTAATACCTCCATGAGAATGGAAATATGAAGAGTTTGGGTTATTTTAAAATATTTTTGGTGATAATACACTTTTAATTTGACACATTTTTTTTGGGGTTTAACTGTACATACCTACTATAACTCATCCGCGAACGCTGCATGTATGTTTTAATGTAGATACTCATAAGTATTATGTATCATGTGTAACAAATATAGACACAATTTAACTCGATGTACAGTATGTTTAAGGTAACAAATAATTTAAAGATAACATATCACGTAGAAGCAATGTAGACTAAGCGAACTTTATCTAAGGAATAAGAAAACACTAAAAACAACAAACATCGTATTGTTGATGCTTAAGTATACACAAATAAATTTATACCGTACGTTTCATTAACATCTTCGCATAGCAGATCTCCCACGAGTATGAGAGAGTACATATGCATACATTAAGCAATGTGTATGAGAAGGAGGTCTGATAGGTCTGTTTTGTTACTGTTGTATTGTATGTGCCTGTATAAATTTTAGAGAGTGGGGGATTTTTTGTTCAATACAAATATTATTAATTGTTTTGATAATATGCAATCATTACTATGTGAATGCTTTTGGAAAATACGTGTTTGTGTATTTTATTTATTGGTATTATTACAACAATGGGTTATTATTACACAAAAGAAGAAAAAGTGCAAATTGTTAAATGGTACTTTTCCGGACATTCCGCACAGGAATGTGTCAATTTATTTATTGTGGCATTTGAAGGTAGACAATCACGAACCACTCGAACAGTTATGAATATTATTCGCTGTTTTGAAAAATATGCTTGTTTATCAAACCTATAAGACCTCCTTCTTGTACACATTGCATAATGTATACATATGTACTCTCTCATACTCGTGGGAGATTTGCTATGCGAAGATGTTAACTAAACGTACGGTATAACTAAAACATTAGTCATAATCTCTCCGCTCTCTGTTCCGATTAAATGTCGCCAGTGTCGTTCAATTTCGCACTCCTGACCGCATGTGATTCGCTACATTTTGAGTGTACCGTCAGAATAATTTCCTTTGTCGGCTCTTGTTTTACAATCATTTTTGCGACTCTCTTCCATCCGTTCTCTTTCGTTTAATCTGGTTTTTCCATTTCAGCATACTAGCCACGATTTTGCTAAGTAATGAACGGTGTTTGTATAGTATTGTAATCACTGTGTTAGAGTAACTTATCAAGCAAGACGATGTGAATGCGCCTCACTGAGTTCTAAAGAATTTTCTTGCAAAGAATTTTCTCGCTCTTATCTGGCTTAACAACAAATTATGTGTAACTATTAGAACTTAGATTGACTTAGAAAATGATTGTGTTGTGTTGAAAATTATTTAAATAATTTTTAAAACCTCAACACATAATTTTTTTTAAAGAAAAGTATTAAAAATCATTTCAAATCTAATAAAAATCAGATTTGAATAAAATCATTTTTGTTTTTATTTAATTTTTTTTTCAAATTGCGTGTTGTGTAATTGAGATAAATTTAGTAAACTTTTACTAATATTTTGTGTTTTTTGTGTGTGTCGAGTATCAAAATCTGTTGTAGGTTTTACAGCGTTCCTTTGGAAGCTAAAAACAGTCAAGCAACCGCGACAAGTGATAAAGAAAAAAATTTACTTGGGAGGTATTTACTTGAGGGAATTTAAAACAACTTGCATATTTGTTTGCATTAAATTTTGTTCATACCAAAATACGTACATTTTTATGAAACTTATTGTATTTATTATAAACTTTAATGGTGGTTTTTGCAATTCTAAATCTCAACCAAACATTCATAAATATATAGAATAGAAAATTTCTGTGTAGTTTAATGTACACACATTATAGAAGAGATCTATTCTTTTAACCCCGTTTTTTTTCCAGTTTTATTTTTATGTTGACTATAGCAATAACATAACGTTAGTTTCCATATATATATATATATATATATATATATATATATATATATATATATATATATATATATATATATATATATATATATATATATATATATATATATATATATATGTGTATACTATAGTACTATAGTATACAGTTCGTATAAAACGCAATATTTTTTATTTCTGATTTTGTTACAGACTCGAGGTTAGAATTATTTTCTGCAAATAAATTTATATGTCTTTTTTTTTTACTTTGTATTATATTTAATAATATATGCATATTATATAAATTGTATATTGTATTATATTTTTTTAAATTTTATTGTGTATGACATCTTGGTTTTATTTCCTTTTAAAATATTTATAAAATAATGGAGAGAAGTATTAGGTATTCAAATAAGAAAGCACACTATTATGGCTTATAAACTGCAGCGTGTCGTTTACAAATATTCATTTATATTAACCATAAGAATAAATACGCCCGCCTGTATAGTCGAGTAATTAATAAATCACAGAATTAATTCTTTGTTTTATCATAGTTACTATCATTTGATCATTTTAAAAGGAATGGAGTCATTTATTTATTTCCAGTAAAATATTTATTCTAGAGATAGCAGTGCAGAGTATTTGCCTTGGAGGGCAAACAAACTCATCTAGGATCTTTGTAGGGTCTTGGAATTCTCCGTTTTATTATACATTACTTCTATTTATTTTCCTTTATCGGAATTCCGAAGTTTCAATTTAAATGTATCCATTCTTGTTACCGATGATACCATTATCTCCTACTACATCTGTTGATACAATGTCTCTCTGACTTAAGTAAATTTTACTCTACGTCTTTCAACATTTCCATCAGCATGAGGTATCTGAAATTCAGTTCCGCTAGAATTTTATAGCCAAGGCTTCGATAGTAACTACTGACAAAGTATTTAAGGATGTTATGAGAACGGATAGATTCGTTAACAGTAAAGTACAAGAGTAATAGAGAAACAAAAGCAAAGCAAAGAATAAACCGGAAGAACTTTGTAGTACCGTATATTACAATCATCTGCGATTGTCTCCAGTCTACCATACAACAGCATTTCTAATTCATAGATTTCCATAGCCCTTCCCAAGATTTAAACAATTTGCCCTAGATTTTTAAAAATTTTCATGTTTAAAAAAAAAAAAAAACTTTTCTTCTGGCATACGATCGTCAATACATGGAATGATTGCCAATGTTTCCAAACAGATTTGATAGTTGTACATAATGATGTTGTTTTTAATTTGAAAATAAACACACAACTTTGGATTATAAGTTTTCTTTAAAAAAATAGAATAGATTAAATTAAATTGGAGCTAAAATTTATTAGGTGGACTATAAGTTCAAAACAGTTTACGGTGAAACCCAAACAATCTCCCATTTAAAATAATTCAACACAAATTGTTCCAATGAGTTATCTAAGTTACCATTACATTATTATAATTCAAGCTGGTGTGAGTGTCACACCACTTCTATGTACAGATAACAATGCCACACTTGAATATGGGAAAGACAGTTTTATTATTGAATATAACGACTTCTATATTCCTATTAAAGTATTTAAAAAAAATAATGAATATTAATTACTATTTCACAAAATGAAATTTATGTAACTTTTAAAAATTTATTTCATGCATACTATTACAGAGGTAAAGTTTGTGTGAGGATTTGATTCTGAAAATTATTTTTTGATTAAAAGCTACACTATTGCCGAGAGGCATAGGTTATAAAAAGGTTACGTTACATGCAACGGTCCTGCGTGACACATACGCAAAAACATAACTATTAAACGGCATAGGAGAGTGGCTACTTTAAATATACAAAAACGTTTTTTCTTATAAAAACGAAAAACGGTTATATAAGACATTTTTTCATACAACCAACAAATAAGACATAACTTCAATACGTAGCCTGTGGGATACATTCCCTGAATGGGTTTTCTGGCGTTGAATAGTGTTTTTCATCCGTGTGAGAAGTCGTCGATACTTCTTACACTCATACGAAAAAATTCTCATAGTTAAAAAATTTATCTTCATATTTTCACAACAACTCAAAAAGAACTTTGAATTAAAAGAACTTAATTCTTTTCATAAGCATTGGATGAACCCAAGCATCCTATTTTTTCTTCTTTTTTTAAACGTATATAATACAAGCTAGCAACTGATCCCGCTCCATGTTCGTAAGCGATTGAGGAAAAATTGACAACATGTGGAGATGGTCGAGTTGATCCGACATGCTGGGTTGCTAGTCGGGTATATGTGAATATATTTGAGTTAATTGTCGTGATCGGCTAAATGTCGTATAAACGACTGTCGGGTTGGTGTTAAATAAGCCTAAGAGTAAGACTATTTCGAAAAAAATCTTATTTTTGCAAGTTTAAAAAAAAAAGATTTTTGATTTATGGTTCTATTTAATTTCTTTCGTTTTGAAGATATCTAGAGATTTTGGTAAAAATGCACCATCGAATTTGGACATATAATCTCTTTATTATTATTTTTATACTCTACGTTGCGTTACATATTCAGAGGTAAAAAAACATTAGTATCATACAATAAATTTGTATTAAAATAAAATAAAAAACATCGTAGGTATGTATATAGAACGTAAATGAAATAACAAAATCAAACTATTAAAATTTATATTTATTTTTAAAATACGAATATTGTTTTAGAAAATTTATTGCTCGTTCCTACCATATAGTTAGTACATTATTTAATTTCAGATTTTATATATTTTATATGTTTTTTTGTAGGTATATATATATATATATATATAATATATTTTTGTATATAAAATGTATTGTTATGTAAAGAATTAATGAGGTACCCGTTGCCTGTTGTATTTATCTACCAAACCTGTACGTTACAAGTAATAGCACATTCTATTCTGTTTTAAAATGTTTTATTTTTAATTAAAAACTACAAATTATTGCTTTCAAACTGCTTTTGTTTAAATAGTGTGCATATACAGGATGCATATTCAAGATATGGTGAAAACACGAAGAGTCGACACTCTTTGGAACGTTTTATAAAATACAATACAAAACCAGTTAATATGGGCTGCCATATTTTTATATTTATTAGATGATATTTTTGAAGTGTAAACTTCTTGAGGCTTGTTGGAATATACTAAGATATTCTTGTATATAGTACCTAAAATCAAGGTTAATAAGAATTAAATAAAAAGGCAATTTGTTGACCAATGTTTATTTTTGTCTGAATATTTAATAATAATATACACGTTTGTTGGTGGTTACGATGTGTAACCCGGAGACATATGTACTACACTAAAGGTGTATAGATATTAAGATCTAGGCATGGGACCAAATCCGAGTTACAAGTCTGAGATCTAGCCGCGAGTACACTAGAGGATCATCACGTATATAATTTGTTCCGGACAGTAAATGATTCTAATACGCCGACATTTGGAAGTGAAACGCTCATTATAATAAAATCGGCGAAACACTTCAATAGATAATTAATATATAGTTATTAGTGCACATATATTAACATATAGCAAACATACTAAGTGAGTATTATAAAAAATGTACTCTGACCGACTCACTTTTGTTCGCTGTGAAGCATTTGCTTGTAATATTTATACTAATATTTCATATAGTTTTAAATACGGCAAATATTTATTGTATAATTAGTATGATTTTTCACATCAAGCATTTGATGTCAATGTTATCAATGTTTAGAAATATCACTTAAATGACAAATTAAGTAAACGCTAGTCATTCCCGTAGGTATAATATAAACGAAACGTAACCATACTAACAATGGATAAAAAGACGTAAGCTTACAAAAAAACAATTATAATTATTCTCATTGGAATATTATATGGATGATAACATAAATAATAGGATCATTGACTTCTTCCTCATTCGTCTAAGTAATAACATTAAATATATATATAGGTATATACAATAGACTATAAAGTCTCACTCAAGATTATTGAGACTCTACTGTATATGCATATCGATATATAACGATTTATAGTGTCCTATTATAGTTTATAGTTACTATAGAAACGACAATCAAAGTTGACATGCCTATATGTAAATGTAAATGTAAATGTAAATAACCTATATGTAAATGTCAGCAGCTAAATTAGTAACGAGTAATGTTCTCCGCGGAGACTAACGGCTACCCAATTCCTATTGATGATGCCTTTATATAATCCAAATAATTGATCTAAAATTTTTGGAAATTTATTTAAAAATGTAGAGTTCTATTTAATTATCTTTGGTAGTCTTTACAATGAAGAAGCTATTTTCATGCAATAACCAAAGTATTCATCATATCTTAAGTTCTTACCATATTTTTCGGTTACATCCTGTGCATGTATATAATATATGTATGTAGGTAAGTATAATTAGGTGGGTAGTAATACGGAGTTGAGTAAGTAGAGTAATAATATCTCTGATGCAAATAGTTTTTAGCAGATCATCTACGAATTATAATTACATACATTTACTTTCAATTATTTTCTAAGGATTAGAATAGTAATTTTATTATAGTTAAAGTAAATATAATAGTAGGTTATTTTTAAATTGAAATGAAAATTCCTCATTGATTATAAAGTAACTTATAAGTATGTGAAAGTACTTTGTTTTGAAGTACTTCTCTATTCTTAGAGTTTTGTACACAAAATAATATAACTTTCAGCAAATTACGGAAGAATACATTTTCGAAAAAATAACAATATAATTAATACATTTCGGAAGATTTAGAATATCTATTATGTGTAAATAGTATTAAGTTTTAACTAGTAACTAAGTATGTCTATTATGTGTAACTAGTCTAGTATATGTGTAACTAGTAACTAAGTGTAATTTTGCATCTGATAATTTTATGGAATCGTGGCGTATTTTTTCCGATTCGAAAATTTTTATAATATGGTACGTGTTTATGAAAATAAACACTTTTCTGATGGGCGGTCATATTAGTCACACAAAAAAAGGTATTATTCTTATCACTTTTATACGCAATTTCAATCTACAACGTATTAAAAATACCCGTCAACCGTTGTGCTAGCGCAATTCCGTTTTATAATTTTATGGCCTTATTAGTAACCCTGATCAGGAAGTCACTTTGATATGGGTTCAAGGATACTATGGAGTTGAGGGTAATTCCCTTGAAGAAGCCTCACTTCTGTGTCAGATAACGGAACCATATCTAGTAATAATTAGGGGACGTACTACCTCTGCCTTTAACGGTCATCTTAGCGCCACAGGGTCATCCCTTGAGGGTAGAGTTGATCGAGGGTAAGGTTCCTAGTAATCGGTATACAAGTTAGAAAGGCTTACATGTCAAAATTTGGTCTCTTCTCAACAATAACTACTACTATATAACTACTACTAAACCTTATAATATGGGAGTTTGAGCGTTAGTAATCAAAGAAATCAAAGGATGCGGTGATTTTTCGCAATTGTTAGCTATACTTTTATAAGCAAGTTGGAATCCCAGAAAGTTCTGAATAAAATTAAAACCATCACGGTGCATGCAAGCTTTTTTATGAGAGGGTCTAGCTCACCTCCATTAAAAGTTTAAATACTTCGGCGAATAAGACATTCTGATAAATTTCATTTTCTACGTTATATTGTTTTCGAATGAAATGTCCAACCGGCAAATTGAGGAATGCAAGAGTGATTACGGAGCTTGTCGAAAAATGACAATTTATCATAAAACGATAATACCAAAATTTGTTTCTTACTTTCAAATAGAAAATACTATTCGATGTTATTTATACGAAACTTTCGGTGTTGCACGATTATCAAATGATAAAAAGAAATAAACTTTTGAGGAATTTCTTCTCTGCGTAAACTTTAGCAAAAATAGTAAAATATTTTTTAAATTCAAAATGAATAAAATGTATTTGAATTTTAAAAATTGCATGATTTTGAACATAAAAAAAAAAAAACGATCATTTATTCTCTTTTCATCTTTTTCAATCCAAAATCTGATGCAAAATACTTCTGTTTTTTTTAAAAACCATTTTTCTTGCTCTAAGACAATTTGTGGAGTCGGTTTCAATTTTACTGCATTCAATTCTTAATTTTATTACATTCTGAACAAGTTTTTTAAATTTTTTTTGTGTACATTTGCTTTAAACTCTTAGTTTTATTTCATTAGTAGTGAGACTATTTTCGAAAATAGGGAAAATTTAAAATATTTAAATGCAATACATGCTACATATGAGTTACATATCTAAAATACATATCTATGAGACTAAAATTAAGCATGATAAAAGTCAAGATGCAAATAAAATAAAACGTATACCTTTAATGTAAATTATAAGTTTTAGCTGAATAGAAAGTCATTTCTATCAAACAATAAAACATTGCAATATAACTGTGAAAATGTAGCAACAGAGTATAGATGCTTCTATAGTTAGTTATAGAAGGTATACAATATATGTTCAGAGAATTATTTTGTTGCATATGCATGAATTTTTAATTACTGAAATTGTTATGTTGTGCTTTTCCCTGAAAATAAATTCAAAGATAATAATATATCATCTGCGTATGTACGTATTATAGAAAACATATATAATGGAAAACTTAACTATATGCCATCACAGTTTTGTTCTTTTTTTGTTAAAGTTTCTTTCTTTTTATTTTTTTCATTTTACTTCATGATTTTGCATTTATTATATTTGTAGATATGTGTTTTTTTAACCCGACTTCAAAAAAGGAGGATGGTTCTCAATTCGTTTGTATTTTTTTTTTTTTTTTTTTTTATGTGTGTCACCTCAGAACTCCGTCATTTATGAACCGATTTTGAATTATTTTTTTTGTTTTAAAGGGTTTGGTTTCCCATCGGTCCCATTGTCACCAAATCGTATTCTGATGAGGGGATCTCCGGGAAATCGAGGAAAATCCTCATTTTATATGTGATAACCGATTTCTGCGATTTTTTTTTTTTTTTTGTAAGGGTATATTCATTCATAATGGGAAAATAAGAAAATTTTTTTAAAAACCGACTTCAAAAAAAGTTTTTACAAAAAAAAAACCGACCCCAAAAAAAAAAATTTTTACAAAAAAAAAACAAAATGCTTGTAAAAAAAACTGAAAATCTGTTATAAAAAAATGCACTAAAAATTATAAAAAAAAAAAACGGGTAAAAAAAAATTCACTACAAATTAGTTGGTCGTTTAATAGGTCTACCCATATTTAGACAAATAAAATCAGTTATAGAACTTCAAAGTCACTAAAAAGCGAGAAATAAAACCTATTTTGACAAAATGGAAACCCGACTTCTAAAATCAAATACTCTATAACAAAAGATGCACTAAAAAGTAAAAAATTAATTGCATTTTCTTGTGCCAATTTTAGTTCACCAAAGCAAAAATTTTTAAATATATATGTACAATTATTGTTATTTTTAGAGGCGGTGTCCAAAAGTTATGTGAATTTCTCTATGCTGACACCGCCTCCAAAATTAACAATAATTGTACATATATATTTAAAAATTTTTGCTTTGGTGAACTAAAATTGGCACAAGAAAATGCAATTATTTTTTTACTTTTTAGTGCATCTTTTGTTATAGAGTATTTGATTTTAGAAGTCGGGTTTCCATTATGTCAAAATAGGTTTTATTTAGTATCAATAGATAAAAAGCAAGCATCATCTTTAGTATAATAAATACTACGAAACTCTAGAAAGAGGAAAAACTCATATTTAATTTTTATGTAGGATATCATATAAGTTTAAACACTCGCATCATGAAAAATGTAGCACATCTCTTTGCATTAATGAAGATCGTTAAGGCAAAGAGATAGAAATCACAAAGTGCGATTAAAAGTGATAATCAATTTTAGATAGATTGGAATAGCTGGTTATGTTGGATAATTTCTTTTTCAAGAAGTTTGCAGTTGGAGGATTTTCCTTGTGTAGAAATATTTTCAGGCATTCCAACAACGTCATATTTTGTCCTTTTTGAAGCTAATGCAATGTTGCTGTTCGGAGGGTGGTTAGATTTTCTTAAATCGGTGGCAAGCGCTGATTCTGTTTAATAAATGATTTTTCGTGTCCTCTACTTCTTTTTTCGAAGGTCTTTTCTGTTTGTCAGATGTAAGCTCCTCCACAAACGACACAGGAAAATTTGTCCATTCCAGATTTGCCTATTATATTTAGTTGTTGCTTACAATTGTGATGTAATTGTTGAACCCATTTTTGGAGGTTATTTAATTAATAGTATCTATTTCTATGTTCAGTTTTCTGCCGAAGAAAACTTTTCTGATAGGAACACTGAGGGCTTGATATACTAAGGCATTACATGCAGCCATTTTGTGACTCGTTGGATGAAATGAGTGCATCGATATGGTTAAATCCCTATGTATCAAAATAGTTTTATAAAAATTTTGTTAGGTATATTGTGATGTTTTGAATTGCAGGGTATTCTATGGAACCGTATTAAAAGACACATCTGTATTTTTGGATTCCGTGGATTGTTAACTACAAAATCGAATATGACTTATTCAGTCAACAATATAACAATTACTGCGATGTTTGTGATTCTGCGAATTAAAAATTATAATTCAAAATTTTCAATATTAATTCCAATACAATTAATAATTATTTCAATGTGATTAAGTTTTTTCAAGAGAGTATTCAACAATTATTGTGATTGTATTATTTTTATATTTACATTAATTAAAAATTGCCCGGGTATTAAATTACCTACCAACGGAGAAAAATAAATAAATGTACAACATATTTTAAATTGATATTATTATAAAGGTACATAACATTTGGATGTATTTATTATTAGTAGTCAAAACATTCATATTAAATATTGTTTTTGTCTGTATGTGTTTCGATTATCGAAATGTGTACCAATATTTTTATGTGTATTATGCTAAAATATTATGTAAATATTTTTGAATATGATACATTATTCAATAAAAATTGGAGGCCATGAAAAACTTTTCAATTTAGAAAATTTTACAATATTACATTGTACTTGTAACGGTTTCCACGCTTGATACTGTAACTTCTAAACCAACAGTATCCAGTTGGTCAAGAGTTCGTTGTATATTAATTTTTTTATTCTGTAAATTATTACACAAAAACCAGAAAAATTTCTGAATGAAAGAAAAATAAAGAAAGCAATAAAAAATATTTATTTGAAATTTCATAGTTGACCCCGACATCAATGGGGGGGGGGGCAATGGAGTGGAGCTTATTGTGGCTCCACTAACAAAAAGTTTTGAAAAAGGGCTTAGTGTTATTATTCGTATTTAAAGACTACAACGTGCAATATTGTACATATAGAGTTCGCTGAATCTTTACGTTTTGGGGACCCTGATCGCATTGGTCAGTGTATAAGATCCGTGAACTCTAAAAAAGAAAAGTGATAAAACATTCAATCTTTATAATAAAGTTATAATAACACTAGATTTAAAAATAAACTTTTAACCTAAATCACTCCTTGACTATCATGTAAGAGATTCAAGTTCAAATCTTGTGGGAGATTTGAATATGGAGATTAGAGATAGAAAATATTAGTTTTATCAAGGCTGGTAGCTTTTTGTTTTTGTTTTTGTTTTTGTTTTTATTTTATTTTTGTTTACATTTTTAGATAATTTGGTTGGAATAAAGATTGGCATTCGATATATGTGGGTTCTATAGGTCATAATTTCGGTCTGATCGGAATAAAATTTGGTTTGACTGTTTGGGTCAAAATTAGCCTCAAAAATGAGTGTTATTGGTCTTAAAAATGGAGAAGAAAAATTTTCTTCTCTTTTTACACATTTTTTCCAAACTTGGTTAATTTGGACCTGCCGAAAACGGCGTTAGTTAAAATACGATACGATTAATGGTTTTGAAGGTATCAGACCCACAGTGCTAAAATTCCAAACTGACTGAACTGAGAAGGCAAAATGTTGAAATTTGTTGGTCGGACGTTAAAATGAACCTGATTTCGTACTGTTTGGGTCAACAAAAACTTTCTTTACTTTTTTCACATTCTTTCCAAGGGGTACTCGTACTGTTTGGGTCAAAATTAGTCTAGAAAATGATTATCAGTAAAATCGAGAACAAAATCTTTCTTAAATTTTTTCACATTTTTTCCAAGGGACCCCTTAAAAAAATCGCTAAAATTGGAGGAAAATTTTATGTCTCTGATTTTGATAAAAACTTGGTTTAAAGCTAATTTGGACCTGCTGAAAACGATGGCGTTAGTTAAAATGCGATACGATTAACGGTTTTGAAGGTATCAGACCCATCGAGCTAAAATTCAAAACAGTGTGAATTGAGAAGGGAAAATTTTAAAATGTGTTGGTCAGACGTTAAAATGAACCTGATATTCGTACTGTTTGGGTCAAAATTAGTCTAGAAAATGATGATCATTAAAATCGAGAACAAAAACTTTCTTCACTTTTTTCACATTTTTTCCAAGGGAAGAAAATCGCTAAAATTGGAGGAAAATTTTATGTCTCTGATTTTGATAAAAACTTCGTTTAAAGCTAATTTGGATCTGCCGAAAACGATGGAGTTGGTTAAAATGCGATACGATTAACGGTTTTGAAGGTATCAGACCCATCGAGCTAAAATTCAAAACATTGTGAATTGAGATGGGTCAAAATTAGTCTAGAAAATGATTATGTCCCCGATTTTAACAAAAGTATTGTTTAAAGCTAATTTGGACCTAGCGAAAACGATAGCGTTGGTTATAAACGGTTATTAACGGCAATACTATTAACGTTTTCAAGGTATCAGACCCATAGTGCTCAAATTTCAAACTGTTCGAATTGAGAAGTCAAAATTTTGAAATGTGTTGGTCGGATGTTAAAATGATTATTATTAAAATCGAGAACAAAAATTTTCTTCACTTTTTTTACCATTTTTTCCAAGTTATATATATATATATATATAGGTGTATACAATGGACTATAGAGTCTCACTAATCCGGCACTTCAATAGATCGGCACGTATAATAATCCGGCATCGTATAGTTTTTTATAGTGCCGGATTAATGAGACTCTACTGTATTTGTATATCGATATATTACGATTTATAGTGTGCTATTATAGTTTATAGTTATTATTGAAACGACTCAAAATTATTTACGTATTTATATTAGTGTAGGACTTAGTTAGACTAAAAATTTACTTTTTTATTTTTTCCTTTCTTTTTTCGAAGGTTTAATTTTTTGTTACAAAGTTATTATTTTTTGCTTTTCAGTTACTTTCTTCCTTCGCCGGTTCTATTTTTTGTTAAAACGTTTTATTGATTAAGATTTTACGTGTTTACATACCATCCGTCAAAATATTTTTAAACAAAAATAATTTTATTCGGAAGTTTGCATCTGCTGAAGATTTTTAACCTATCATCTTAGAACAGGGTGTTACGTCGGGCTAAAAACTTTCATATTGATATCGGTAGAATGTAAACGATCCGCGTGTATGTGAATTATTTATGACAGTTGAAATAACATTTCATATATTCTGCCACTGGCTCTTATACCATTCACAATTTGAATTGGATATGAACTTTTAATGGCCGCTAATAGACTTCGTATACCTATGATATATGGTTTGTATACGCATCCATGCTCATGTACGTCATATTTACATGCGGTTTGTTTTATCAAAAAACCAATAATAATATTTTGCTATCTATCAAGTTTAAAATATTCAAAATATATGGTTCAAAACCACAAACATATGCAATTACGAAAAAAAAAAAAAATTCAAATATGCTTAGGGAATGTTACAGGATAGTCATTTAAAAAATACCGATCAATACAAATATTTTGTGTAATAAAAATTCTTCACTTCAGCTATGTAGACTATAACCAATGTAGACCATATGAGCTTTGTAGACCATAAGCATATATTCTCAGGGAAAGCAGAAAGTACTATAATGTTACTAGAGTCCCATCATAACAGTTTTAGCATTCTAATAAATCATATTAGAGCTTTAAAATTGTAGAAGTTACAGATACATTGGCTAAACGGTTTAAAAGTCTTCGTTGATGCTTGTTGAATTCGTTGATGTTGATCAAATATCTCAAAGCTCAAAAATAGACAATATGTATATATATATATACATATATATATATATATATATATATATATATATATATATATATATATATATATATATATATATATATATATATATAAATGGATATTCTGAATATTGACGATCTCTTCTGGTCATTCGTGAAAAAGTATACTGTGAGTTGTGACGCGTTGCAGGAACGATCCAGAACAATACCGTCACAATATCGTAAAAGTTCATAGCCGTCTGTTTTCAACCATAAAGAATAAATAATATTGAACACCTGGAACTTGCGCTCATGCATTCTTTGGTACTTGGGATACGCGCAACTAATGGTAATGTACAAATGGCATCAAAAGTTGAGCTATAATTTTAAGTCTTGATAATCGATTTATGCCTTATTTATTCGGATTTGGGAAAAATGTTCCGAATTAAAGTTCTTAGTATATCTATAATAAACAACTTTTATCTGACACATTTTTTGAATTCCGAATAAATCAGGTACAAATCAATTATAAAATTTTGAAATGATAGCTCGACTTTTGACGCCAAGTAAACATTATGTTTTAACTTTGATAACGAGTTTCCAGGATTGAAAGTGTTTTCCCATAAGGTTTGTGCGGGATCCTTTAATTAGTTATACCATGTATCAAATAATGCCATTTCACTTCATTTATGACAAAAATTGTCATACATGAAGAAACACCGTATGGATAAGCTACAGGTGATAAACGAGTGGACTAATGCTAAATACCGTGATCACTGGGAAAAAGTACCGCGGCAAGAGCCCGGGAAGGTTTGCTTCAGAGTGCAACAAAGAGGCTATCTCTCGATGCACTGAAGCTAAAACAAGATGGAACTGCGGAGGGCTACCGGATTCATTACCGGACATTATCCCCTGCGGAAGCATCTACACACAATGGGAGTCCAGAACGAGTCCATTGTGGAAGATTGTGTGGCGAGGAGAAAGAAACATCCAGGGCACATTATCTTTGACTGCGAACCTCTAGGTTACAGCACATACAGGATATTCGGTGCATCTCACCTCGAATATATGAACCTTCATGAAGGCCTGATAAGCAAGCTCCTGGCTATTGCCGACATATGGGAGAAGCGAACCTCGTCGGACAGAAGTAGAAGGGGGAGCACAATGGACCATAAGGTCGAAGTGCAATAGTTTTTAGACCCCAATATAAAATCAATCAATCAATCAATGGATAAGCTTCTCCTTTATTCTTCGGTTAAAATCAACCATAGAAATTGTATGTACGCAAAGTACACTCAAATGCAATGTATTTATTATAGTAAGTCACATTCTAAACGTACAAATTACTGAAGATGTATATAATATTACATACAATAACACTTAGAATGTTTCAAATGTCGTCAGAGTTTTTGCTGGGGAGTATACATGGTAATATAGTAACAAACTTGTTGGCTATGGCTACCGTTCTCGTTCCTATTTTAGAATACCCCAGTAACTAATTCAACATTTGGTGTTGAATACTAAAACATCTAAATCAACAAACTTGGAACATATTGTACTCCGTCTTTTTTTTATAAATATTCTAGTAATACAATATTATTTCAATCAAAATAATGTGTTTTTAGAATACTATGGTATTGCATTCACGCTGGTGCTCATGCATTTTCACTTCACCAATACTATGGAAAAAAATGTTTATTATATATAATTGAACAATGATATTATGAAACAATTTGATTCGGTAAACAAATTTTATATATTTGCTCATATAGATAGAACCGATTCACATTTACGTAGATACGGTGAACGTGTATACTTGAAATAAAATTTTTGAACATGGAAGATTTCATTATGAACACTAAAATCAAGCTTATCTTTTGAAGACTATAAAAAATATATTTTTGAACGAATAAATCCTGTTTACATTAGCCGACTCCGTGTTTTAATAATTTTACGTAAATATATTCTGTTTATGTTTTCGAAAAATACGAATAGCATCATTTTTTGTTGTTGGGTATTTGTAGCTTTTTTTGTATGGAGAAATAAAGCGATTGGTCACTCAACAAGTTTTTCCAGAGGAAGCATAAATTGTCAGAAAATTTGTTATAATATAATAATTATTTACGTATTGGAAAAAAATTAATTTTCTACAATTTTACTTACGGTTAGTTTTTTCATGTTTCTCAATAGAACCAGTGAAAATAACTAACTGAGTTAATTGCAAAAATACTCTGCATATACTGAATTAATTATCAATTAAAAATTAAAAAGTGTATAACAGTCCTACAGTCCTATATATAATAATAAGTATATTTTGGGTTTGGGTTTGGTATATATATATATATATATATATATATATATATATATATATATATATATTGAAAAACTATTCAGTTTATGAAATAAAGTTTCAAACAAAAGTTGTTAATATTTTAAAATGAAACATTTATGTCTCAAATTTTTTTTTTTTATTTCTTACTTACTTACTTAGGGTACTCTCAAGCTGGGAGTTACACGGACTGGTTTCTCCTATTGTCGAACTTGAAGCTTCTTCTGACTTTTAGAATTCATACGATAAAATTAAGCTCATTATTTCTTTTGGTTCTTGATTTAACGTGTACCGGACAGATGGACGTTAAAAAACATCTAAAATATATTTTATACCTATTATTTCAGCTCTTCAACCGACGAGGCGTGTATTTCTTCATCTAGTTAAGAATAATATGTTGATATTCGTCCGTTTCCAGATTTTATTAACACCCCATATTTTTATTATTATATATAAAATTGTAGGTATAAATATAAATTGTAAAATGTAAAAAATGGTATGCTATCAATCAATTGTGTAATAAGTTATATCGATTATCAAAGTTTAACTGAACAATTTATTATTAAAAATATAATCGCTATATAAATGTTGTACGATATATTTATTACAAATATTTCACAAAAACATATAAAACTTTACATTTTTATTATAAATATAATATTGTACTCAATTTCAATCATATATATATATATATATATATATATATATATATATATATATATACGAATGTCTAACGTATGCATAGTTTTTATACGTTGAGGTAAAATCAATAAACCAGTTAAGTTTATCCGGTTAAGTTGTTATACACTACAGTAATGGAAAAACAGAACGAATTCCATCGTTTGCCATTTGGAATTAATCCACATTATAATATACGAAAACCTGACAAAATCCATCCATCGAAAATCATGTTTTAGCACTTTTCTAATATGACCGCCTAGTTTATTAAATAACTTGAAAGTTTAGCAAAATATTAAATACGATTATCATACCCGGTATATAATATATACCAGGGTATATTAAGTTTAATCCCAACTTGGTAACAGTTGAAAATATGGATCGCAGAAAAAAATGTTTGTATAGGTGTTCATAAAATAACCTAATTAGTCCATTTCAGCGAAGTTGTCTCTCCGCCCGTAAACACGATAACTCAATAACGAAAAGAGATAACGAGCTGAAATTTCGTATGTGTGTTCTAGAACGAACAAGTGGGGTTAATTTCGTGCAAAATCGGACCATATTTGGGCAAAATGAGCAAAACTGATTATGTTCCGTTTTTTTTAACAACTTTTGTAAGAATTTTTTTTCTTCATAAATTCAGTATATACCAGATAATTAACTCAGTTAGTTGTTATTTCCACTTTTTTTAAATTTTATTTTTGCACATGTTATCTTTTTTGTAATATTTTTGAATTATTAAAATAAATGCATTGATATTTCATACCTAAATCGCACTCAAGTTAGCTTCCATTAATTAACGCTTCTTTACTTTTTCCATTGGAAATTACCTCTTTGATAAAATATGCAGTTTCGTTATTTTTGTTCCACACCGTATAGTAAATAAACTTTTAGGTTTTAATATTATTACCGTAACGACAATTCAATTTAGAAATATTATGTAGTTTAATTTTATCGAAAAGTTTTAATAAAGTATAAATAAAAACCATATTATATTGTTATGTTCATATTATATTTGCGCTTTAATCAATTTAATTTATAACTAATATAATTTAAATTTTTTCAAATAGTTTTCCTACATATTGATTCAGTCAGTTTTGGATACATGAAATTTCATTTTACAAATTGTTTCTAGGGAATTGTTGAAGAAAATATAGCTATTGATATTGTACGATGAAACGATTTTTAATGTATGTTGAAAATTAGTTTCATTAAAATTTATAATCAGACAAACATGCCCAGAGTCATAATAGTTTAAAAAAACTGAATTATTCCTAATATTTTAGAATCATCTATTTCACCTACTAAAAAACCTGTATCCAATAAAAAATACAAGAAATAACATAAAGTAACAAAACAAAAGAAACGAATATAAAAAGTTGGGTAAACAACAGTATGGAAGGACACAGCTGGAAAATAAAGAAAACAACTGTTAAAGAGAGTAATCGTCCGCCTATTAGATTATAACAAAACCATACATACAACAATACATACATATAGTAGAGGACTCTCGTTAAGTACCTATGTACAAGATCTTCAAAAATATTCGAGTCAAACTTCAAGGGTTTAGTCATAATAATCAATCTGATCAATAAATCGCAAAATGTTGGTTTTATAGGAAGAATAATGTTATTCACATGAAGTTTGGATAATGTCTTGAACTATCTTAAAATCTCTAATTACCTTGACTATCATAAAAATGTTTTATGGAAAACATTTAATAAACATTCAAAATGAGGGGAACACAAAATAGCAGTATCTAGACCATCTACCTGCAAGTACTACCCTGAAGTTTGGCACAATAATTGTTGAACATCTTGTATGTATGTATGTACAAGTTACCGTTATAAACTAAATATGTATGTTTGTTAAAAACAAAAGAACGATTGAATTACGAAGAAATAACCAAACTCACCCCATAACCTTTCCATAATAGATTAAAATTGTGGACTGACAACATAATCATATATAATATATATTTACAGGGTGAGTTGAACCAGGTGGATAATAGCACACACCTCCACGTAGTGAGGTGTGATCCACCTGGTTCGACTCACATTGTTATGAAAATTGTTGTTCATTGCAGCTTTCAATGTCAATATTTTTTTAATAGAATATTCTGGACCCGTATTATTGCTTCGTTAAATATTTTGTTACTCATTCCAAATGTTACTTGTTCCTTGTAAGTGTAAAAGTAAATACTTTAACCTTCTATTTGTGTCAAATCTACTGGGTGTAATAAGCCATAAATCAATTATAAAATTTTTAAATTTTCGATCGAATTTTGGTGTTGGCTGTACTTCCACTTGTTTCTTGGTGGAAGTGATGGTTACTGTAATTGTAAACAGAAACATCTAATTTTTTTGTACAATTGAAAAATATTTAATGATGGTGAGTCGAAGAGATTATGTTAAAGCAATTTCAAAGTAATGATGCAGACAGAACGAAATGCCTCTATAATTACCCTTGAATATTTAAAATTAAATAAACTAAAATTAAAATTAGATTCTACTTAATTAATTCATGATAAAATTTTCTATGCTAATTAGTGTAGTTGGTCTTTCACATAGCGAAAGAGCTGTGCACACCAAATTTAATTACGACCGGATTAAAATAATAATAATAATTAATATCAATAATTTATTAAAAATTATTGATATCAATAACTTTTTATATTGGTGTAGCCAATATTTTATATTCCTGTACTCCTGCCTGAAATCGGAAAATACTTTGACTCACTTATAATAGCAATTTGTTGAATTCGTGGAGAAAAGTTATTCATTGCTTTGCAAAAGACAAATTGAATTGCAATGCGTTTTAATGCAAAAAGAGGCCAAAGATGAATAATTTAATAATTTTTATAATTGGGGTCAAATAATTGACAACATTTTATAAGTCTGCGTTATACAATAAATGTATATAATATATTCAAGCATGTCAACATTGCTTTGCCCATTTAGAGAGACAGATATTATTTAATTCAATAAAATTAGCAGAATCGGAGTGATTCAAGAACGCGTACAGACATCCTTCTAGAACGCATATACATTTGCAAATTTTTAATCGTAAGAGAATTCACCTATCTTAGGAATTCCAAAGACTGTATGTAAACAGGTGATCAACAAGTGGTCAAATGCTAAACACCGTGATCACTGGGAAAAAGTATCGTGGCAAGAGCTCGGGAAGGTACTGCTTCAGAGTGCAACCAAGAGGCTATCTCTCGATGCACTGAAGCTGAACACGATGCAACTGCGGGGGGTAACCGGTTTCATTAGCGGACATTATCCCTTGCGGAAGCATCTACACACAATGGGAGTCCATAACGGCTCCATTGTGTGTAGATTGTCTGGTGAGGAAGAAAAATCATCCAGTCACATTATCTTTGACTATGAACCTCTAGGTTACAGCAGTTACAGGACATTCGGTGCATCTCACCCCGAATATATGAACTTTCAGAAAGACCTGATAAGCAAGCTCCTGTCTATTGCCAACATATGGGAGAAGCGAATCTGGTCGGACTGAAGTAGAAGGGGGAGCACAATGGACCATAAGGTCGAAGTGCAATAGATTTTAGACCCCAAGATGAATCAATCAATCAATCAAGAGAATTCAGCTTTTGACGGTGTATTTTCTCTATCTACTAGGTAGGAGCGATGGGTATTTACAAAAGCAAATTTGCTAATATTACATCCGGACTAAAATTATAACCGTACTTTTGCCAAAAAATATTATCTTATCTCCTGTATATAATATTTACATTTACAAGGAACTTAATTATCATTCTCTTAGTATAATTCTTTTTCTAAATAAACAGAGTACGTGGGTGGCTATCTATAAAAAACATTGGGTAATCTAGGATTTCAAGATATTAAAAAGAATAAAGTACTAAATAGATACACAAGTAACATTCTTACCTTTATATAGCTCTTACCTACTAGTATAGCATAGATATTATTATTCTGTTTAAATGCTTTTTACGTAATGATATTCTTCTTGAACATATCTACGTATAACAAAAATATAATAAAACAAAATAATATTGCTGTTTGTTGTTGTGTCTTATTGTTTTTCTTACAATTGTTATGGTTATAACTTTTTTTCTTACATTTTTTTATCATTTCTTTTTCGTGTCAACATTATTATTATTGTTATGGCTTTATCATTCCAATAGATAAAGTATTTCATGTTCTTAAAAAATGTGAGTAGAATTATTTGTCGGGATGCTAATGTCCTTTTTTCATGGCAAGCTTTCAAAATATGAGTTAACCATATCACATGTTCAATAGACCTCAAAGTGAACATTTAGATGTGTTACGCCATGATAATCCCGTACAAAGTCGTGCAGGTGTAGAGTGTTAAGGGAAAAAATGGCTTTCTCTTCAATAACAAAGATGTTGCTCATAAAAATACACTTTTTTTCGCTTAACAATTTTAACACCGGAGTTTACCTCCATGACATTTGAAGATAGATAGATAGATTGAAGAGGCTGCCCTGGATGGGCTTCACTTCGACCATAAGGTCCATTGTGATACCTAAGAATGTGAGGATGTGAGTGGAGTGGAAGGAATTTTTGTGTATAGGCTAGGAATTTGTAGGATGTGCGGCTGCAACCGACTATGATAGGAACTATGCCAATGAAACTGCAGAAAATCTTCTCAAGCAACCACCCTTTTTTTTCAATCTTAATAATTGACAAACTGCCGATGTCGGGATTCGAACCCATAACGTCCCAGTTTCTAGGTAGGCATACTGCGTAGACATAACACCTTAGACCCCTGGGCCACTTGGACTGGTACGACATTCAAACAATATTATCCACTATTTTAATTCAAAATTTGAAATTGTTGCAGAGGTTCTAAATCCATATTCGTAGACGTACCAGAATATGTTTTTTAATATCCTGTATATTTGAATATTCGAATATAAAAATTAACAAAGAAAGGGTACAATATGCAGAAAAATAGAAGTGTTTTATTGCAAAAAGTTACTAAATGGATCCCTAAGAAGCTTGTGTGCATTTAATTTTATGTAATAAAAATAAAATAATTTGGGATAAAATAATTATTTACTATTGCTTGTCTGGAACAATGATAGTACAAAAGAATAGAATGGAACAAACGAATATAATATGGAACAAAATAATACCAAAATTCATCTAGTAATATATCATAGTAATCCTATTGTGCAACCGATTTTGTTAACTTTCAAATTATTAACATGAACATATTATTCCATAAAAAGCCTGGAATAATTATTATTATAATAAACCAGAAAACATACCCATCAATATTTTCGGATTAAACTTCCACTTGTAGAGTTTTTAGCAGCACTTAATTCTTAAATAATTCATAAAAAATTATCTGTTTTTCTCAATTTAAAATAACCAATAAATTTATATACATTGCATGATTCATTAAAATGATGCAGCGGTAAACTGCTTGTGCTTAATTACTGGCGATGAATTTCAGTCGATAATTTTTTTAACCCAATCGACAAATGCTAAATACACTATACTATTAATTTTGTTAAATAATTGGATTTGTACAACTAAAAACACATTTGTTAAATTGCGAATGCAACACTAACAATGTGATACAATTTTCAATTGTATAGATGTGAAGAATATAGAAATGTCTATCTATATTTTTGTTTTGTAGAATGAGAAAATATATACAAAACTAAATACAAGAAGAATCAAATAATCATTCTTGGAGCTATACTATCAACTATAGCTGTAGTAATTTCGTCTACATCTCTTTAAACAATTTAATTCTATGTTTGCTACTGCCTTCACTGCTTGCATATAACTGTTATATCGGTTGGTTTTGTATCCATCTGATGTTGTATAAAACCTTACACTATTGCTTATTGTAGTTGTACTCGTACATGAAGAGAAGAGATAGACATAGAATAGCATCAGCTACATTGAGTTGTACTACCATTAAAATGCATTTTCTCATCTTAAATTTATTCAGTCAGTAGTGAAAAACATTACCATGTGTTGAAAATATCTCTCTTAAGCCATAGAACGAACAAGCGGTCTCCTTAAATGGGCAAAGCGATGTTGACATGCTTGAATATATGTACATTTATTGTATAACATAGACTTATAAAATGTTGTCTCTTATTTGACCACAATTAGAAAAATCATTAAATTATTCATCTTTGGTAACTTTTCTCCACGAATTCGTCCAAATAAATAATTAATTTGACTACAAGTAACAAATTCCCACTATAATTAAGTGAGTATTTACCGATTTCAGACGAGTACAGGAATATTGCCTTTTCCAATATAAAAAATATAAAAACAGGTTGCTCGGGTAGATCTGTTTTTTTCTTCTGACTTTTATAATGAAAAGTCGACAGCACAAGTGCAGATCTTTAATCTATATTTTAAACTTGATTCGTTTCGAATCCATTCGGTTTTTACAAAAAATTTCTTAAACAAAAGTTGTTAATATTTATTGTATTGAATGGGTCGTTACTTGAGATATTTGAGATTTTTGTAATAATCGTTTTATTTTGAATAGTTTTAGTTTCAAAACATAGTTCAGAAAATATATACATAATAGTGTATATTTTCTGATGAAGGAACTGGGTTTCGAAACTATAGTTGAAATAAGATTATTGCCACGAGTATCAAAAATATTGGTTTTATTTCATAATTGTTAGTATTTTATGAAGACAAAATACTTCTTTCTGTAAGAGACATTTTCATGAAAACTATGGATTTTGAACAAATCGAATGGAAGAATTTCAAAAAAGAAGACTTCTTAAGCGGTTCATATAAATTTACTATTCAAGATATTTAATTATACCAATGATACCATTCTAGTTTAATAGTTCAACGAAAAGTCGAGCCACTAGAAATATTTCCCATCGAGAGCTGTTTACTGACACTTAAAGTACTAATTTACTAATATTCATGTTTGAAATACTAATTTACAGGTCATAAACAATTCAGAATAAAGAATATATTTCTGTACGATTGTGTAATCAAAGTTTAGCATCTTATGTGATACTAAAAAACCCTTCAGAGGAAATATCTTCAGCACATAACATCCATCATATTCTCATTTTGCATGACCTTTTTTAAATTTTTTTTTAAAAATTTGTTGGGCCTCCAGATGGTGAACGTTCGTGTACAGATGGCCCCAAAAGCCTATTTTTCAATCTTTTTCATTCTGTTATCGGAAAATTTTGAAAAATGAACAACACTTTTGCGGCCCATAGTACAAAGAAATTTCAAGATTCGTTTAAACGAACATCAGTGCTATTTTGTAATATTTTGAGTAAGTCTATAATATTGAATAGAGTTTGTCTATTTGTGTGGTAGTTCTAAAATATCATAGAAATAAATGAATCTCTCTCTATATGTACCCTGAGTATGTTAACCAAGAAAATATTTTCATATTGTTTTTAAATATTTTATTTTATCATTTATTTTAATGATATTAAAATTACTTAGATACATTCTTTTTTATTTTGTTTTTGTGTTAATCTCCTATGGGTAGTGTTCTATTCCACACGGTTTATTTATGTGATAAAATTTGAAGTTGTTTTGTTATTTTCACATCTTTTCGTTTTGTTTTATTTTGTTTGTAATCATAAAATTATTTAATAGCTTTCATCTGAAAATCGACATATAAGCGGGTCATGTTTAAACTTGTTAATAATAAAACTGCTTTACATTATTATAATTACATTTATATGAAGAGAATTGTTTCACAAAAAAATCTCTGCTATATATACAGGATGCCTATAAAGAGAAATGATTATCCTTTTCAAACAGACTTTAAGTTTATTGGTTACAACAAGCCATAAATTGCTATCTTTTTTCAAGTTAGAGTTTTTTTCATTAATCTCATTATTAATAAACAGTTTATGGCTCTATGACTCTATGGCACTATTTCTGCTCTAATGTTGACCTTGATCTCCTAATCTTTACTTAGAATTTGTGTTTCATTTATCAGCCCAATGTGAAAACCAGTCAGGATATTCTTCCCTACTGCTCAATACACATTCGGAGTATGTAATGCGAGTAGTTTTATCTCTAATTTTGAAATATTATAGCCACGCCTGTCATATCTATAACATGGAAGAATTGATCAAAGCCAAGTTTCTGTACCAACTCGTTGGATTGGTATATCTCGCCAAAAACCATATCTTAATCAAGAAGAGTTCCGAGTTAATACCGTGATTAATGATTCCGATAAAAAGGCTGTGAAATCTGTCCGCTTACATAATGTACGCATGAACTTTGTTCACAACATGTTAAACTTTACTTTATAACTTATCCGATCAAAAACATAAATGTAAAAAAGGGACGAGTTTTGAGGGAGATACTTCATATAATAGTTGCTCCACAAAAAATAGTGATATGAAAGACAGGGTCAAGTTATTTACATAGTGCATGAAAATGAATAGCAATTAAGTATGTATTTAATAGAAATTTCGGGTTTGCATAATTTTCCCTGTGCCTTGGGTACTAGACCTAACTATATGCCAAATATCAATTTTAAAGGATATCGGGAAGTAGGGTAGAATTTTGATAGGTATATAACCAAAAATTTTAAGCGCGGTCGTTTTTTTTCGATTTTTGAATTAAAATAACGTTTTAACTGTTAACGAAAAACCGTTATCTTATAATTCTGTAAACTTGCTATAATGAATTTGAATTTTATGATACAAGATTTTTATAGGACAAGTAGTATTTCATAACTCATGCCTGCACTTAACTTTGTACTATGGGTAACAAAAGTCGTGTCCTATTTTCAAAATTGTAAAGTCATTTTGTGTCTTATCCATTCGGCTTTTGCGAAAATGTTACGAATACAAGTTGTTCGTTATAAATATACTAACAAATTTTAGTCGAGACATTTTCTCAAAAACCGAATGAATAAAGAACAACATGACATTTTTGGAAAAAGGACACGACTTCTATGGCTCATAGTACATACACATACCCCATACAAAGATTGTATTGACAACGTAAAAATGTTGTAAAAACATTGTTCCGAATATGTGATAGCGGAACAAGAAATTACTTCATAAAAGTCGATGAAGAATGAATTCGTAAAAACTAAAAAAACAACACAGGACAACTTTTATATTTCTCAACATGGTATAACTGTCTTTTTATCGCAACTTGTATTTACTTAAGTCAGATTACTGACTTATTGTCTATAGTTTATCATTCTAGTACATTGTGCTTGATCTGTACTACTTTTTATATTGTTATTAAAGTATTCCTTTTTGTTTGTGTTATTCATTGCCTTCCATAGTCGTAATATGACATTTTTGTGAGCTATTGTGTTATTTTTCACAATAATAAAATAATATTTTTATTATTATACAAAATTTATGTGCATTTTTCTGATATAATTTATTACATAGATAAATAACTTGTGACCAACCATCTAATAACATTACGAAAAGTATGATTTACAATGTAACATAATGATTAGAAACTTTTGATATTTCCAATATTTTTCAAGTTTTACAGCGAATTTTCTTCAAATAAATTCCGTTATTGACTTTATATCAATAAATATTCTTAAAATGATCATCGATCCTATCTGGTAATTGTCTATAATCATTAAAACAAACAACTGCTAGAAACATTTTTGCTTCAAGATTTTGCGACTTAGTTGGATCAGATACTTGGAAAGAAAAACTCTTAAAATTCAATATTTACCAAAGGTTGATAGTAAATGTAGTTTGAGCGAAATATAATCTAGATGCTATAAGTAAAGTTTCATAATTCACAAGCTAGTTTTGACACATGAAAGCTATGGTATAAAAAGAATGAGGTATAAGAATTTTTTGCTCTAAAAATGGTTTAAACAATTCAATGAATGTAATTATCTATATCTACGAGTATACTAATATATAAAGAGATAAAATTTGTTTGTTTGTTTGTTCCGGGTAATCTCTGGAATTACTGAACCGATTCTAAAAATTTTTCAATGACAGGAAGCTACATTATTCCCAAGTGTCATAGACTATACAAAGTTTTTGTTTTATACTCGTGGCATGCTTAAAACTTTTAAACGATGCAAGATAGAGGAAATCGTTAAACGTAAAAATGTTTATCTAATATAAACAAACAACTTTTCTAAGAAGCGTTTTTTCACGCAAACAGTTTAAACACAATTTCAGTGCGGAGCCCGTGTGGGTCAGACAGTACGTATACTTAGGGGATAATTTCTGGAACTACTCAACCGATTCTAAAAATTCTCACTGATAGAAAACTACAATATTATCGAGTGGCTATAAGTTTTCTTTTCATGCATCCAGGTCCGCGAGGCATGCTAAAAACCTTACTTTTAACGATGCGAGCTAGAGAAAATCTTTAAATATAAAAATGTTAATCTAATAAAAGCAAACAACTTTTGTATGAACTTCTTTCATACAACCAATAGTTTATTTAACACAATTTCATTACGAAGTCTGTACGGGTCAGCTATAATAAATGAAGAAATACACGTTTCAGCGTTTCTCGAAAATCAACCCTAAAGGGGGTAAAATAGGGTCAGAGATTTGGTTTTTTTAAGTTAAACACAATAAAATTTCTATTTCAGTTATACATAAAATACGTGTCGCCGAGCTTTTGGACAATGGACCCTCAAGGGGATGAGCGCTTGGAAGTTCAGTATTTTAACAGCGTTTTAAGACAATCAGTCGTTGACGGGGGAAATACTATGCTAATCAGTTATATAAGGGCTTTAGAAAATTTTTGCGAGAGAAGCCGAAACGGGTAATGCTAGTGCTGTTATATATTTCTTTAACACTTTTATTTTGAAGTTAATGTTATATTTTCATTCTTCTTCGGTTTAGAGACCCTCATCTATTACTCAGAGTACATAAAAAATGAATCAAAAGTTTTAGTTAGGTTTCTGGCGAATCAAATCCGTAAATTAAGTAGACTTAACGAAAACCTTTCTGAAAAATAATTGATACTTACATGTTCGATAAGAACATTCATTTAAAAAATGGAATACCTAAATGAAACACAGCCAAACAGTTTGCGAACACAACTAATTGCATTTAACTAATTTTGAGTGCTGCCTGGGTTACAGTAATATTATAATTTGGGATTAGAGAAGCAATAACAATAAGTAAAAAAAGTAATACGTATAAAAATAAGAAACAAAAAAAAAAACAAAAACATATTACATAGTTATTATGATAGTTAATTTAACAAATAAAAATAAACATCTTGAAAATTGGAAAAGTTGTTTCTCCTGCATGAATATCTAAACTATAACAGAAAGTTTCAAACAAAGAAATATGTAGAGAAAAATAAAATGGCTATAACCAAAAAAAAAAAAGAAAATAAAAAAATAGGATTATATAGACTCTCATCTAATACGTACTACAACACAAAGAACGTAGCGTTTTACATAAGTTCTATTTCAATGTGGTTCAGCGATAAACAGACAAAGCTGTGTTTAGGGCTATTTGTTACTTCTTATTGACATATTCTATTCGAGACACATAACTTGTTTTCGTTTTGACAATTTTTTACTTCGAATATCATTTCTTGTTTCCAACTTCTATCCCCCGTACTTTTGTTTATATTTAAAATTTTTACAGATGGCTAATAGATATATATCAATATTGTAATGATTGGGTCGTTACTTGATCAAGAATAAAATTATTCTTAACGAATCTGAATAATTTTTTGTTGTTGCATTTTCAAGACCAAATATTTAAAAAAAAAATTGAGAAAAGTGAAAAGGGAGTATCGAGATTTACAAATATATCAAAAACCATACAATTTATCACAAATACTATCATAAGAAATACAATCTCAATTAAAATTGAATTTTAAACGAAAATAATCCTCTACAATTTTTTGTTAAAGTCAATGATTGTAAAGATATAGATTAAAAGGGTAAATTTCCCATCACATGGCACGGTAGTGCGTCAGCCCAAGTTAAAATATTGTGCATAGATGCACACCGTACTATGTTTTACATGAGCAATTAGAGACTTTTAGGTCACTGTATCTCAGGAACCAAAAAATTCTACCATCGAAGGAACCACAAAATTCTATTTCCACTGTAAGAGGTAGATTAAATAAATGTTTTAACTTAATTTTGTTCCAGTTTTTATACGAAAACTGAATGAATTTAGAATATAACGAATACAAAAGTCTAATAAACACTATTTTATACTTGACTATAGATAATAATGCCAAAGCGATTTATACCGATTCAAGTCGGTTTACGATAAAATTTTCGAAACGTATAGTTTTTCAGATAAATCACGATTTTTTAATCTCTTTTGTTCCAATTGGCAAGAGCAATGTAAATATATCATGACAAATATGGTAAGTTCCCCTCTCCATCGAAATGAGATAACCTTCTAGTAAGTGTGAACTGAAATTGGATGTTCTTGCAGAAGTATCTGGTCATTCGTGTCATCGTCTAAAGTACGAAGTAATTAATACATGAATGAAGAAACTTCTACAAAGTTTTAAGCTGCGTGTTCCTTAATTTTTATACCTGGATTCTTTGCACCTGGATTGCATAAAAATTGTGCCTATAATTGGATTAATCTTTGGCACAATTGAAAAATATAATTGCCAAAAGTGACTGGAGAGCTGGTTTCTCGAAGTTGATAACGGAAGACAAATCCCAAAACTTACTTTTTCAACCCCAGTTCCAGGAATTCATATCTTTATGAATGTTCAGTAAATCATCACAGAATATATGGTACAGAATAGGAAACAACGATATATGAATTAGCACCTTGAATAAAACTTACCAGCCAAGTAGCCGAGCGGTCTAAGGCGTCATGTCTGCGCAGTATACAGTACTTGGAAACAGGGAGGTTATGGGTTCGAATCCCGACATCGGCAGTTTGTCAATTATAAAAAGAAAAAGAAAAAAAGGGGCAGTTAATTGACTAAACTGTCGGCGTATGCACAAGAACGAAGTAATCGGCTATGCTTGAGAAGGTTTTCTGCAGTTTCCTTCACGAACTCCAGATGAATATCGGCATAGTTCCTATCATTGTCGGCTGCAGCCGCATATCCTACCAATTCCTAGTCTACTCACAAATTCCTTCCACTCCACTCACATCCTAACATCCTAAGGCATCACAATGGATCTTATGGTCGAAGTGTAGCCCGTCCAGGGCAGCCTTTACAATCTACCTCTCTCTTGAAAAAAACTTGCGGGGTGTACACTTTTGGTTTTACCAACGACTTAATAAAGCTTACTGAAAATTATTTGGTAGCATTTGATTATCACAATTTTTACTGCAAGTTGCATTTGTTTCACAATACCATAACATTATTATTTGTTGAAAATACTACCTAACGTACATTTTTATGGCTAGTAAACTGTGAGGAACGCATTAGGCATATGATTTAAGGTATAATCATAAGGTATATGATTTGATAATGCATACATAAGAATCATTTTATTAACTGAACAATGTTGACAACAACTCATATAATAAATAAAGTGTGTGTGTGAACTGATGAACATCAGTGTAATTATGTCTTTCGAAGTTATTGTCATCATTAAAAGGTCAAATAACAAAAGTTAGTAAAACTTTTGGTATACCATGTAAATTATATATAAACGTTTTATTACTTCGTAAAATTCTGTTCTATACTCAATTTTATGCAGAAATTGCAGTTCTATTGTGCCATATAAAAATGCTTGTTAATTAAAATTCTTTAAATAGCTCGACTTCTAATATAAATCGAATCATAATTATTTACCATAAAAGTGTTCGGTATAATACAAATATATTTTTTACAATGAATAAAAATCTTTGTCCATCAAATGGATTTTCTTTAGTTTTTTGAGCTGTTTACTATTTGTCATGAATTTCTTGTATATAATCATTTTTATTTACTGTTGGGTATATTTAATATTTATTGGAGTCGTTATACACCTTAAGCAATGGTATTGTATATATGTTAAATTATCCCTACCTTATTTTAACAAACTCAAATGTATACCATATATTTAGTGCAGAAAATTACAGCACTTGGCAAAAATTGCCGTTTAGAAAAAATGTAGTTACCGACAAGTAAATTCTATACCCATAAATCTAACCTGATAATATTCAAATATTTCTTTTGTCCAAAAATGAATGAACAAAACTATCAGGCTTGCAGTTTTCAAATAATATAATCAATTTGAAAATTTTCATTTATTTATTATTTTATTATCTCTTCTACTATTTATTTATCTAAGATTGTCAAAAAAAAGCAAACAATGTGTGTGTGTATATACGCACGTAATAAGTTATACTTCTTTTGAAATTATATATTAAAATTATATTAAATATGGTCAACACTACTATTAAGACACAAAAGTTTAATAAAATGATACAGTAGTGAAAAACTACAACAGAAAAATTATATGTTGTATCTAAAACCAATGATTCTACATTTTATCATTTTAGAACAGAACCAGAGCATCACTTCTTCCGTTAATATTAGAGTTTGAAAGACTGAAATTCAATCCATTATTTACGTTAGAATCAGAGTTAGTGAAATTTATCAAGACCAGATCAGATTTATCAATATTATATACATTCAATATACAATAAAATTGATATCATTAATAATAATGTGGCTCGCAATTCGAATATCCTTGTTTTATCACAAACATGGAGTAATAATGATGAAGACATTCCTGTATCTAATTTCGACTTTATTGTCAAATTAAAATGTTTTCATTCCAATATCGACTGTCAATGTGTACAGACGTATTAATTGTTAATAGTGATTTTCACAATTCAAATGTCAACAACCTAATTACTGCTTATAGATAGAATTTTTATTTAAAATAAAAAAAAACATAGTGCATAGTGTTAATGAAATGTGATACTAACTATTGTGTTTGAAGTGATATAATTTTTTTTTTTGCTGACCAACAATTGATAGGTCAGTAATCTTAAATATTTCTTATTACTAATTACATTTGAAATGGTATACTCAACAGCTGTTGTATAGATATGCTAAATGAAACTGATTTCCTTATTCAAAACAAGGTAATATGCTCTCGCCAGAGCTCTAAATCACTTCTTGATGACTTACTAGAAGTTAGTACAAGTCACCAAAAAACTCCACAATTTAAAAAAGTCAAAGCTAATGTTACCGACTACAAAAGTAACACGGACATTTTTGTGCAAGAATTGACAAATGTATCAAGACGACTAAGCCTCTCTTCTCAATCATCTGAAACAATGAGTAGCAATCCCACATCCCTAGTCAACAATAATTATATTCCTACAAACGAACCTCCGTTATGGCAAGAAGATGACTTTGTTGTTGTTTCTAGAAAAAAGAAACGAAGCCCTGATGTGAACGACCGGCGTGTTCGACATAGGGAAGACACTAACTTAAATCCTATAATTACGGAAAATCGATTCAATCCTTTATTACATGCGACCGTCAACGACAATCTTATAACTGAAGAACCCAAAAAACCACAAATACAGCCAATTTTTGTAACTAATGTTGTCAACTTTAAAGCTTTTCAACAAGAGCTACACACCAACGGTTTTTCGAAAAAATGCCTGATAAAAATTTTAAACAATCAAATTAAGTTAATCCCCGAGGATGTTGCTACGTACAAGGATATTGTAAAAATGTTCCAAGCTAAAAATGTAAATTACTACACTCATCGTCTGAAGCAAGAACGACCATTTCGTGTAGTTTTGAGAAACGTACACTACTCTACTGCTAGCGAGGATATTATTCAGGACCTGTCAGAACTTGGATACGTTGTAGAAAACGTATCTAACATAAAACACAGTCAGACAAAACAGCCACTGTCAATGTTTTTTATTGATCTCAAAACTGATATCAATAACAAATCTATATACTCGGTCACCAAACTTGGAAACAAAATTGTTAAATTTGAACCTCCAAATAAAAAACGTGAATTACCACAATGCAAAAGGTGCCAGCGATTTGGTCACACAAAAAATAACTGTGGGCGATCATTTAGGTGCGTTAAATGCACAGGTAATCACTCGACTGGTGCTTGCACTAAAACAACTCGGGATGAACCTGCTCATTGCGTAAACTGCGGAGAAAACCACCCAGCGAACTACAAAGGATGTCAAGTATACAAAAAACTCCTTGAAAAAAAGTATCCAGCGTTAAGAAAACGCCAATTAGCTGAACCCAACGAAGCTTCAAGAGTTTCCACACCCCATTATATACGTGAAAACTTTTCGTACGCTCAAGCAGTTAATAACAATAATAACAATAACCAAAATATCCATAAACCCACCGAAGAAGGAACCAGTAATAACCACAGCGAAAAAAACAATTTCGCAGCTATTATGGAGTGTTTTACTGAACTCAAAGAAATGTTCCGAGATCTAATGAAACAAAACAGCGTTATGATCAATCTATTAACTGCTCTTGTTTCCAAAATAAAATAAAATGGTCCAAAACATAAATATTGTTCTATGGAATGCCAACGGTGTAACAAATCGTCGTCTAGAACTTGAAGCTTTCCTCACAGATCGGGATATTGATATAGCTCTCATTTCTGAGACACGTTTCACAATGAAAAGCTATTTAAACATAAGAAATTATTGTGTTTACGATACCAAACATCCAAGTGGAAAAGCTCAAGGAGGAACAGCAGTTATTATAAAAAGTAGTCTAAAACACTACGAAATTGAAAAATGTAACTCTCAACAAATTCAAGCTACAAGCGTGTTGAGGATTGGGTAGGACCAATTACAGTGTCAGCTGTTTACTGCCCACCTAGACATTCAATTAGCCAAGAAATGTTCGAAACTTTTTTCAATAGTCTTAGTAATAGATTTATCTGCGGTGGTGACTATAATGCCAAACACACATTCTGGGGCTCAAGGCTCATAAATCCTAAAGGTAGAAATTTGTTAAAAACAATCCAAGCAAACAATCTGGATCAACTATCTACTGGAGAACCAACTTACTGGTCTTCAGATCTAAACAAATTACCTGATCTTTTAGATTTTTTTGTCATAAAAAACATGTCTAAAGGATACATGAAAATTGAATCATGTGCTGATCTATCATCAGATCACTCTCCCGTTTTGCTATCGATTTGTACCGAGTTTATTCAAAGAAAATGTGCACCATCTTTAACTAATCGACACACAGACTGGGACTATTTTCGATCACATATCGATAGTACTATCCATTTAAATATTCCTCTAAAGACAGAATATGACATCGACCTTGCTGTACAAAATCTTACAGAAATTATCCAGAAAGGAGTCCGAGATTCAACTCCTGTTAATAAAAGTTCCAACACAAAAAACTTCCTCCCAAAAAGTATCAGATGTTTAATCTTAGAAAAGCGTAGATTAAGAAGACTTTGGCAACAAACAAGATATCCAAGAGACAAAACCAATTTTTATCGAGCATCACGAAGTTTAAAACGTTTGTTAGAGAAATTAAAACAAAATTTTATCGAAGATTATCTTGAAAATTTATCCCCTATGGAATCGTCTGGTTATTCACTATGGAAAGCTACAAAACGTTGCAAACGGCCCCAACAACCCGTTCCACCATTACGGAAATCAGATGGTTCTTGGGCACGAAGTTGTAAAGAAAAGGTTGATCTTTTCGCACAAGACCTAAAAGAAGTTTTCTCTAAATCTACAATTGCCACAGAGGAAGAAATCGAACAGTTTATTAATGCCCCTTTACAATTATCTCCACCAATAAGGTCATTTTCTCCAAGCGAAATACGTACGGCAATAAATAAACTGAATCTCAAGAAAACGCCTGGATATGATTTAATAACAACAAAGATTTTAAGGGAGCTACCAAAAAAAGGGATAACTATGATTAACAACATTTTTAATGCAATTTTAAGAGTAGGATATTTTCCTTGTCTTTGGAAAATATCGCAAATTATTCTTATCCCTAAGCCAGGGAAGCCGATCAATGAAGTTAAATCATATCGACCCATCAGTCTGTTACCCACATTATCTAAAGTCTTTGAAAAATTATTTCTAAAAAGATTACAAAATATATTGTACGAATCCAGAATTATACCCGACCACCAATTTGGTTTTCGTGAAAAGCATTCCACTATTGAACAAGTACACCGAATAGTTAATACAATCGTTAAAAGTTTTCAAGAAAAGAAATATTGTACAGCCGCCTTTCTTGACGTAAGCAAAGCGTTTGATAAAGTATGGCATCCTGGCCTACTTTACAAACTAAAACAACAAATACCTAGTACATATTACTGTGTTTTGAAATCATATTTAAACGATCGATATTTTCAAGTCAAACATCGAGAGGAGTTATCCGACTTATTTCCTATTGAATCTGGCGTACCGCAAGGCAGCGTTCTAGGTCCATTTCTATATTTGATTTATACTGCAGATTTACCTGTTGACGAAGAAAACACGACAGCGACATTTGCAGATGATACTGCCATTTTATCCATTGACGATAATCCAAATGTAGCTTCTAGAAAGCTGCAAAATACGGTAAATCAAATACAACATTGGTTACAAAAATGGCGCATTCAAGTTAATGAGTCGAAATCCGTTCAAGTCACGTTTACCATGCGGAGAGAAACTTGTCCAGTTGTTTGCATGAACAATGTCAGTTTTCCACAAGCTAATGAAGTTAAATACTTGGGGTTGCACCTAGATAGAAGACTTACATGGCGAAAACACATCTGGACCAAACGAAAACAACTAAACTTAAATCTCTTAAAATATAATTGGCTTATAGGACAAAAATCAAAGCTATCATTAGACAATAAAGTATTAGTGTATAAAACTATATTAAAACCTGTGTGGACCTATGGAATTCAACTATGGGGAACTGCGAGCAACAGTAACATCGAAATACTCCAACGTTTCTAATCGAAAGTCTTACGAACAATTAGTGATTCTCCGTGGTATGTGCGTAACGATGACATTCATCGTAGTCTCGAAGTGCCCACAGTGCGTGAAGAAATTTCGCGATTCAGTGACAGATACATGACTCGCCTTGAACGGCATCCAAATACTGAAGTGATAAATCTTTTAGACAATAGTGACAGTTTGAACAGACTGAATAGACAAAATGTGTTAGACCTAAGATTTAGATTTACGTAAAATAGTATATAGCTTACTATATAGTTTTTTTTTTTAAGTGACTACCAGTTGGTAGATCACTGTTCAAGCCATTTTTAGCCAGTGGACCTATTTATAGTTCTTTTTAGAACTGATAATAGAAAAAAAGGAAAAAAAAAAAAAAGAAAAATGTTTTAATGTAAGAGCTGGCGGTGTATTTACCAAAATAATAACCATCATTCATCGTTCGTTCTATAATGTATCATATTTTCTTGTAATAAAATTTCAAATTCGCCCCCTTTACCTAGATCAGTTTTTTGTATTATAAATACGTATTTCGACTAGAGTGTAGTCATCATCAGTATAAATATTTATAAATAAATATCAGTATAAATAAATATTTTCTTGTATTTTAATATACAAAAATCATAGGACATACAAAATTTTTGTCCACTGAAGAGTGGGGTAATTTATGTGACAGACTACTTGCTGTCTGTTTCGAAAATCATCTAATTTATGTATATATAAATTTAGTCTTTTTACTGTATGATAAACATTTTTTACTACATGTGTCCCAAGCACTGTGCAATAGAGCAGGATAGAAAACTGTGTAACATCGATCGAACGAGTGTTACATGAGTCGTGTGATATATCAGCGATTCGTTACATGCAGAAAATACACTCTGATCGGATTCTCATAACGCGTCAAAAGAAGTATAACTTCAAGAAGAGAAACATATATGCTTTTTAAATTGTCAATATAAATTTAATAAACAAGATGATTACAGGAAACATAACCGATTAAACATTTTCGTAAAAGCACAACTTCAACATCGAAGATGTATAGTATATGGGGGTTAGTACGATTGTTGGAAATAATTTACTTTTTTCCAAATAACACGATGTTTTCGTAAGAATGTAACGCAATCTACAGCAAAAAATAATTACATATATCTCTTTGTAAAAGCGTGGGATATACTTTGTGTTAAAAAAATATTTGAGAAGAGCATAATTTCATAAGACACATAACGCCTTATACACTCCAAATTATTTTTTAAGGTATTAATTTCAATTCAATTTTCCCACTAAAAATGTCATTCCCAACATGTTAATTTCATGGGGAATGTAAAATCAAATCTCTAATTTATCAATCTCTGAAATACTGATAAGCAATCATAATCGTAATACCCAACAGACCATCCAAATAGCCGAGCGATCTAAGGCATCTTGTCTGAGGCGTTATGTCTACTTGAAACTGGGAGGTTATGGGTGCGAATCCCGACATCGGCAGTTTGCCAATTATTAAGAAAAATAAACGGGCGGTTAATTGACTAAACTGTTGGCGTATGGACATGAACGAAGTAACCGGCTATACTTGTGAAGGTTTTCTGAAGTTTCCTTTACGAACTCCAGATGAATATCGGCATAGTTTAAATTGTTTTTTGTAAACTAGCGTCAATTAGTTCCATTGTTAGTATGGTTGCCTTTCGGTTATATTATACACACGGAAGCGACTAGCGTTTACTTACTTTGACATTTAAGTAATATGTCTGAACTTTGATAACATTTTTTGACATCAAATGCTTGATATGAAAAATCATACACATCTAGGGATGGCATAAAAAATGAAAGTGAAAGATCATATGCATAGCACTACCATAACATCTAAGGTAGCTCAGTTGGTAGAGCATTGATCTAGAATGCCAAAGGTCGTGGGTTCGATCCCCATCCCTAGATGTGTATGATTTTTCATATCTAGCATTTGATGTCAAAAAAATGTTATCGGCATAGTTCATATCAGAGTCGGCTGCAGCCGCACATCCTATCAATTTCCATCCTCACATCCTCACATTCTTTACTCACAGCATTACAATGGATCTTATGGTCGAAGTGTAATCCGTCCAGGGCAGCCGCTATAATCTATCTAAGACCCAACAGCTAACAAAGCAATGAGCTTGAAATCTTACACGCAGACGTTTGATATTTCATTTAAACATACCTTAAATTGTGGTAAGCATAATTTCTGGTTTCGGTAGTAGAGAGAAAACGATACATATTGTTGGCATAGGTTGTTACTGGTACTTGTATAAACTTAAAAAATTTTTGTTTGTTATTTCAAAGCATGTACATGTTAAAACCACAAAAGTTTTTCACAAATTTGTTGTAGTAACTTTTTATAAATATTATATACGTAATATGTTGGTAGGAATTAGATAGGTAAGTACCTATATCGTTTTGAGTTCTTGTAGCAAACAGCAAGCAGTTTTGCTTATTGCATTTGCAAATCCAACTGTTAAATATAATAATATCGTATAAGTAATAACATTACATTACGTATGAAATAACTTTTCGACATTTTTATTCTTAAATTCGATTTCATTTCTTCCGTAAATTTGTTTGTTATATGAAAGAAATAATATTTGAAATGGTGTAGGTACTCATAAATGAGGAGTCCATGATCAATTACTGTTTATCATAGTTGTGATTGTCGTTACACGGCCAAAAAATTCTAAAATATTTGTTTAATTGTTTAGGAAAGTATATTCACTAAACATTACTTTTGACCCTCTTAGGATATAAATTTGGAAAAATTCCACAAAGGATTAAATAAAAAGTTTTATTGTTTTATTTAAATTGTTGACGTGTCTTGAATTGAAATTGGATCGGTAGTTTTTGAGAAAAATCCACAGAAATGAAGCCCAAAGCAAGCCAAAAAAGAAGCTTTTTGTACAATTGTACAATTGTACAATTAAAAAAAATATTTTTTGACGAGTTATGACGTTGCTTAACGTTACTGTCGATGAGAAAATCAAAACATGTGTATCTCCCCGACTAGTGCTGCCGCTGGTGAATCTTCAGAGGAAAAAGGCTAATTTACAATTAAATATACAAAAAGAGATAAATATTCGATTGAAATAGTATTTATCACTTTAAGAATTAGTTTTGAGATTCAGAGGGCATTCTGGTGGTTCTAATTTAACTTTCTTCAAACGTAGATAGACGTAGAAAGTAGCCAAAAATGTTCACTTTATTTTTATTTCTTGTTTTATATCTAGAAACCTTATACAAATTGTGAAATTGGTTATCCCTTTTATGTGGATGTTTTTCTTAAGTTCGTGAGTTTTGGGTTTACATTTAAGCTTAACCAAACGTGATGAATATATAAAAATAATCCGTGTATATTTCTGTTAGAAATTATGACTTTTGTAAACAGATTTTGTAAACAGATGTCCCCTGTAAACAGATTTTCAAAATATACTTTAAAATATTTTGTTTTATTTTCATATAAATTTTTTATAAAAGTGAGGTATTTATGTTGGCAATTGTAAATAGAAACCTTCAACTCAGAGAATTTTCCTTTTCAGAGAATACATCAATCACTCTCTAGCTGTCACAATTTTAGTCTGATCAAAATGAAATGTCATATCTGATATGATTTTAGTATTTGCAAGGCCAATTTTATTAATAAATGGCATACGTCAAGGGGAAAGGGGGCATCTGTTATATAAATAAAGATGCCCCCTTAAATAAGAAGAATGAAGAAAGAAGAAAAAGATAAGAAAGAAGAAAGAAGAAAACACAAAATATAAAATATCTCCCTTAATTAAGAACAATCAAAAAATGCGTAAGGAATAAAGTTGTAGAAAATCATGTTTCAGAGATTTAGAATTTTAACTATCAATTTTAATTGTAAATATTTCTGTAAAAAATTATAAGAAATAAAATTATAGTAAAACTAAGTACCTACAACTTTACTCATTATAAATTTTTCCATTTTTCAAATATTAAGGAAGATATGCCAAATTTTGTATTTCCCCCTCTCTCTAAACCCCCCTTTCCCCTTGTTCGATATTACCCTTTAACGAACTTGATCTTTTGAATACCAAAAGCGCCTAAAATACAAAATTATATTCCAATCAGAATAAAACTGTAACCGCTAGACAGTCCACAGACACATAAACATGTATATATATATATATGATATGTATATATGTATATATATATATATATATACATATATATACACAAATTTTTACGATAGTGATTTTTAACATCTAGTAGGTAGAATCGATGGATTTGAAGAAATTTTTACGAAATTCAAACATTGGTACAAAAACAATAGCTGCATTTCTTTTGGAGGAAATTCGCTAAATAAATGTATGAACATTTCCACCTGGTGGTGGTCGGTCCTTTTTGAAATAAGACTAAATCGAAGCAAGTTTTTCTCATAAATTCAGTAAAAACATTGATGTAGTCAGTATAAAGTGGTATGTATTATATTTCAAACGGAAATGTACATTTTATGAATAAGCAGTACCTTTGTATTTTAAAAATTTTTTATAAATGTTTCGATTTTGTATACACATAGTTTATATATATGTCGGAAGTAATATATAGAAAACCGAAAAAATAATAACACATGCTTATATAGTGTTGGAAAAACACTTCTTCTCTGTTGCCTTCGTTGAAAAGCGTGTGCATGTTTGTTTATTTGTTTATTGTATGGAAAACAATTTCCCGTTGTTCATAGTTACAGGCGAATATATTTTTCTTTTTTAATACGTTTGACTATGGATCCGTATATATAAAACAAGAATTCATTTATATACGTGCAGCTTCGGTCACGTTTTATTGTTGTATCTGTGGCTACCGTTATTTTAAGACTATGTAATTTCATACCTCTTCCACTCCTTCAAATATTTATCGTTCTCACTGCTTCCACTATTTCTAATATTTATCGACACTTACACCAAATTTCTATCTCAGCTATTTCTCGTAGTATGATACAGGTATGTATTCCAGTCAAATCATAAGCTTTTTAAACAAGAAAGTTTCATTAAAATCGACCCAGTAGTTTTTGCGTAATGCTCCAACAATCGAACAAACGAGAGATAATGCTTAGTTACATATCATATGAATATGTTTTGTTTCAAATTTGTAACTGTTGGAAATATAGATGGTGCTGAAATCTTGTCTCTTCAAATAATAAATTAGTGATACCAAGGTTATTAGTCCTTGTTGCTTCTATGTGACGAATTTTCATTCGTTAACTAAGTTTACTTTGTAGGTTATATAACGTTATTGAAAAACATAATTTGTATTAGGAAATTAACCCTTTAGGGTTATTTTAACTCTTTTGATATTTTGAAAACTTTACGTTCAAAATAATATATCCCATTATATCTCATGTTTCGTGCATATGGAGAAAAACGACGAAAATTGTGACGCTAAGTATATTCAAATACTAACACTTTGACTGACAACAAAATAATACTGTCAATGATATGAAAACTCATTCATCAGTATCATCCGTGGTGTAACGGTAGTACATTGGGCTAGTAACCCAGGGGTCCTAGTAACCCAGGGTAAAATGGCCTAATTTGCATGCTCGGAAAAGAGACAATGAGCTGAAATGTGAAGTTTTTTATGTGCTCTAGAGCAAAAAAGGAAGGTCAAGTTCGTTAATGGACAAAATCGGACCATGTTAAGGCAAAATGGGCAAAACTATCTTTGAAACCATAAGAGATATAACAAAAATTTTATAACAAAAAATTTTCTTCGTTTTACAGCTATAGTTTGAAAAGTTTTTCCATTAACTAAATAGTTTTCAATTCAATCATTGATTTACACCTAAGTATATACTGGGTATTCAAACTACTAATTAAGTTAGTTGTTACATTACTTGTTTTCATATCCTTATTGAATTAGAAATTCCATGACATGTTTGTCTATATAGTATACGGTGGTACTTTCATACTATGTCTTCGTAACCTTAATAGAAATTGACATGCTACGGTATTGTGACACCCAAGTATACAAAAAAATAATAATATATAAAGTTTTCGAAATTGACAAAACAAAATTGCGAAATTGCCTACAAACTCCTATATGGTGTGGTATGCCATTGTTTTAACATATTTTTTGTTCTCCATCATTTATAAGTGAAATAATACAGACATTAATGTAATATATAAAAAATAAAATAAAAATTTCACGCATTTAAAAGAAAAAGCTTGGAAAACTAGGAATGATGTAGATAAAAATAAAACTGATTTGTTTACGGAAATTAAATAATCTGTCCATATTTTTTACTAACAAAGTTATTCTGAACACAATTTATGATTTATACCTCTTACTAAGTATTTGCATGTTCTATTTTTATAGAAAATCTTTTTTCATGTGAATATTAATTGAAAATTGATGTGACCCTTAGCCAATTTCATTTCGATTTAAATTTGTTAGTGACACAGAATTCGTCATCATAATTTTAGAAATATATTTTATTTGTACAAATATGAAATTCAAATTTTGTGTGCTTTTAATTTTTTTTTATTCAGTTAAGTTTTTTGTATCGTACATTTATCGACACAAGTTTTCGAAAATATAGCGTGATTTGATTCAGGGCTATTGGAAAATATATCCATGTAGCGACAGTTTAATAGTACAGAAACTAATATAGACTACTCTGTAATCTACAAACCATCTTCAAACTAATGTCTTGGCAAAAGCAAATATTAAAATTGTCCTATCGATAAGAAATTTGATAAATAAATGTGCCTTAAATATAAATAATTATACATACTTTGGATTTCATGAAAAGGGATGAAAATTGGGTGGGCATAATGAGGTATCTTTTCTTCTTCTCTACTATTATAAAATTGTATGTCTGCTGTTTTGTTTGTTCGTGAATTATATCTGTTCTTTACTGGAAGCGCCGGGAAGTCTTATTAATTTTTTGTGTGGCTAAAATTTGGAATTTTTATTTTTTATTTTTATGGACCCAACTTTGAATTATCTATCCAACAAAAAAAATTATCAAAGTCGGACTACTCTGTAAAAAGTTATTCGTGATCATACATAAAAAAAAAATATACAGGTTGAATTGAGAATGTCCTTCTTTTCGACAAAACACAAAGTAGTGCATAAAATTAAGTATAAAAATGCGTTTGCAATTAAGTATAATTACAGGCGTTAGAGCTGAAATTGTGGAAAAACTGTTCAGTTTTTCAAAAACAGTTTTAACAGAAAATTGTTTATTTTTTAAGTTTTCCTCCAGTTGTTACGGTTCAAAGATGGACCGTCACCCTAGCGAAGGGATGCACGGTTCGCTTTTGCCAAATCAGGAACTTGAAATTAGTTTGTAGCCTTAGAATACACACATGAAATTGGAACTGATAGACAGACGGACGGGCACATGCAAGAGAAACGGAGTGATTATTATATTGATAGATACAAAATAATTAATATAATAAAATAGCTACAAAAGAAAAAATTTAAAAGAAAAAAAAATCTTTGAAAAATAACTTGTAAGTATCGAAAGATAAGTATGCGATAATTCAGGAAATGGATTTCAAAATGATGTTTGTACACTCTCTAAATGGTATTATCTGAATATATGTATGTAGTAGTCTACTTACTATTCTATGATAAAAATATTTCTGCATAGAATATTCTATTATCGTCTACTGTTTTATTTTGTCGAATAGAAAATAAGCAGGATGTTTCTGAAATTTTTTTTATACACTTATGCTAATGCTATTGTTAAGTAGAAAACTACATTAGATATAAAACTATTGTAAATAGCAAATATACTAAAACTCGGTTGAAAAACCAGAGTACAGTCTTTTCCCTCAATATGTTTTTGACATACGAGTTTGTCTTTTAAAATCGGTTATATATTTTGTTCAAGTTTTGTATTTCACTAATTATGTGTTTTAGAATTGTTGCTAATTTCTAAAAAACATCATGGCTGTTAATGTGAATGAAAATATTGCCAACGCTAAGAATCAAATACCCCATAATATCCTTCTTTAAATGTCCTTGATTTAATTATCGATAATAATTAAGTGTTTCGGTTTTGGAGATGACCTAGTAAACTTTTAAACTTGTTAGTCTTGATACTTTTCTTTTTTCAATTATCCTATGGATATCTCACTAGGTGTCTGGTTACAACCTTCGAAACATTGCCTGCATTTCTGGAAAAATAAACCTTCTAATAATTTATAATTACAATCATATATAGATTACTTGTCGTGTATATTTAGTATACGAGTATGTACTTTTCCGGAAAAATTCCGAAAACGCCAACGACAAAATGTATTCAATTATAGGCTTATATTACAAAACTTTCGTTTATATTTTATGGATGCTAGTCAATTCATAGACAATAGAATTCAAAGAATTCCAATAAATGCTAGTCTATTCATAGAAAATATAAGTGTTTTCGGGTTGCTTATTTCACAAATTCTCTAATCCTTAACATCAGTAATCATCGAACACTAATAAATTAGTTATAATTAATTAATTATACGGTTTTAATTGATCGATTTATTTCATGAAAAATTCATTTCATTCTGACATAAGTTCTAGAAAAATAAATTCAACGAACACCAATTTATTTTCACAAAATTTTGTCTAAATTAAATTCATTTACATATAAATTATGTAGAAATATGTACACATGTATATTTGAATAAAGTAATGCATATATGATTACGAGTAATTCATACATCAGAAAGTATATTAAAATCTTGTAAGAAGCAATCACACATATCCTTCACTCATTTGACATGTGAACGTTACACGTGCAAATATACAAGTGTAAGGAGTAAACATAATTATGAGTATTAATATGTACTATGTACTATCGGCTCCAAAATCGACGTTTCTAAATTTTACAGTTACTTTGTGCTGAATCCATAAAGTTTTTGAAATATATTGAACAAAAGTGAATATTTTTATAACGAAAACACATTTATCGCGAAATATTTTTTCCAAATTAAAATGGATTCGACAAAAATTTGTATTATTTTGAAAAAGGCAACGGCCAAGTGGATTGTACACGTACTAAATATATATGTAACTATTCCGTTTGAAACAATTTCTTGATTGAAAACATTATGGCTACTCACCATTTACAAAATTTCATTGCCTTCATCTCACGAACCTGGAAATGTGGTTTGCTAAACTACCAGGGATACAATCTGTATCTTTTAACAAGTCTATTGCTGTTTGTCTTAGTTTTTTTTAATATAGAACCAGCGAATAGTCTAACATGTACCTAAAGTACTTTGAAATTTCCTAAATGATTCAATTTTATTTTTGACCTACCCGATATATTACTTGCAACAATCAATTTTTGTACTTACGAAACACTAGCGTTATATGGTATGTGACATGTCTAGAGTCTATATTGATTTGCCATCCCATGTCTGCTAGTAAACAACGCTAAAGCAACACTAGCAACATCCTGTCTGTTTTATTGGTATATTATTCTGTCCTTAAGAAAAGGAGAATTTAAGTTTGCGACCTGATTGCTTGTGAATAGACTTCCGTGATTTCCGTGAATTTACGTGAACTTTCATATAGCTGTCATCTGTTATCTCAAATAGTTGAGAATAATTGCAGCCACTAAGCCACCAGCCTCCTGTATTATCAAAACAGCTGTTAATCCATTAGCCATTTCAATGTGTACAATAGACAGGACAAATATACAAGCCGTTGCAACGATTTTCTCAAATATGCTCCCGTAAGGTATGAAACGCCACTTCAGCATACATGGCGTAATCCGAATTACTTAACGTTAATGCATTCATTGACACAAACCAAGATATGTTCCTAGAATAAACGTTTTCCAGACTTGTAGAACTTGTATTTGGCGGGTAAAAAGTACCTCGTAATAATGATGTGTACAATTTTTATAAATCTAAGTGTATATATTTTGTAAAAACAAAAACCAGGATACCTTTACGATAATAACTAGTTATGAATGTGTGTGTGTGTGGGTGTGTATGTGAATGTACATATCCTCGTTTTATAATATTCTTGTAATATTAAAACTAGATACTAATTAAATTTGTTATATATTGTAATAATATTATATGATGATATTATGTATGTAAATCTTAATAGCTTTTAAATAGCTTGTATATTGAGTTAAAATTTTATGTTTTCAAACATTACCACAAATTATTATATTAAATTGTGGAAATTACATTGTGTGTACGTACATGATGTTGAACTATTGTTTGGTAGGTAGGTTCTACGAACGGTATAGTACCTACTTACTAGGTAACAATGATAAAAGTATATATAATAATTATTGTATTAATAAGATTATATTTGTATATACATATAATAATGTAAAAATCAAATAAGTACAATAAATGTAATCTTGTGTATTATGTTAGATGAAATATTTATACTAATTTAAATAAGTTCTCATAATTTACCAACTCATTCACCAAATTTATATTTTGTGACTTTTTTTCGAAATCCATCAAGAGTTCAACAGAAACAGCTCATTCCCTCTGTATTTGAATCTAAAAATACCTTTCAAGATCCTAGATACTATGGTTAAAATGATATTTTCGACGATAAAAACAACTCTATTTACTTGAATGAGAGTATATAAATTTAAAAAAGAAACACTGTTTATTGCAAGTTTCGCAAGTTTCTGTCAGGCGCACCTAATTTTGAACATTTAGCCTACGGGTCTGGGTGATAATTATTTTGCTTTCTTAAAAAATCTCTAAAAATTGTTTCTATAAATTACTCAAATCGCCATATTCTATGAATAAATCAATGAATCATTGAACATGAAAATTGAAACAAACAGAAATAACTTGTCGGCATATAATTGGGTTTATAATTTTATTTACGTATAATATTTTTTATATAAATATGATAAATGCTGTATGTATCTATACGCTGCTATATGTAGACTACAATATGCATATGGAGGTTGTGTGGTACTTGAAATACTATCTAAAATAATCGGGTTGAACTTCCGTTGCTGAGACTCCATGGCCTATATGGCTGTCTGTCTGTGAACACGATAACTCAAAAACGAAAATAGATAGCGAGCTGAAATTTTGTATGTGTTTTAGAGCTAAAAAGTAAGGTCAAGTTCGTGAATGGGCAAAATCGGATCATGTTTGGGCAAAATGGGCAAAACTGCCCAGCTTTGAAACCAGCTTTGAGATAGAACTTTGCCCAGCTTTGAGATAGAACAAAAATTTAAAGACAATGAATGCTCCTTTTAAAAAAAAACGTTTGTTTGAAATTTTTTTCTATAAATTCAGTATATAACGGGTATTTAAACAATTAACTCAGTTATTTGTTATTTTCACTTATTTAAATTCCATCTAAAAGTGTAAAGTGTACAAACGGTAATGAAAAATCAAGATTAAATATTTGTACTAAGGTAGCTCAGTTGGTAGATCATTGGTCTAGAATGCCAGAGGTCGTGGGTTCGATTCCAATCTCTTGATGTGTATGATTTTTCATATCAATCATTTGAAGTCAAAAAATGGTATCAATGTTCAGACATGTTACTTAAATGTCAAATAAAGTAAACGTTAGTCGCTTCCGTTGGTATAATATAACCGAAAGGCAACCATACTAACAATGGAAATAAATAGACACTAGTTTACAAAAAACAATTTAAAAATTAAATATTTGTTATCAAAAATAAAAAATTTTTTATCATTACAAAATATACAAGAGAAAAAAACTATCCAGAATTACGTACAGTCTCCGCCATAGTATTCGAAAGAATTGTAATTTCAAATAAGTATTTATTTATTTAAAAGTAATAACAATTAAAATTATTATATGCATCATAATTGTAAAGAAAGGAAAAAATGTGGAGTTTAAATGTTTTCAATGTATTAAATTTTATATTTTATATCACTTACAATTCTACTAGTTAGTATATAACCATTAAATTTTATTATTATATCATGAGCATTAAAAATATAAAGTATCTCCTCATTGAAGTGTAGATTATATGACTCAAAATCTGTTCCCTCTCGATGAAATAATATACAGGGTACCAAAAAGTCTGGAAACGGTCGAAAAGCTCGCGATGAACACTTTGGAATGAAAAACGAAAAAATACATGATCAATATTTTTAAAGAAGCTATCCAAAGATACAAAAGTCGGTACCCAACCAAACCTAACAAATAAATTTTACGGATATTGCACAAAATGAAGTCAAGCAGGTTAACAATATTTACAGTATATTTAGCGTAACCGAGGAAAAACGACGGGATGTACTACTTTTCTGTTCCTGCCAGGGTGCTTGTTTCAGGCGAGTCACCTCTCCTTTTCAGCATGATTTTTTTTTCTTTTTGGTAAATATAGAAGTCATTATTGATATTTTTATACCCGATATTTATGATATATTAAGTTTAGGTTCGAGTTTGTAACGGCTGCCTGTCTGTCAACACGATAACTCGAAAACGAAAAGAGGCTATCCCTGAACAGGATACAAGTGTACATGGTTCCCAGATTGGTGTACATGGTTCACAACGGATGCATTATGTGCAGACTGTGGGGCGAGGAGGAAGAAACATCCAGCCACATTTTTAACTGCGAATCTCTCAGATACAGTAGATACAAGATATTTGGTGCACCTCACCCCGAATATATGAACCTTCAGGAAAACCTGGGAAGCTCCTGGCCATTGCCAAGATATGGGAGAAGCGAATCTCGTCAGACTGAAGTAGAAGGTGGAGCACAATGGGCCTCAATATTATTGATTTTTAAGCGAAATCGTTTTTAAATTGAAAATTCGGAAGTGTAAAATTGTAATTTATAATAAAAGAATAGCGGCTTCATAATGAATAAAAACATTTAAGCAGTTATTCATGGATGTCACTGGTATAAACTTGGTAACACTATACCCATATTTCTTGTTCTTGTTTGTACAAAAAGAATATTTCGTGTCATCTTTAACTTGCCGTATTTTCTGAAAACAATTATTTCTGTTTTTCAGTATTATTGGTAAAAAAAAACTTTTCTGTATGTGTCTTAAATTTTTTTCATACATCCAATTTTGGCTTCAGCGCGAGCAAAGCCGCGAGAGCGGTTAATTGTATACATTTGTATAATTGTACTAAATACATAAAGTAGATATACAGAGTGTGTTGGAGTGGTTTTCCAATAGAGAATCAATGTTAAATATTATTTATTACTGGCAGGCTATCTGGTTACTGTGTGGAGTCAGTCAGTACACATGTAATGACTACACACTCTTAAATGAGTCAGTACACACAGTACACACAGTCAATGAGTCAGTACACACTCTTAAATGACAAACAAACTACCATACGCACATGAGATGATTCTCATTACATGTGTACTGATGGACTCCGCACAGTAGCCAGACGACCTGCCATTAATAAATAATATTTAACATTGATTCACTATTGGAAAAGCATTCCAACACAGTCTGTATATTTATAAACGCAGACAATATAACGAATATTTTTTATAAATTATTAAACAAATATTTATAAGTAAAGCGTTTAAAATAATTAACCCAGTAATTGTAAACATTTCCCCAATGACAATTAGGGGCAGAAAAATATTTGTATCTCCCTCTAGAAAATCATAAAACTGTAATATTGAAACAATTTTTTCTTCTCAATATTTCAAATTAATGGCGAGTAAGTCTAAGAAGACTAAAATTTCTGATTTGGTTAACGAGGATATTTTTAATTTTCATTAACTTCAACGTGATTATGTATATAAATGGTTGTTAGCGTTTAAAATAGTTATAACAAAATTTTTAGCAAATTAGTTAAAGAATAACTGACCCATAAAACTCCTGGTACTGCTGAAAACAAAAATAACTGCAGTTCTGACACTCATTTCGATTATCCCGTGTGCATAACATGCTCAAAAACTTTAATTCACTGTTTAATTTGAAATGACTAAAAATAATAACCATATTTATTACAATTTTGTACTAATAGGCACTTTTTAAACAGGAGGAGAGGCAAAAACTAAACTACAAATTTTCTGCCAACTAGCAGCAGCCAATTTTCAAGGATGTAGAAACATTTTGACGTGAATACGTCTTTAAATTTGCTTCCATAGTGAGAGGCAATTCAGAAAACCGATGATAACAAACTCGGGGGATACAGTTTGGTGTTGCAGCTACATATCTATCATCTACATCCAAAATTTATTACTCCACTTGATAGCTAAAGGATCAAAGAATTCGTTGCGTTGAGTGAGGTCATTTTGAGGTCGTTTTGCCTGGTTCGTTGAGTCAATCGTCAGCTCTCGTCAAGATATATCGATTGCGTATATAAAACATTAGTGTGCAATAGTTATAGTGAATGTGTATGGTGTTAAAGTAAAGGATTAAAATAAATAATGGCGTATACTCGTCGAGAAACCAAAAATCAACATAGAGATAGATAAAAATCGTATAGGGTTGAAAAGGGCTTCTCAAGAGCAATTCAGTGATACCCCGTTACGTTACCCGTTACGTATAAGTATTCACGAAAACACACGCCCGTGTCAACGACACAGCTACACCCTTTTCTTTTTTTAATGATGATTACACAAGTATCTAAACACAACAATGATTTGAATAGATTAGACATCAGAACGTGGTCGGTAGAAATTAAACATTATAAAATGTTTCATCATTATGTCTTCAATGTGGATTACGTTCATCACTATATAAATAGAAAACAGTTGCTTACAATAAAAGAATGACCTAATTGTATAATACTAACAAATATTCTTATTATACTGAAAATTTCCTCCTCATAATTTTATATGCTACAAAAACCAATTTTTAACGTTTTCGCCTATTTGACCAATTTATATGAAAAAAACAACGAACATATGTTTTAAATGATTTAAAAAAATTATATTTATCCCAAATGAATTAAAATTTTCAATTTATTTTGTTTTCTTGTGCGTAAACGAAATAATTAAAAAAAAAAAGAAAAAAAAGAAAACTTATTAATATAACAACGCTATTCTCATGAAAAAAGAACCCTTACAAAATATTAATAAAAAAATTTAATAAAATATTAATTCAATTAATATGCCTGAAATATTTAAACACAACATCCACTTCTTTTATCCATAACGCATCATAAATATATCCGTACAAATACACTTAAAGTATTCTCTTTCCGTCAAATAAAATAGTGAAAAGTTTTTGAAAAACTTTATACAAAAAAAAATTCTTAATTAATTTATAATTTATACAGTATGGATACATAACGTCTCAAAACAAGTACAGTCGAAACCGGCTATACCGACATCGTTTATAATGACGAATCGGTTATTACGACTAGGCAAGGTCCCAACCAAATCCCAATACAAAACACCCTAGTAGTCATACCACCTATAACAACATCAGATAAAGCGACATATCGCTTAAAGCGACGAACCTTTATGGAAATTCATCGGGTATAACGACCAATCGTACTTTTTCGGTAAAACAACACATTATTTTGAATCTAAAAACTAAGTGTAGTCTATTGTATGTACTGTACTGAAAATTTGTTCAAAATAAACTGTTTATTTGATTATTGTCATTTCATTTTCAAATCAGTTTGTACACAAACTGGTTTGCAAATGAAATGACCAGTTTGAACCAGTTTGAACACAAAAATTTTATTGTGTTCCTTATTAATTCGTTTTTCGAAAAAATGCTACGAATAAAAGTTGTTCATTATAAATATAACAATTGTTCGAAAATTATTTTCAAAAACCAAATAAATATGGCACAAATCAATTTAAAATTTAAAAAAATATTAAAACTACTTTGATAAAGATTGACAAAGATAATCAAAGAGAACTTTAGGTTTTTTGCAATTAAATTTCAAAACTTGTCCAACAATTTATTACCGGCCAAGTAGCCGCGCTTGTTAAGGCGCTCTGCTTGGGAGTGGGAGGTTATGGGTTTGAATCCCGACATCGGCAATTTGCCAAGAACGAAGTTACCGGCTATGCTGGTGTAGGTTTTCTGCAGTTTCCTTCACGAACTCAGATGAATATCGACATAGTTCCTATCAAAGTCGGCTGCAGCCGCACAACCTTCCAATTCCTAGTCTACACATGAATTCCTTATCCTCCACTCACATCCCTAGGTATCACAATGGACCTTACGGTCTAAGTGTGTCCCATCCAAGATAGCCACTACTTACATAACAATTTATGTGTTTTAATATAGATGTATTTCGGCTACAAAGTAGACATCATCAGCATGAATTCGCTAAACGTAACTATCTACCGGATATGGAATCAAAGATATGTTACTCGTTGTTAACTTGGTGCGTGTCTCACAATGATTTAAAATTTGTTTTGTCAAATGCTTTTTAAGAATGCCAATTTGACGATGACTTTGACCAGTATACATTTTTAACCAATTTTGACAATTTACACTGTATATTCCCGATAATTGGTCATTATTATTATTTTACCTTTGTATTACCAAGTATCTGTTTAATTTTATTTTTACTAATAATGTGACGGTATTTTGCGACACAAATCGAATTCGAATCTATACGTATATATACCCGTATGTATGTATATGCCGTATGTATGCCCGCAAAGTTGAATCAACTATACGGTTACTTCCAATTTATTCCATTTTTGTTACTGTGTATTATACTAATCAAATTTTAGATATATTACTTTACCTTTTGCGATATCTTATTTATATACTATATGTAGCATATGTCGAATAATTAAAGAAAAATTTAAATTGTATCATCAAAGTATATACAAATACGTTAATAAATTTATTATGTTTTATAATTATGTAAATTATAAAATATAAATAACTATTAATCAAATTATGTTGAAGATTATCTTATTTTATATTGATATACATATGTTGAAAGTTTAATGTTTATAAGATCACATGTGCTTGTAAATTATTATCTTACAAGTATTTGTTTATTTAACTAATTAAATTAATAATTGATGTACGATATTTTAACAAAATATTTTCCTACGACTATAATTGAATTTCACTTCGGAGAATAACATTTTTATTGTAAGTTATGAAAATGATTAGTATATTTAAAAAAAAAATTCATTACGCAGGAGCTCTTGTCACAATTTAAGTCTGATCAGAGTGAAATATCGTATCAGATATCACTTTTGTATTTTCAAGGCCAATTTTATTAATAAATGGCATACGCCAAGGAGAAAGGGGGCCATAAAGATAGCAGAAAACACAAAATATAAAATATCTTTCTTAATATTGGAACAATCGAAAAATGTATAACAAGTAAAGCGAGTTTGCTACAATTCATTACCTTATCATTTTTTCTAAACTCTAATGTGTACAGAGATATTTAGAATTTTAACTTTCAATCTTTAATTGTAAAAATTACAGGAAAACTAAGTACCTACAACTTAACTATTGATAAATTCGATTTTTCAATTATTAAGAGAGATATGCCAAATTTTGTGGTTCCCCCTCCCTCTAGACCCCCTTCCTCTCGTCAGATTTTACCCATTAACCAACTTGACCTTTTGAATACCTCTGCGCCTCAAATACCAAATTTCATTCCAATCGGAATAAAACTGTGACACACAGACTTATAAAATAGACTTGACACAGACACATAAACTTATGTGTACATATATATGTTGATATATATATATATACATATATAAAAATTTTAATAACTGAAATTTTGTATAAAAAATTTGTATAATTATTTAAATATGAACCGTTTTGAGTAGTAGAAGAAAACAAGGAACAACAAATACGCTAATTTTATGTATGTCATTTTGGTACCAAGGACTAATGAGAGAACTGTGACACCAAAAATTTGACGATATTAATGATGAAATTTTAATTACAAGTTGTATCTATTTATTGGCCTTATTTTGTGGAATTCCATTAAATATTTATAATTTTGGAATTTGATAAATTGTTAATAAAATGGACTGTGCCAAAATACTTGTCGTTGTGTCATATTACTAGAATTATATATAATTTTTAGTGTTCCAAGTCTAAATCGGCAAAACGGAAACTTATGCTTTCACCTCAGTTTTTTTCATGAACATCGTATATCGTAATTAAATGAAAGCTTCTTAAAGCACGACTTATTTGATGTATTTTTTATCTATCAGAATATAAATAATATGTAACGTGCATAAAATTTATATTGACCTGTGCAAATTACTTTGCATAAAAATATCATCAATAAATTTTATTACGATGAACAATTGTACTTAAACTTTATCACATAGAATAAGAGAACCATAAACTATATTGCAAAATATAATATATAGGTAGCACAATTTATATATATGTAAAAGTTCGTTCCTAGCCATTTAGAAAAACGTGTGCTACTTTCAAAATCTAAGCTTTTCCCTAAGATTAATTATGTTTTTCGCAAAATAATAAAAAATAACCTCTGGCATATAATATGTGATAGGGTATTTTGTAAAATATCCAAAAATCTATTAATTTGGCACACAAAATAACTTTGCGTTTATATATTGTTTTATATTCCATAAATATTGAAAATAAACAATAATAATTTATTTAATAAATACATAAAAATGTCCATAGTTATGATAAAAGATCAACAATATTTTCACACTATATCGTATTACTTTACCAACAAAAACAACCAAAAAAAAAAAAACGAAAAACGATGTGGGTTTTATTTATTTAACTTTTTTTTATTTTATAAAATCTAAAATATTATAACAATGAGATAACCATTGAAAATAATTTATTATGTGTTCTACATACAGTGTTCATAATATAGGTTTTTCTATACATATATACCGTTAAGAATAAGTGTAACATAAAGATTAATAATAAAAACACAATTTTTATTTTCTAATTCCACTTGTAATTTACAAGTGGAATTATCAAATAAAAATTGTGTTTTTATTATTAATCATTATGGAATTCTACAAGATAAAGCTCACTACAATTAATGTAACATAAAGAATTTCCTATTTCAGTGAATGGAAATTAATATTTGGATATTAGAACCGAACCATAATTTTAATTGTTGTAAATACATACATTCTATACAGTTATTATCTAATTATTAAAATACATGTTTATTAAGTTCATTTTTATATCCAGTATATGTAAATATACACGATATATTAAGTTTAGTTCCGACTTTGTAACGCTTGAAAATATTAATCCTTACATAAGTGCTTGGTATCAGTGTTCATAAAATGGCCTAATTCGGCCATTTTCGCATGACTGTCCGTCTATCTGTGCGTGAATACGATAACTCAAGAACGAAAAGAGATAACGAGCTGTAATTTTGTGTCTATGTTCTATTGCAAAAAAGTAAGGTCAAGTTCGTTAATGGTCAAAATTGGACCATGTTTGGAAAAAATGGACAAAACTGCCTATCTTTGAAACCGTAAGAGATATAGACCAAACAACTTTAGTTTGAAAATTTTTTTCATACACTCATAATTTGTGCTCGAAAGTTCTTCGGAAAGCGAATTCTCAGTTAGTTGTTATTTTCACTTGTTTCGATAATTTTTTCAAAAAGAATGAAGCAGTGTTTATTTGAAAATAATATAGAAATTTTTTATTAGAAAGTAACAAAATAAGAATATATTTTGTTAGAAAACAAAAATCTTAGACGACGTAATGTATTTTTACCCGTAAACCTATATTGTCTTTTTACACGACTGTCTCAGAGGAGGGTAAGGCTTTTCGAGTGTATCTATGTATGTCTATATCTTTTGTAGCCTAGATAGATAGATTGTAGCGGCTGCCCAGAACGGACTACACTTCGACCATAAGGTCCATTGTGATGCCTAAGGATGTGAGGATATGAGAAGAGTGGAAGGAATTTTGTGTGTAGACTAGGAATTGGTAGGTTGTTCGGCTGCAGACGACTCTGATAGGAACTATGCCGATATTCATCTGAAGTTAGCGAAGGAAACTGCAGAAAACCTTCACAAGCACTTAGTTTTGTCCATACGTCGAAAATTTTGTCTATTAACCGCCCCTTTTTTTCTTAATAATTTACAAACTGCCGATGTCAGGATTCAATCTCATAACCTTCCAGTCCCAAGTAGTAAGGAATAACGCCTTAGGCAGCTCGGCCACTTGAACGGTGTAGCCTAAATCGCTTGATGGATTTTAACATAAGAGATATCGTTAGATTGTTGGGTTAAATATTTAAATATGGCGTATGCGAATCAAAAAAGAGAGGGGGAATATATAGTTATTATAACAATAGTGGTATTTTTCATTTTCGTTTGCTTTAAAATAAGTATGAGACATGCAAATGGAAGAGGATTAACTGTAGTTTTTAAGAATATTTGTATTATCACATCAATGTTTGTAGTGAACATCTCCACTTTTTCCAGTTTATTTAATTTTGCAGTTTAGTTCAAAAAATCATTTTGTTTGAAGAAATACATTCCCTGGAAAGGTTATACCTAACTTCCTTCCTTATGGACTAAATTGGGTGTTGAGTTTTGCCGTTCTGGAAAAGATCGAGGAACGGTACAATACTCTCAACCTGGCCCATACAGTATAGGTATAGCTTTTTTCGAAATGAATGATTCAATTAGTGTCAATAAAATTTCAGAATTATTCAAAATATTTGTTTCTTCAAGAAAAATTACCAACAATCTGTATACGTATTTGAATATAAAACCAATATGGTATATAAATTTATTAATATGCATCGTTTAATATAACATAATTTAACAAAATAAACTAAAAATTTTATCATAAATATAAAACCCCAGAGCTCTGGCTAGCTGAAACTATTTTATATCTATATACGTAAATGTACATGCATTGAGTGAAGTACTATATATACTATATTGTACATGCTATATAGTTGGCAACATTGGTTTGGTATAATAGCCACCATATAAAATATATATATATATATATATATATATATATATATATATATATATATATATATATATATATATATATATATAATATATATATATATATATATTTATAAATATTTATATATATATATATATATATATATATATATATATATATATATATATATATATATATATATATATATATATGTGTGTGTGTGTGTGTGTGTATAAATGCATAATTTTATTTATTTAAATATATATATATTTTAAATATTTTTTGAATACAATTACAAAACACATCATAAACATACATTGCGGCCGACTGGCAACAATTATGATATTTTCTTTTGTACAGAGAAATTACATATTCAAAAATATACATACAGTCCAAATATCGTTGGCTAGCAATAAGTACATATATATTCAAAATGAACAAACCTGAACCGAATTATTCTCTAAAAATTTTGATTATTCTTGTAGTAAATGTTTTTTACAGATACAACATATTATTTAATTTTTATATGTAAGAGGAAGATATAACACTTACATGTATTTATGGTACATATATTTTTTATAGGCCTATTCTGTTTAATACACACATATTCATTAAATTTTTGTTCACTTAAAAAATTTAAATTAAGTTTATAATTCCATTTCATTTTACGCACTTAAAAAATATATTACATATCTTTGTTATATTTACATACAAAAAAATGCAATAACTAATATTAATAATAAATACAATAACAAGTGGACAAAATCGAAATTTTGAATAGTATTAATCATACATATTCATATTTTGAGATTTGTACAGAATGCTCATTTTAAACAAGGCACCTGAATATTATTTCAAGGAAATTTTGATTTCGTTTTTAATACCGTTCGTTTTAAAAATGCATTTTGTTGAATGTTTAATGGGTAGAAAATGGTCAAATTTGTGATTTTTATAAACTTAAAAACTTATAAATTCCAAAATATCTATTTTGTTTTAAAAAGTCACAACATCTTTTATGTTTGAATGTAGCCAAACAGTACGAAAAAAAGTTAATTCTGTTCAAACCTAACAATGTTTTCAAATTATTAAAAAAAATTTTCTTTAAAAAATTGGGACCAAAGTTCTGCATGGCAACAATGGCAACAAAATTCTGCATCTACAATCAGTACAGCATGTGGAAAGGATTGATAAAAAAAATTGCGACAGAACAATTTTTAATACTCATCTGCAAATTATACCTGTGCTAAATACTTTTTTTTTATATCAAAAATTAAAGAATGATCTATATACACTGATGTCAATAAAATAAACAAAGTACACTAATATTGGGATCAAATACATTTGGTGAATATAATAATAAAATTATACATAATACAGAGAGTTACAGTTTTATGAAATGTAAGAAAAATTACATTTCAGGTCTGTTCATTTTTTTTAAACGGGAGTGTATTTGCTTATTTTCTTATGAATATATTTTTATATCTCTCTGTGATCGATATGTAGACATATTTAGATATCTCCATGAATGTCGGGCTACCAATCCACATCGAGAATCTTATTATTTCATGATCTTGACTTTGGAATCCTAGTATTGACTAACAAATTGTTGACAAAAAGGAACGAAAATGCCGTGTTCAGCGAAAATTTCGTGTCGTCGTCTACCTGGTGCCATTTAATGGTATAAATGTTGACTACTTTTCTCTCAAAATATTTATCGAGGGTTCTCATGGTGTTGTGTCCTAAAGTTAAAAAATATTTCCACTTCTGTTAATAAAGTTCTAAAACTTAGATTTCTTTTCTACTCGTGTCAATAATTTTTGAAAATATCCCATACGATATTCTAATAATGTTAATACTAATTGGTAAATAATATTTCTGTCGCTATAATAACTTGATTTCGTAGTTATTGTTATTCTACTGTTGGGAGTCTACTTAGCTCCTGGATGACGAATGTGTTTAAGGTAGTTCATCCGTAAACCTATTTTTCTTAAGAATTTGATAAAATAGAAATATGATATTAATCTAAATGTTTTACATTAATTAAAAAATAAAATAAAAATGATAAAATGTTTTTTTTTATTGATTGTAAAGAACATATTTTTATTCATTGTCTATTTAAGGGCGTCATACATGAGCCTTAATAGTAGATATAAATTTTTTTTAGTGAATTGAATAGCTCAATTATGTAGTTATTCTCTTTCAAAAATTTAACACCTGTTGACTATCATTTAACACAGCGTTTTATGGAAAACATATTTTTTTTGTACTTAAAATTATAATACCTATATTATTAAAGTAGACAGGATAATAAATAATGTTTATAAATATGCTTTGAAATATGCAGTTTATATAATTGCATTAAAAAATAGTGTTGACGGACATTTGAATTAATTATTAAATAAAACTTTTTTGTTAGGTTTGTTTTTGCCACCATATTTTGAAAACTGTACGCACACTAAAATAATATACACATACACACAAATATACAACATAGTTTACTGTCACATCAAGTCAAATCAATTTCTAATTTACATTTCCTGATATTTTACAATAAATACTTTTAAAATATTGAGGGGTTTGTTCCGGCTAATCTTCGAAACGGTTGGGCCGATTTTGACGGGACGGGCAGATAGCTGATGTTATGAGTAACTTATGCTACTTTTTTTATTCGCGCAAAAAAATTAAAACCCATGTGTGAACAAAATCCGAATCTCCCGAATCTTCACAGCCAGCGAAGCGGTCCTGAACCTCATGATCCCAAACAAAAATTATATATATATATATACATATATATATATACATACATACATATATATATATATATATATATATACATATATATATATATATATATATATATATATATATATATATATATATATATATATATATATATATATATTGTTCTTTAGATATGACTAGCAGAGCATGCGGTTACACATTTAATTAGCTTAATAATTTGACATTTAATACAATATAATTAATTGATTTTTTGAAAATATTGCTCTGCTAGCTTAACATTAACTTAGCAGAACATGCGGTAACACAATACAACAAAGAGCATTTAATTTTTAATTAGATCATTTAATTAGCATTTAATTAGCGTCTAATTATGATATAATTATAATTGTGTTCTGCTCAGGTTGCTCTGCTATCTTACTGGACATAGAATACAAACAATTTAACAATTGTATTTTGTACAGAATGCTAGAAATCAAAATTCCGGACAAAGTAATAATAGATAGTAGTAAATATAATAGATAGCCGATTCGATAAATCGAGCGTAAAACTAGGAAGTAAAATTTAAACTGGCAAAAATTCAAAATCTGAAAATCAACTTTGTTTTGTCACCATGAAATGAATTGCAGTTTAAGACTTTAAACAATTGTCATATAGATACGAATGGAATAATAAAATATTTTATAATGTTGTGCGTATACATTATATACAGTCATACACTTCATAATAATAAAAACTTGTATTATTATATTTTCAAAGAAACGCAAACAAACAAACATACATACAATTTATGAACAAATAAATATAATAGAATGTGTATACAAAATCCCCTTGCATACTGCATGTATCTATCTATGTATTATTGTGTATTATTTATTTGTCTGTCTGTCTGTTTGGTAGTTCGTTTATTATAACATAAACTAAATAATACAATCTTCAAGAATAATAATAATTTGTTTGTGATGATAGTGGAACAACAATTGTTCATCAAAAGAATGGCATTGTTTTATTTCATTTGTAAATGTCTCCATATTACTCTTTCATACTGCTATTAGATTTTATTTTATAAAGTTAAAATAAAGATTTTCTTAACAGTGAAGTTTATTATAAATATACGTTTCAAAAGCATATAACATAAACATAATTATGTTTCAACATATGTACATTTAATTCAAAGAAAACAGCTATAGGGTGGACTTTTTTTATATCTTATGATGATAAATATGACAATACCTATAATCAGTGGCGGGGAAATTTTGCGAGGCCCTCTGGTAGCGCAACAGGGAATGTTATAGATTAAAAAACAGTTGAAACATAGCTTTTTACTATTGCAACAAACTAAACTATATTCTCAGACTAACATTAAAGAAACAAAAATTTCCTGCTTTTAGCCTTACTAAACTCCCTAATGAATGTGCTGTTATTTAGCTTAGATGCTTGTCGGAGGGGCTTCTCCGTTCGTTTCCCCGCGATAGCAACGCAACGCTAACAAATGTTGCTAGACTAAATAAAACAAATTTGGTATGTGAATATATTTATCGTTTTATGACGAACACATTTTCACGTTTCCTCCGAGTTATGCATAAACCATTGAGGCGCGCGGCCCCTCGGACTGCGAGACCAGAGACGATGACCCACGTCGCCCACGCCTAACGTGCTCTCTGCCTATAATGGTGATTGATATATATTTTTGCTCGTACAATTAAGGCATTACAATGTACTATGAAATATAAAGGTTATTTGTTTGATGTATTTAGTTTACATAATATGATTTTGGTCACTGATGTGTGTCGATCTGTTTATGGATAGAGATGGATGCCTGTGATTACTCATATACTAGAGAACGATAAGCGTTATCAATAGAGCTTACAAAAATTAGCTTTTGTTAAAACATACCGGAAATAGGACAGTCGTGTTTATACTTTTATACGCTACAAAGGAGTATTATGTCATTACATACTACATGAAAAATGTATAGGCTATTTCAAGATTTTGCTTATATCTAATTGAGTTTCTATATTAAGAGTTTAATGTTTTTGGGGTACAAATGCATATTGATTTTAACTCTTTGATAGCAACCGTAAATAATATTTTGGTCATGTATGTATGCCTATGTGTCTGTGACGCGATATCTTGAAATTTTATTTAAATGTAGTTAGCTGGATCTGCTTTTGTGAAACATTTTGATACATAAAAACTGGGACTTTTTTAGTGAAGGAGGGTGGAATTCTAAAAGCAACAACTGAAAGCTGCCTCAATATAGATTTAAAAAAGTAGCTCTTCTAATTTGAAGATACTAACGACCATAAGCTTAAAGTTAAACACACTTACGTACCATAGATACCAATCTGCCACACAGACGTAGTCAATATTTTCGTATTATTAATACGCATCTTGACTATAAACTGAGCAAATCCAGTACGAATTAGCAAATTTTTATTAGCTATTAGTAAGTTTGATAAAAAATATAAATACTAAATCCTAGTGCATAAATTTTTAGTAGTGTACCAAATCATAATTTCAATGTCTTTCTTGTATGTACTTTGATAACCACTCTCGTATGTATACTGCCGTTCAAAAAAAATGAACAGACCTGAAATGTTAATTATCTTACATTTCATAAAACTCCTTACTTTTGTAACTCTCTGTATAATGTATAAATTTATTTATTTATAAACAAAGATAAGTAGTATATTTTTTAAGTGTGTAAAAAATAAATGGAAGTATAAACTGAATTTATATTTTTTATTTGTATATACGGTGTCAGTGACAGAGTGAGAATTAAAAAAATGTAATCTTAATACATGTTAAGTATTATACCTTTTACTCTTACCTATAAAAATTAAATAAAATGTTGTATCTGTTACTACAAAAATAATCAAAATTGTGAAAGACTGATTCGGTTCAGGTCTGTTCAATTTTTTTGAACGGGAGTGTACTATACTGTAGTACACACTGTTATTTTCAAATTCCAATGCCTATCATTCCTAATAGATCACACTCGGATGCTACAAATGGGACTTTGTGAAAGTAACAACGTTGAAAATTGAAATAAATTTTTTAAGATATCAATACGTTTTAGAAACTATATGATCTCGGAACATTTCGTTATTACAGAAAGTGTAGTTACCTATAAAACTAAAACTGTCATATGTCATAACAAAGACATTTATAAATTTTGAAATATAATTGTAAATGATCGGCGCTATATTGTTATTTTAGGTAGACTGTAGAATTTGGAATAATGCGTACCTCGTTTATTGAAATCTACCGAGTTTTATAGCTGTAAGATACATATTATTGAATTATATGGTTATATAACTCAATAATATGCAAGTAACATTTTTAACCCTCGGCGCAAAAAGGGTTATTATTAGTCTGTCTGTCTGTGGCATCGTAAAAGTTTTTTTATATACAATTTATATACAATTTATATACAATTTATTTTCGAGTGTAGAATAGATCTTCAGTGTTTGGTGCGTTCCTCCCCACTGTCAGCAAATGAATAAAAATGCCCCCCCCCCTATCATCACGGAATTACCCAATTGAATATTGAATAAAATGCACGAATGAAAAAATTATTGAAAATGCTTGTTATTAACAATTTTCTAAAAGTCATTATTTTTTACAAATTAATTGAACATTACATAACCATCCAGAAAAAAATTAAATGTCAATTTAAAATTAATTAGTTAGCAACCATTGCATTGAATTACTTTTGATTTTATCATGCCAATAGGGAAATAACCTAGACCAAGTCCCGAGACTAAAAAAAATTACGCCTCATCGCAGTTCGGGTGACGATTTTCGAGAAGTCGTCTTAAATCCTACATGAGAAAAATCAAAATTATTGACTATTTGTCAAGAATAATGAAAGTTAATTAGATTTTTCGGATTTGAGACGCATCATATTGACTCGCTCTACGTTAGTGGTGGGCAGAGGTGGCTCCCCTCACGTATCTCTGCGGCCGCTGCGTTAATTCCCCACCATTTCTTCCGTTAACGCACTTCTCTAATTGGTTACTTTATTTAATTAATATCTAATTAACGGTGAGTCAGGTGCAAAAATTTCCAAGGACTTTTCATCATAGAACTTCATCCTCTATCCACCCTTTCAAAAAACTCCATGACTTTTGACTCACCCTGTAGAGTTCAGTGCCATATACAGTTACTTTAACCTTACTTTAAGGGGCATATTGATATTTGAAAAAAAATTAATTTTGTGTTATTTTTTAACCGTAAACAATGTTAATAAGTAATAAGTAACAGCTGCATATGATTCAGCTGTTTTTTGGATTGAGAATTTATGTTCAAGAAATAATGAATTTTTATAGAGAAGTAAGAGAATAAATTAACTTTGCACAAAGTTAATTTTGTGATGCATAGTCAAAGACGTTATGTATAAAAAGTTATGCCTAAGGCAAAAAGCGCCAATAATGCTTTCTACGTGAGGGTCAAATTATGACAATTTATTCTTAAGCAGATATTTACAATTTTAAAATTTCTTGATGTTCTTATTACGAGAAATTTATACAGTTAAAGCAATGGCACGTCAAATTTGGACGGAGAGGCAACTGGATGGCGAATGGTAATCTGGGCCTTGAAGTGATACTGTATCAATTCCATACGGTTTTGATAAAATTCACCTTCTTTTTCACTTAATCATCGGTAAGGAGTTTCAAAAATTATATGCAACGTATGACATTATTTCAATTATAATGATGTTTAGGGATGGCGAAAACGAGGGTGAATTTTATCAAAACCGGATGGCATTGATACACATAATAGAGCTTAAATTTTGAATGCCATCCGATTTAAACAATTTAAACTATTTTTTTTTTCGACTTTTGTTTAAAAAATTCGTATAAAAGGGTTTTTTGGCGACTTTGAAGCGTTATTTCTCAGAAACTACCATCAGAATCGGATCCTGAACATATAGTGGCACCAATAAATAAGTTCACCATTTTTGGATCGGTTGCCTCATAACTTTTTTTTTCTAAATTCGCAAGTGCGAAAACAGCCCGCGTGTTTCGGATGGCAAAAAATTTTTATTATATAAATAGGGTATAAACTTCAATGCAATTGAATTTTCATCCATTTGCCTCGTCAAAAAATGATATGTTTAATAAACTTGCTAAGTAAAATACTCAATGCCGACTTCGGAAAAATCTTCCCTCGTATTTATCATTGCTTTGTATAGTAAAACGTTTTGGAACAAACGAGAACCGGATTCGAGAGTTGAAAGCATCTATAGTATTTGATTTGAGTAAAACTGATGTTTTTGTCACCTTATTGGTTTAGTTATCCTTGGGACGATCTCTATTGAGTTGATATTATGTTTAACATAATACCAACAAAGATGATATTATGTTTTTATTAAAATAATTACTTTTTAACTATTGCCAAAGACACATATGGGCACAATAAACCCTATAATTTCTACATTATTTATTCAATGTGAATATTTTATTTAACATTTTAAAAAGACAAAGCGTATAAACATTTTTACTAAGTACTTTTATTGTTAATTAGATATTAATAATAACAATAACTCTTGTAAATTATTTATATAAACGTACATAAAATTGTTTTATAAATGGTTTTAGTCTACCGAGATATAAAAGGGATATATTATTATTGTGTGGGCCAATGACTATAATATTATATTAAATTAGTATATTTTGGTCCACCCATATCATTACAAAATATCACCTACAATATAACCTACCTACCTACAATATACCGGGTGTTTAGTATAAAGTTCTCATTAAGTATTTCTCGGAATGATCGTAAATAACACAAATAAAAAAGGAATTTAAGACGTTACAAATTTGGATCAGAGAAACTAACGGGTCTAAATTTATATCCTGACAGAACGTCAATAGGGAATATGCATGAAAATTTTTTTTCACATTTATTTTCAGAATATGAAAATACTGTTAATACTGTACTAATCATTCAAATCTCGCTTATTTTTAAAGTTATTTAAAAAGTAATTTTACCTTGATATTTGTCAAGTAAACATGCTTCAATTCAAGTGATAAAACATTTTCATGCATATTCTCTATTCTTATTCTCGGACTGAGTATTATAACGTTTCAAAAACATGACGTCTAACTTCCGCTGATGTATTGTTGTTATTGCTATTTTTTTAGTTTTACGAAATTTCTTTGTTTATGGCACGTTAAAGAGTATATTTTTTAAATTTGAAATTCCTGATTTTGTTGAAATTGTTACGAGTTTAGTTTTTTTGATTTATAGAAATATTCGCATTTGCTACACAAAAATTTCTAATACTTTTGATTGATTATTTTAAAATCATCATAAAAGCTAGTCATCAAATCTCATAGATAAGGTTAATTAAATAAGAAAAGTTAAAAAAAAGAAATTAAATAAGAAATGTTTATATTCGCTATTTTCGCTGGTTTCGTTCATCGGTGTAAGCGTAAAGCCGAACAAACAAACATACACACAGACACACATATATAGATTTTTTTAAATGTTTGTTAGTGTCTATAAATGGAATAGACTATAGACTTTCGTTAAAATCGAATCGAGTTCGGATTTGATCGTGATCACAATACTTTCGTGCTCACTTTGGTCGGAAGTGTAACCAATGCAGTTGATGTGATGAAGTTGCATAAATTTCACTACTGCTATCAACCCCTTCAATTATTACATGAAAAAATTATTTGTAGAACCAACAGCGTATTGCACGTCCGGTATATTTAAATGTAATTTACATTTATTTGATAGTGATGGTAAAACTACAATATGTATTTTTTATTTAATAATGGAAAATAGTTTAAATGTTAATTTCTTTTTTCAATTTGTGACTAGAATTAAGTTGATTTGAAATTAAAAATTCTATTCGTGAATAGTTAGGATTTCATCCAGCAGATACTGGATGTAGGTTGAAGTAATTAGAAGTATTATTTTGTATTTGATTAAAAGTCAGTAAATTTTTTATCGTTCAGTTATTTAAATTAACTATCTGAATAATGTTGTAGTTGATGGCCCTTTTGTATACATTTTATAAAATTTTATAACTAAGCAGTTTATTCTAAACCTCCAGATATTATGTCTAATGATTTCCCAAATTTTAGTATTCCGATTGGATATTTTGGGGACAATTTAATGCTCGTTATTATTTTTACATGCCATTAAAATCGTAAATATTTTGTTAAATATTAGAGATACAGAAAAAATTGTCGAAAAATTGAGATAAAACGAATTTCCTACAACTTTTCTTCTAAAACTCCTAGTAAGTCATCATTATAATCGGGGTTCCGGAACATGGGGATATAAATGACAGAGTGTCAACGATAACTTGTATGTTATGAAGCGGGTCTCCGGTCTTATCCTAGTTCAGAACTGTATTTTTAAATAAAGAAAGAATAAGTTTATAGACTAAGCGTCAAAACAATAATGGCATTTGTGCTTCTCATGAGAATAGAAAATGTATTCTGTGACGAAGGGCGCTGTGTTTTTGTGTTACTTTAATCGGAGAATATGTCTTAGACAAGTAAAATCCCCAACTGACATTTGCTAATGGACAGAGAGATTTCTTTCCAGGTAAAACCTCACCCACAAAAAACCGGCAAAAGTATTTAAGTGATGGGGAAATTATGAGGCTAGGGAATAAGTTCAGATACGATATTTTTCCTAGTTAGATTTTCAATGAATTTTTTCCTTTATATGTTCTTATTATTTTTGATCATAACCAAAAGTTTGCGACGTTTTATCTAATGTGGTGTCATTCGATGTTTTCTCTTTATCTCAAATCTTTTTTTTTTCTTCAAATATTTTACTGTTTATTTAAATTTTTATTATATATTCCAAATACCTCACATACTTTATTAATTTGTTTGTTAATAACTTAATGGAGACTTAATGGTTACTCTGGTTGACAATTTTCAAATATTATTTCAAGTATAGGAAATAAAATAAAACCACCTGCATTATAGTGCAGTTCTCAACAACTTCTCAAAATCTAGTAACGCAATCAAATGAAAAATTCTCTCGGATTTTCTCTGAGTAATGTTTACACAAGTTGTGAGATATATACTATCCGTATTATTAAGAAATAAAATCAGACATATTTAATAAGTCATTATTATATAAAACAGGCTACAAGCTTGCAACTCACGTAAAACCATTTGAATGAGACTGTATAATTGGTATTGTCTATTGTATATGTTTTCTACGGTTCTTTAGAAGAAAGTTACAACAAGAGCTGTTTTCACAATGTTTTGAGATAAGCTAGACACAATTAATTAAAATATATGTAATTAATATAATTATACGTAGAATATTATTATTATACAAAGAAAGGACTATACCAAAATACAAGAACATTTTAGTATTATATATACACATTACACACAGTGTATCCTATATAAGTACACAAAATTTAAAAGCATGTTCTTGAGCTAATTTGAAAAAAATGTTTGTAGGGTATATTAAGTTTAGTTCCGACTTTGTAATGGTTGAAAATATCAGCAGATATTGGTAAAGGTTGTCCGTCCGTCCGTAAACACGATAATTCAAAAACGAAAATGGTTTTTTTTTCGTGTATGTGTTCTAGAGTTCAAAAGAAAGGTCTAGTTTGTAGCAAAATTGGACCATGTTTGGGCCAAATTGGCAAAACTGCCTATCTTTGAAAACGTAAGGAATAGAACAAAAATTTCAAAACAAAAAATTCCCCCTTTTTTAACATCTTTTGTTTAAAACTTTTCTTCATAAATCCAGTATATACCGGGTATTTAAGCAATTAATAATAATAATAATAATAATTTATTTATTTGTTAAAAGACCAAAAACAGGTATATAAATAGTCGTTCAATTCAGATTTACAGTTCAGACTTCAAGTATTTCATTGAGATCATAAACAGCTTTTATGATCATAAATATATACTACATATTCATAATATGTATTCATACATATTCATAAATTCTATTAAATATTTTTTCATTTTCGTTTTAAATTGAGCAAATTTCTCTTCAGTGCGAATTTTCCCAGGTAACTTTTTGAATTCACTTAGATATTATTTTCACTTGTTATTGTATTATTTGGTGCCATGACACAATTGGTCAAACTTTTGCCGGAAATTAAATTTAAAATAAAACAAAAAATTAAGATATTTTTTAAAAATAAATATAAATAAATAAATAAACATATATATATATATATATACATATATATATATATATATATATATATACATATATATATATATATATATATATATATATATATATATATATATATATATATATATATATATATATATATATAAATGTATATGGGCCATAGATTTCGTTGCCAATTATTTTTCGAAAGTACGTTAAAAAAGATGATCCACAAATTTGAGCTTAATAAATTCATATCCGATGGGATGTGGAATTTTTAAAATTTTGATTACGGGAAAAGTATAACGAGAATTTCAACGTTTATAGTTAATTAATTTCTATAGATAGTTAATTCTATAAAAAGTCGACTTCTAATTAGAAGTTCTAAGTTTTCAATTAAACTAAATGTATTTTCCCAACTGGTCCGTATTTTATAACAATATTGTAGAAAGATATCTATTATAATGAATATGAACCATTTTGTACAGTTGTCTCCCTATACTATTTGCATGATTTCATCATATCTTATTATAACATCATATATTTTTTATAGTTTTCGATTGAAAAATTTTGTTTCAGTACAACTGTACATGGTTTTATAATTTATTAGAAAATGTACTGAATCAAAGCTGATGTTTGTAAATAAATATCATGGACGGTATTCATGAACGTTTCTGAAGCATTAAGATTGTCCTGATTTTATTTTTATTTATAATTATGATAATATTAGTCGTATGCTACATATAGCTTTGGTATTTGAAAATATTTCCAACAGCAGGGAACAAAAATTTTAAAAGAACAATTATCAATTTTTAACATGTACAATCTTAATTTATAATAATGGGGATTTACCTCCTTTTCTGAGATTCTACAGAGGCCATCCACATCATTATTTTTTAACATTTATTAGTTAGATAGACATAAATTGCCTATACTTTATTCGTATAAACTTGCTTTGGTAAGAATTGGATTCATTCCATTACTCGTGGCAATAATAATGAAGAATGAAACTGCAGCACAAAAAATAATTTTGTTTAAGATTAAAAAACATTAAAGTTTAGTTTTAAAAAACTAATAAAACAATTATTATTGCAATATGAACTAAAAATGCAAAATAATTTAAAACAAAATAGAATAAAGATATTGACATTAAAATTTACTTAATGTTAAACTTTAATGTAAACAAAACAAGTATGGGGGGCTCTCTACTAACTCTTGTGAAAGAAGAGCCATTTTGAAGACGTAAGTAAAAAGTACCCCATGCTTTTGTTTACATTAAACAAAAGCAAGGTTGTTGTCAATCTCTTTATTCTATTTTATTTTAAAATATTTTAAATTTTTATACCCAGTATATGTTTGATCACGACTATGTAACGCTTAAAAATATTGATCGTAGGTATGAATATTTAGCGTATGTATGTGAGGCCATCTCAAGATGGCCTAATTCAGACATTTCCGCATGTCCGCGTGTCTGTCTGTCTGTGGACACGATAACTCAAGAACGAAAAGAGATAGCGAGCTGCAATTTTGTTTGTTTGTTCTAGAGCAAAAAAGTAAGGTCAACTTCATTAATGGGCAAAATCGGACCATGTTTGGGCAAAATGGGCAATACTGTCTATCTTTGAAACCGTAAGAGATATAACACAAATTTAATTACAAAAAATCTGCTTCTTTTTAAAATAAACAACTTTTATTTGAAAAATTTGTCCATAAACTCAGTATATACTGGGTATTCAAACAATTAACTCAGTTAGCTGTTACATTACTTGTTTTAGTTCACATTGCAATAAAATCATGTTTTTTAAATTATTTTAAACTGAAAATTTTATTTCTACATACGTTTTTAAATGGCTGTTAGATAATGATTTATATTTCTGTACGACTGAAAACCCATATACCTATGAATGAAAGTTTTAAGAGAAGAACGTTTTGGAATTTAATGTATTTAAAATTTTTCGTATCAATTTCTTCGCAACTTTTTCTTTAAGAGAGTATTATCGTTTTGATTTTAAAGAAACCCTGTATATGTCAATATTCGAGTTTTTGAATATGTAACATAAGCTGTAGTGAAGCCAATAGTAGTAGTTAGTTAGTCGAGAGTATTTTGTATAAACATATCCTTTAATAATACGTGAATACAGGAGGAAGGTTTATGTACTGTGTAGAGTATGAAAACCGCACCGCAAGCTTAATTAACTTTCCAACCTTAAACAGTTCCCTTATGTTAGTGTGTCTGTGTGTATGTTGTGTGTGTGTGTGTATGGGTATGTTTTTTCTGTATGTTAAATTTGTTTCATTCGATAATATCTCTAATGTATCGTTTGTTATCTTATATTATTGTGTGTATTATCTTTTAGTAAGTTGGTGTTTTGGGTATTGAATATTCAAATACTCTCTGCTCGAGTATACGAGAATATACACTTCAATAATTTTTCTAATTGGTTCAGATTTGTTTTTATTTTTTATTTAAAAAAAATTATTTTTAATCCCGATAAACGATTAACGTTCAAATGGCAATCAAATATTTTAAAAAAATGACTTATTTATGCCTAGGAAGATTCATATTTTAAAAAATACAATGTGTAAAAAAATTTTTCAAAGATGAGGATTTATTTAAAAAAAAAAAAAATTAATTTTTAAATAGAAACAATTTATCAAGAGAAAAAGTTGTTACTGGTGGTCGTTTGAATAAATATGAATGAATCGTTTTTTTGTGTGTGTGTGTGTAAAATTTGAATAAATGTAAAAAATAATTAACAAAACTTTTATTAATATTTGCAAGAAAAGAAAGATTGATTTTTATTTATTTTTATACCTGGCATCCTATAATATACACAGACCATTTTATAACTGACTGACAAACTCACTCAGTCACGTATACAAATTCTAACCCACTTTAAGACATGCATTATACGCGGAATAACTTCAAATGTACTGGGAAAATGTTATTTTTCCTAACGCAACCCCCATCCCCCCAAATGGGAAAAACCGTTCAAAATTACCTTGTTTACTTCTATTAATGCTATAAATATGGTTTGCATTATGTGAAGGACGTGAAGCCAAGACCGAAGGCCACCCCGGGGATCAAGTCCCTCTCTTGAAAGCAGAGCGATTATAATATATACAGGATGGCGCAATTTATATTTTGAAACTCATAATACAAAGTGTGCATCCCCAAAATCTCTCGTCTAATATTCACTCCAAGTTTTTCCAAGCATTGTGGCTTGTTTACATAATCCCTTTCTTTCAAATAACTATAAAGAAAATAATCCGTAGAACTTAGGGGCTAACTCAAGTGTCCATTTCTCGAAATTATTCGATTCGGGAAATGTGCCCTCAAAAGAGTAATTGTGGCTCTGGCAATATGTGCAGTGGCACCATCTTGGTGGAATCAGTTGTGTTCTATATTCTTGTCGTGGAAAAATTTTTTTTCAGCATTTCGATGTATCAATCCACATTTACCGATGGTGTGTCACCAACCTCATCTTGGAAAAAATAAAGCAAAATGGGAAAAACTGTCCAATCTTTGAAACTGTAACAGATAAAACCAAAAATTGTCGTTTGTTAAAATAAACAACTTTTTTAATAAATTTAGTATATAACGGGTATTTAAGGCATTAACTAAGCTATTTTCACTTGTTTATTTTATATTTTTATGAGATATCGTTTTTTTCTGAAAATATGTTTTTTGTAATTGGTGTAATAATCTGAATTATCAAAATGTTACGTTTTATATAGATGATGATAAAGTATTAAATAACTATTATTAATAATTGCATATTCAAAAATAAAAACCATTTAGTATTTAACATTAAACTTATTGTATACCTTCTTAATTTTCTTCGGTAAAAGGTTTCCATTTAATAAAATTTTATAGTTTTATATATACAATCCCGTTCATAAAATTGAACCACCAGTAAGTCACATTCTAAGCGTATATATTACTAAATATATGTATATTACATACAATAACACAAAGAATGTTTCAACTGGTTCAACTTTTATGAACGGGAGTGTACAAAGCTGAGTATCAGTTACCAGTTTAAAGATTGCATAAACAATATAACAATTTCGGTTTTCACTCTGTATACCAAACGCACTGTAAATGTTTAAAGTATATCTTCCTTTCAACAGCCCATCATTCTTGAAAAGCAGTCTCATTTAAAAAAAATCAATCACAATAGCTCTCATAATAACTAGGAGACTATTGATTTCAAGTATAAAAGAAGATATCATTTTACAGATGAAAGTATAATGGAAACATCAGAGTGATGGTAATAATAATAGGTTTAATTAAAACTTGATAATTAAGTTATTTTTTTACCGTTACTTTATAACAGACGAAAAAAAAGTAAAATAAAAATTCAACTACCGTTATAATTGACAATTTAAAAAAAAGTAAAAATTCCTAAATAACGGTGAAAAATGAACGTATTAAAAATATTTCCACGTTAATGTGAGTAATAACCATTTATAGGAACATCATGAATGTAATGTGTTTTCGTTTTTTAGTTTGTTTTTTTCATTTTTTTATCCTATTTTATTTTATGTTTACAAGTAATTAAGGCAGACTTATGTAGAACAGGAGTGTGTAGGTAGCAGGTATAGTAGAAAGCAAACAGAAGTTGTTAACGATTTTTGTCTACAAAATGTCGTTGTCATATATACATACATACCTTGCCATGTTTTATTCATTTGTATGTTTTTGTATTTTGTTCTCCATTATCCTTTCGGATTGTGTATAGTGAGTCAATTTTATTTAACTTGTTTTAAAATATATATGTCTTAATTCAATCTAGATGTATTCGACTGTTCCCAAGTGCGAATTCATATTATAATACCCGGTAGCCATACTACTATATAAATGTTAAAGTAACTCTGTATGTTTGCTACCTCTTCACGGCTAAACGGCTTAACGGATCGTAATGAAATTTGGCAAGGAGATAGATTATATCCTGGGGAAGAACATAGGTATCTTTTCTCTCAAAAAATAATCTTCAAGGGGGTGAACATTAAAAAAAAATACATACAGTCGAACATAGAACTTCCTCATTTTTTTGGAGTCGGTTAAAATTTTTGTTGATTTTATCATTTCCACAGAAATATACTTCTAAAAATAACTATAAAATTATTTTATTACAATTTTGTTTAAATTTTGAAATGTCAACTTTCATTGTCGTTTACATAGTATTTAAAATAATCGGACGTAAAATTTTTGTTTAATCTAAAGATTCTTTAATACAAATAAACTTAATCAATGAATTTTTCAATTAAGAGAAATACAATATAAATTAAATTAATTCAAGTGCTTATTTTTAATGTTTGTATGTTTTTATGTTTGTATGTTTTGATTGCTCATTGAGAATGCAATAAATAAATTTTTTACTTATTAATTTAGGCGTACAAAGAAGAAACAAAACAAATATAACAATAATGAGAATAATGACAAATTAATCTATAAAATAATTAACGTCAGGTGATTCTTTTTTTACATTCCAACAGTCCAGTTGTTTGCATGAACAATGTCAGTTTTCCACAAGCTAATGAAGTTAAATACTTGGGGTTGCACCTAGATAGAAGATTTACATGGCGAAAACACATCTGGGCCAAAAGAAAACAATTAAACTTAAATCTCGTAAATATAATTGGCTTATAGGACAAAAATCAAAGCTATCATTAGACAATAAAGTGTTAGTGTATAAAACTATATTAAAACCTGTGTGGACCTATGGGATTCAACTATGGGGAAGTAACAGTAACATCGAAACATTTCAACATTTTCAATCGAAAGTGTTACGAACAATTAGTGATTCTCCGTGGTATGTGCGTAATGATGACATTCATCGCAGTCTCGCAGTGCCCACAGTACGTGAAGAAATTTCGCGATTCAGTGACAGATACATGACTCTCCTTGAACGGCATCCAAATACTGAGTGATAAATCTTGTGACATTTTGGATAGACTGAATAGACAAAATGTGTTAGACCTAAGATTTAGATTTACGTAAAATAGCTTACTATATAGGTTTATTTTTAAGTGACTACCAGTGGGTAGATCACTGTTCAAGCCATTTTTAGCCAGTAGACTTGTTTATAGTTGTTTTTAGAACTGATAATAGAAAAAAAAGAAACAAAAAAAAAACTTCCAACATTTTTATATTTTAGTATTTTATTGCGTGTATTCTTTTTGGACGCTTTATACACACTTTCAGCGTTATCAAGCGTGGGTTTAGTGTTCGTTTTGGCGCTGTGTATGTTGATACACGATAGATCCCACGCTCATAGATGCTTTCTCTACCTGATGTAAGGCTGTAAAAGCTTCAGCGCTAAATCTTACTACCTTCCAAAACGAACACTGTATAAGCGTTGATTATTTATCATGTGCACAGTGTAACCGTCGTAGGATTTCTTTTAGGAAGGAATAATGTTTAGGGGTTTTGTGCATTTTTTGAATATTTATATAATTTTTTTTTTTGGATAAACAAAAAAATCCACATTACATACAAAATCTTATTAGAAAAAAACCTGCACTATCGATATACTTTTTCAAATTGTCAGTTTAGGGTGTTTTGGTTTGATTTTAGGGGCTCTTGATTCGATTTTAGACACTAAAAAATCATTTATTGCTTCAAAAACAGTAACAAATTAATAAATTATTACTTATTCAGTCTAAGACGATCGGACCATGAGTACCGGAAATTCTCTTCTTTTTATAGTACTGATTATACGATTTCGTGTTGCCAAGGGTACATGAATGCCATACTTCTTTAAGCGAATTTTTGAAACAATTAAGTGCACTTTTGAACGGAACACTTTTAGCGAATTTCCTCCAAAGGAATTGCAGCTATTGCTTTTGTACCAATGTTGGAATTTCGTAAAAATTTGTGCAAAAAAATTTTGCTTAATAAATTGTCATATACCCTCTTCCATGAATATTAATTAAACAGATTTCAGCTAACCGCTACCCTCCTGAAATCTTACGTAAAAAGTGAACGAAAGTTCGATTGTCGACATTTTATAGATTCCTGATAGTCATAGATAGTAATTGCAATTGCTATTTCACATATTTAAATGTTAAATATTATTATAATTATTACAGACATAATTATTTATAAAGTAATGAGATGGTAAAGATTTAACAAGTTATATAAATATTTTAAATTGTATTAACTTACCCCCTAAAATAAATAATCCACAAGCAACTAATGTTTTTCTATCACTATTGCAATGCCCAACCATTGCAAACACTGTTCCAAGTAGCACTAATATCACACTGGTTGCTTCAAAAGGCGTTGAAGCTCTGGAAACAAAGAAAAAGTTTTATTAAAGAAATAGATTCAAATATTGTTATTTTTTTAAGGAAATCGAGAAGGTTCTCTTTGTATATATTTTCGGTAATTTTTTTATTTATTCTATTCTTAAAATATATAAAAAAAGGTAATTTTTTCAAAATAATTAAAATTCGATATGACCTATACATATGGAATGGCATGTCTTCTGAGTAAAGTTGTAGGAAATAAATTTTACCTCAATTTATCTGTTAAAAAATATGTAATAATAATGAATATTAAAATTATCGCTAAAGTAACTAACTGAATTTCATACTTATTATAACGGATAAATAAATAATTTGTAAGAGATATAAAAAAAAATTTAAACAAAAGTTGTTGAAAATGCAAATTCTATAGTTCTAAAAGAAAGCATAATTGAATTTAGGAGCGTACCACTACAAACTATAGTGACTATTTGGGTGCATTGTTTAAAATCATAGGAAATCGTTTTTTTTTTTTTTTATATAGAGAAGATTTTGTATAAAACTAAACATTACTGAAATAGAATAGAAGGTCAAATGTGGTTTTGTAGAATATTATACTTTAAACTTTTTATTTGAATTTTGGCTGTATGTTCTTTAAAAAATTATTGGGAAAGTGTTTTTGAATATTATATTCGAAGGGATGAAAACTGGACTAAAAAGTAAATTATGTATCGCTTGACATCCTTTGTAAATTATTTTTATTTCTCTTTTAGTATGATAAGAATGTCATTCTAAAAACATTTCCAGTATGAAGCCTTTGGTACTTTGAATTACACAGCAACCCGTTTTTCTTGCATAAACAATTGTTGTTTTTACAGCCCGTAGAACATACATATCGTGCATAGCCTTGTCCTGTTCCGATAGCAGCGTTCTTTGCAGCAGTTCGAAATGAAATTGTTACGTTTGACACCTCATCTTAGCGGACAATCGTTTTTTTACACCCATGTTATTTTAGCCAAAAGTACTATTGTTGAAAGCCTACGGTCAAAAGTACTTTTGCCTGTTATTTCAGTCAAAAGTACTATTGTTGAAAGTCTACGGTCAAAAGTACTTTTGACTGATTTTGCCAATTAAAAGTACTGTTGACCGGTTAAAAGTTTTGACTGTACATTCCAATAAATCATTTTTATACACTTTATATAACATATAAAATGTATAATATTACATTTGTGTTAAAACAAACGTTTTTATTTCATTCAAGTAGTAATGTGGAATAGTCATGATATTTGATTACAATAGTAATGTCGATAGTATCAATTATCAAATTAAATCAAATATTTCAATTAGGAATATTATTGATATAAAATATATCCATAGTTATAAGTTATTTTATTAACTTTTTGCGTAATTCATATAGATTCCTTACGTGGGCCCCCTCAGGGGCGGGTCTAGGATCATAAAGTTTCTCGAATCTAAAAAACTCGATTTTCGAATTAAAATGAAATGTATATTCAGAAATATATAAATGTAACTAAAAGGAGTTTTGTAAAGTTAGCAGGCCAACTGAACTGAGTGAATGGTATTCGTTAATTTGCACAAACTAATATGATTTTTTTATTATTGGGAATTTTGGACAGACTTTTCGCACTCTATCTTCTTAAACGTACAAATATTTATTCAATTTGGATTATTTGTAGTTAGAGGAGTTTTATTTTTGTGTCTGATTTTTTGTAACTGTACTTATATATGAAAATTTTAAAGATGGCAGCGTCGCGTAACCAATAAACAAACTAAAAGTATTGTTAATGGTTAAATAAATCTAAATAAATATAATATTAGTATTAGTGCTTTTGTATTTTTATACCCAGTATATGTAAATATCAGGGTATATGAAATTAAATTTCAAATTTTGCCTCAATTCCTAGAACCATTATTTGTATTTCATAAATACGTATTTCGACTACAAGGTAGTCATCATCAGTATGAATTAGCTAATCGTAACTATCTCTGGGATATGGAGTCGGAGATATATTGCTCGTTGCTAATTTAGTGTTTGATTTAATATGTAGATTTCTATTGATTATATTAGTGTATTTTTGTTACGCCAAAAAGCGCAACAAAAAAGCCTCTTTCATTCAAGCTTCTCTATCTCTCTCTGCCTCTCTCTCTCCAATTTGTATATTTTATTTTATTTTAGCGAATTTCCGGAATGGAAATAGAGTTATTGGTCTCGTACCAAAGTCAAAATTTAGTTGTTTGAAAGTTTAATTTCCATTATACTTTATACTTACAGTAAGTAACTTGTATATGGATTTCGCATTGGGATTGTGGAAGCATTTTGAAGAACCTCTTATATAGCTTTTAAAACATCACGGGATTTCATCTTTTTATAATATCTTTTTAGGCCAATTTTTTTTTGAATTTACTGTTTTCATTCGAAGTCATAAAAATTTAGAGACTAAGCAACTTATATTCCGTGTTTTAAAGACATTTATTTTCTAACAAGTTTTTGTTACCATATTCATGCAAAATAAGTCAAAGTTAGTAATAATTTTACCTCGGCCGAGGCGAGGATGAGAGCTAACCCAACCGAGGCGAGTCGAGTCTAGTAAACATTCTACTTCGGTCGAGGCCGAAGCGAGGCGAGAGTGATATTAAAAAAAGCGAGGCGAGTTGAGGTGATACCAAAATCTCGCCTCGACTCGTGCCTCGTGAAATACTAGATCAGTCACACGTTCTCTATATACAGATATTAACAAATATTTTTAACATATAATTCTAAAAAATTATAGGTATATAAGTCTTAAAAATCACCAACTTAATCAAAAATCAAAAAAATTTTGTTCCACACCCATTTTTTTTGTTCACCCGTAAACTATTCTTTCTCAGAAAACTATAGTAGATGACTAATACGTAAGAATATATGAAGAATATACGAAGAATTATAGTAGTGACTAATATCTAGGATTTAAGAAGTGCAATAAAGAATCATTTCCGCTAAAACATTCCGGATTTTATATCTCTACCGGTTTAATATACACATGCGCAAGCCCTCGATATCCAACGAAATCTGGTATAGAATGGCTGCGGATTACACACTATATATTTGTTTTAAAATTTTCAATGCAGTGTATGTATTGTATTATCTATATTATATAATATAAACTCTAGAGTTATATAAACATCATAAAGTAGATTGTACTATAAAGCATTGAACAGGGCTCACACAGCTCAATAACCATTGCTTTTCAACTGTAGACGTATCCATTGAACATTTGAGTTATTCACATAATGTAATTGCAAGTTGTGCTAGATTAATAAAAATCCCATACCATTCTACTTTTTCCAACATACGTTTTAAAGTTAGTCGTCACTGGGACCAACTTAAACATATGGAACATTCTTACATAGAGTTCAACTATCAAACCACCTGAATAATGTTAGAAATTTATAAAAATTGCAATAAAAAAAATATCGATACTATTTTCAAAGTATTTTATTTCTTTATTGAAAAACAGTAAAACATTTTATGTGCGCAATTTGATACATATGAAGTTGAAAAACTACTCTCAAATTAAGGTTATTAATATCATAAAACTATTAGTTTTTGTTATTTTTATATATTTCAATTTAAACTGAAAAACCAATTTTAAAACTCAAGAGTTTGTTATTATATTCAAACATTTAATACACAATGTTCAAATATAAAGCTGTTTACCTTGTTTCCCAAAAATGTTTTTGTGTCGCCAAAATTAAAAAGTATTGTGTATTTTATCATTTGAGAAACAATAAATTATTCTATCTCTTTTAAACACAAGCAAATTTAGTAAAAAACAAATCATTAAATAGTCAATTGTTAAATCTTGAGGCAGTTAGCTTACTCTGCGTAGTGTTTTACGAGGCACGAGGCGAGGCGAGGTTTTGGTATCACCTCGCCTCAATTTGATTAGCTCGATTGATGGATTAGCCGAGGTGAGGGAAAATTATTACTAACTTTGACTTATTTTGCATGAATGTACATAATATGGTAAAAATACTTATATATATATATATATATATATATATATATATATATATATATATATATATATATATGTATATATATATATAAATTTTAGAGACGATGATTTTCGACATCTACTAGGTAGGATAAAATAAAATATACAAGCTAGAGAGAGAGAGAGTTAAATAAAAGAAGGCTGCGCTTTTTGGCGTGACAAAAATGGCGTGACACTAATATAATCAATAGAAATCTACATATTAAATCACGCTTGGAGTTGAAAAAATAACGTTAAGAACTTCGTTCCTGGCGGGATCCCCCAACCGCACAATTTTTTTCCTCTTAAATAAGAATATACAGTCGATCAACAAAATAAAAATAATACATTTACTTTTCTTTATAAAATTAAATTATTATTATAAAAAGCAATCATGGCATAAAATTTTATTTTCCTTTAAAATGCATCTAATCTGTCTATTGCTTCATGATTTTTGTAAAAATACATCTTACTATATTATTTTTTTTTTAAATTTTACTTTTTGTAAATTTGCGAGGTTTTTGGGGCAATATGCCTCGCCTCGCCTCGGTTAGTAACGAGGATTAAAATTTTGAACCTCGGCTCGTGCCTCGTAACCAAGGAACGAGGTGAGGCGAGGTTACCTTGTAGCCTCGGTGAAATACTAACTCTGCGTTGAACTTTTTTATGAATGTCATCCGCAGTAAAGAGTACAAGAGAGCCTCTAGAATAAATTATATTTGCTACACACAAAATGGTGGTTACTTTACAGTTTACTGCAGACATTCGTCGCTCGTTTAGTATGGACTTAAAAAAACGAACTTAACTTTTCATATCTTTCCAGCACCAATATTAAAAACTATTTCAATGTTTATAAATGGCTGAGATAAAATTGTTGAACCTTCTCCAGGAGCTTAGAATTAACTAAATCTAAAATAAATTTGCCATCGCCAAAATAACAAAATAAAGAGGATATATTAAATCAACTATTCTGTAAATTAAATAGGTGGGTGTATAAATATATTCAATGAAAACTGTAAATAAAACCTGATTTTGTTGCTTGTTCATAAATTTGATAAATAAATAAATGTATATATAATATATAATATACAATATAAATATGATAATTTATATTAAATATAATATCAAAAAGTCAAAAAGTTGATATAAAAGATTGTTTAGTAATAATAATAATAAAATATTGAGAAAAACCATAGAAAAACGAAAAATGTACTACATGCTGAAGTTCGTACAGTTTCACAGAAGCGAAAATATTTCCAACATGTATCTATTCTTTTAAATACCCAGAAATAAGGTGATAACGTCTGTTGTAACTAAGGCCATTCGATAAGTAAATTTTAATATGATCGGTATAATAGTTTGTATTTTCCTTTAGGTACTTGCAGATTCTTATTTTTATGAAGTTTTCCCTAAAGTATTATAGAAGTAAGTTTATATATTGATATCCCTAAGGCTACTAATATTTCCTGACTGTAACTAAACAATAATTTATATTCCTTTGCTGTACATTCCATATCTTTGCTTTTTTTTCACCAGATTATATCTTCGTTTTTTTATCAGACTCTATGCCCTTAACGTTATCAGATATATTCTTTGCATTACTTTAAAATGAAATTATTTGATTGTTTTCTTTTCTTTTTTATTGCGTCTCCTATTCTTGACTCAGCGTCTTCCGATGCGAATATCAAAATCAATGGTTTATAATTTTTGCCAGTTTTTACATTAAATAAATCCAAGTTTGCATTCCTAGAGTTAGGTAGCATTCTAGGACAATGGGATGTATCCTTAAATGTTTTCGATTATAAGTGAATGAGTGTATGATAAAAGTTAAGACCAGAAGTGTTATTCAAAGCGACGTAACGAATGGATGCGGTAGCACTCCACTTCGCAAGCAGCACTACCGAGTCGCATATATTATTATCGATGGAAATATTCTACATGGTACACCGTTGTAGATGTACATACTTATAAAAATATATAATAATAAGTGAAGAAAATGAAGTTTTCTTTAGTTATATTCTGTAATAAACAAACACACATACAATGTTTGTGTATATATACCAGACACCACCATATACAAAATGGTTCGCTAAAACTGGTGCACATTGATTTTCTCAAAAAATGTTTACTCAATAAGTTTGCAATGTTTTTAACGAGACGAGTTAAATACCTATCAGATTATATAATGTTCTAGATATAAGTTGTATCTCTAATTCTTTTACGGCATTGACACCTTTGAATAATAGATACGGTTGAGAAACCAATAAAAACTATAACGTTTGCCTTGATGTACCTGTCAGTATGGGTCAGTTTTCTATTTTCTTTTTTCTAAGTATCAAAACTGAGATTGTTTTGATGTTCGCTGATTAAAAGGTCTAGGAATGGTAAAGTAACATTTGACTTCATTAAAGTTAATACAATTTCAAATTCGCCCCAATACCTAAATCAGTTTTTGTATTATAACTACGAATTTCGACTACAAAGTAGTCATCATCAGTATAAATTAGCTAGTCGTAATTTACTCTTTGACAATTAGAAATAGATAGAAAATCGAAATCAATAGACAAAAATAAAAATAAAATTAAACAAAATAAATTTAGTTTTTGAAAATGTCACCAAATTAGCAACGAATAACATATCCTGAGACAATATAAAAATAATTTTAATAAGACTGATGTTAACAAGCGTAAATTGAATGAAAGTCATTTTAACAAGAGTAATTTCAATAAAATTTATTATATTTTAATTTATTTGTTTAAGTTTTATTTTATTTTTATTTTTGTCTATTGATTTCGATTTTCTATCTATTTCTAATTGTCAAAGAGTAAATTACGACTAGCTAATTTATACTGATGATGACTACTTTGTAGTCGAAAAACGTATTTATAATACAAAAACTGATCGAGGAATTGGGGCGAATTTGAAATTTTATTTCAAAAACCTAGAGTTCTTATTAATTATCATTTGATAATATAATATTCATTACAGTTGTAAAATTTATATTTTCCTGTTCATTATTAATGCAGTCAATAAAATTCGAGATATTTATTTTGAAACTGTCATAAAATCAAACACACCGTCAACGCTCCGATATTAAATTTTCGCAATTTTTTTTCTATAATATAATTCCTCATGGTTTGTAAACAAATTTTCTATAAATGGTGAGAAAGGGTTACGATTCGTGTCATGATACGAAAGTCGTGTCAACAATAAATATTCTCTAACAATTTCCTTATTAACACCACATTTTGGGAGCCAACATTCAGGAAGGTAATGCAGTGGTGTCAAATGAAAGAAGTCTATTTTGCGAGTTAATATATTATCTTTGATTTTGTCTACCAACTTCAAATGTTTTTTTATAGAAAAAATCATTCATTTGTAAAATTCAATTTCCCAAAAAAGCTCCATTTTTAAGCTGAATGAAACTTTAAACCGTTATGTATACAAACACTGTATGAATAAAATATTTTGAGTTTCTTTTTAACATGGTTTTGGGTGTATCATTTTTGGTAGACTACCTGTATAAAAGATATTGAAGATAAAATAGAATATGAAAAAAATAACAGATCAGGGCATGTTGACTATAGGAAGCATATACAGTGTACACAAGTATATAGAAATATACATACATACGAGGATACTGTTATGCTGGTAAAGTAACTTGAGAACTTGATGGAAAAATAATCCTTGAAGGAATAAATCAAGCACGTCATTCGTATAAAACGGTGGTGCATAGTGGAAATGAACGATATGTATACAGAGTGTGAAGAAAAATGTTAAATACTTGTATGCGTATTGTGAACTGTAGCACATGAATTTGCTCTCTTCTCCGGTGGGTAAATTAAAAACTATAGCTAGTTGGTCGATGTTAGCTACCCCAACCCTCGTGAAATACCATTTGGCCTTCACGTTTCGTGGTCGCACTCTGCTGAACATCTTAGTAACTACTACTAGTAGGTTGAAGTATTAAGATCCACCCCTTGACAGAGATCTCAATACGAGTACATGTACAGTCAACGCCAAAAGTCGGGCTAAAATTTGAAAATTTTATAATTGATATGTGCCTCATTTATTCGGTTTTCGAAAAAGTGCTGCGGATAAAAGTATTTACTTTTATTCGAAACATTTTTCCGAAATCCGAATTAATAAAGCACAAATCAATTAAAATTTTCAAATTTTAGCTCAACTTTTGGCGTTTTATGTACATTCCGTACCTCTGTAGATAGGTAACAATATGATTCAAATACTTTGAGCCACACTTTGTTTCAACAGTTTTGTGTGTGTGTAATTTCAATTTCTCGTCCTCGTTTCCTTGCCGATATTCTCTTATTAAGACGTTTTGGTGACGTCCGTGGTGATTCTTCAAATATTTTCAAATTATTTTTTTTAAATGAGGGAACTTGTTTTCTAATTTATCTTGGTCAGATATTACTAAGTTTTTCTTACTTATTAAGATATTACCCACGGCTACCACGTGTGGAGTTTGTGGAGTCTAGCTTTGTTTTTGTTGTTCAGTTTGCCAACTTTAAATTACTAGATCAATGGGTTTTTTCGTTATTTGGCTATACATTATAAACATAACTGAGAATCACTTTTTTCAGAGTGTATAGATTATTTGAATCCAAATACAAAATCAAATTTAAAGCTTCTATAAATTTGATGAAAGTTTGGTTATAGGTAGATTAATAACGTAAGTGAAGCAAAACATACTTCTCAACTCTTAATTCAGTCCTTATTTTAGTAGTAGGCATTTGGATGTGGAACTTTTTTCTGGAAAATGTATCTGGTAACAAAAAGTATTACGTAAAGTTTACGTCTTCATCATATTTTTCATAGTCCGATTTTGTAAAGTCTACTATTTTATCGTTCCTGGCAGAGATTTAACTTGTTCTATTTCTTTTGTATTCGAGGTGTTTTATGCTTTATAAAATTTATTATATGCGAAGAAAAAGTTTGATAAACCCATGAGTAAGCCAAAGTACTATTTAGTAAAATAACGTGAAAGCTACACGTGTTTATAAGGCAGCCAAAAGGAAAGAGCGGAACGGAGTATTTTCAATTTGGGACATATATAGTTTTGTAGATATATTCACAAGAAAATGATGAAAACGATCAATAAAATGGTTGTAATCTTTTTGATAGCGAAGATGACGACATTGAATTAACAGCAATGTCAATCAATCTTGTATGTTTACTTTGTGTAAAGTTGCAGTTTCTATATCAATCTATGATACCCTGTAAAAAATGAACTATTGATTTAATAAAACCAAAATAATTATCAATCATTCAGCGTAATAATGCAACTAAGCTGTTGCACCCGAGCTTCCGGTAATATAATATACATTTACCTGACGTGTACCGATAGCTTAAGCACATAATCAGGAATTTAAATTTGAGGAGGGTTCTTCGGTTATTTATGGTCATAATAAAATATGAAAACAAATCTGGGTGAACAGATCAGGGCGATTGTGTTTGGAGATTGTCCGTAGACACACCTTACAATATGCCTACACTTTATTATATTTCAATCATAAATTTCGTTCCACAAGTCGCTCTAACAAAATTCTGTTGAATCTGTCGATGGTCTGGCGTATTACCTTAAACATATTAATTAATTAAAAAAATGCGCAAGTCATGTCTTTAGAAATCATCACTTCAGAATTTCATAAGCATGTTTGGGCTCGAAACATTTCCGACCATTGAAACGGTTGGAAATAGTCTCTCACAACGCATTGTGAGAGACTATTCCAATGAATATGGTAAAAGTGTGTACATCTTATTCATCTTTACTAGTTTACACACTGTAGATATTGATGACAATGGCTCCATATAATGCTATATTTTCTTTTCCGCGCTCTTTCATCCCCATTATCATCATCATAAATTGACTAAACGAAAAATTATTAACAGGAATGAGTTAGTGGGTGGGCGGATACTAAATATTGTTACTGTTTCACTTGTTTTGTGAAATGTTTCATCCACGTCGTGTGTGTGTGTGTGTGTGTGGGTGTGTGCAAACATAATTTCTTTTTCTATGTGTTATATATAAAATGGTTAGCATCGTTGTATCTGACTACAACCGCCAACCAGAACCTCCTCATCAGTAAGTCTACTTGTCTTGTTTGGTACGATGCTGTGTGCTTCTATACTTATACTTGACATTATAAATACATATCACAGAATATTGTGAATGAACTCAAAGGGAGATAATATGAATATGATAAATATGAATAAATAATATGAATATAAAAGTGTCATATCATAATTAAATTGATTTTATGTCAATATTATTGAGGTTATATTTTTCATAACATCAAAATTTAGGTCAAGAATCTTCCTTATTTGTAAAAGTTTTTGAAGAATATAATTGAGAATGTATGTTACACTAATTTTGAAATTTAAAACTTTATTAATATACAGAGTGATTCATCAAAAGGTAAACATATTTTTTCATAGAAAAAATTTTATTTTTTACAGGATTGTGGTTGTAAGCTTTTGAAAATTGTTTTCATGGATCATTGTATACAGAATTCTGGACAATGTGGACTTCACAATGGACCTAATGGTCGAAGTGTAGCCCGTCCAGGGAAGCCTCTATAAACTATCTATCTATTATACACTTGAATTTTTGTGTGTGTATATTTCCAACGAGAATATCTTGATGCATTTTGTGAATTTTTTGTTACTAGACCACAATGTATTATTATTAATTTCAATAAATTTAAATTTTCATGTACTCGAAAGTAAACAATGTTTCTACAAATACACCGTCTGATACCGTTTTGTTCAAGTACATATGTTGTTGAAGTATGACGTATTAGCGAATTTCCTCCAAAGGAAACGCAGCAATTGTTTTGCACCAATGTTGGAATTTCGTAAAAGTTTCTTCAAATGTCCATCGATCCTGCCTATTAGATGTTAAAAATCACTATCGCTAAAATTTGTATATATACATATATATATATATATATATATATATACATATGTACTTTTTTTAAATGTCTGTGGGCTCTCTTGCGGTCACAGTTTTATTCCGATTGGAATGAAATTGTGTATTAGGGTCGCTTTTGGTATTCTAAAGGTCAAGTTCATTAATGGATAAAATCGGACGAGGGGAAAGGAGGTTTAGGGGGAGGGAAAAACACAAAATTTGACTATCTCCCTTAATATTTGAAAAATCGAAAAATTTATCAAGAGTTAAGTTGTAGGTACTAAGTTTCACTGTAATTTTGTTTCTTATAATTTTTCTGTTAGGCTAATATTTACAGAAATATTTACAATTAAAAATTGAAAGGTAAAATTCTAAATATCTCTGTTCACATTAGAGTTTGAGAAAAATCAAGTAATGAATTTAAGCAGATTTGATTTTCTACAACTTTACTCCTTATACATTTTTCGATTATTCTAATTTTAAGAGAGATATTTAATATTTTGTGTTTGTTTGACACGAATACATAAAATATATTTTATTGTAAAAAATTTTGATTGTCGTTTCCATAGTAACTATAAACTATAATCATTATACCGTTTTTTTTTTATATTAATAAATTTAATTTTTGCAAATACTAAAGTCATATCAGATATTAAATTTCATTTTGATCACACTAAAATTATGATCGCTAGAGGGTGATTTATGTATTCTAAGGAAATTCGCTAAGTTGACGCAGCTCCTGCTTAACGAATTTTTTTATTTTATATGAAGCTTGCAGAGGAAAACAATTTTGCATTGCAATAAATTAGGTGGTATATAGTATTCACGCGTCTGTCTAGTACAGGAGTGGCCAACTGTTGTATCTATAAGATCTATTTTCTGCCTTAAAAATGTGCCGCGATCGGGCTATTTGTGCATATGAAAATTTTATTGATTTCAAGATTTCACTTTCGCGATTTTTTTTTGGGTCAGGAAAATTTACCATGAATGAATGATATAAGATTTTTAGACTTGTTTTTTGCTATGAATATCTTGTGGGAGTGCACCTCGTACTGTGAATATACAGGCCAACTACGTAAAAAATAACATAATTATTTAAATGGTCAAAATAAATTGAAGCTGTTATAGATAAAGAAAGATATAAAATTTATTTTATTGCGTTTACATTAATGGGAAGGTTGACCTTGCATGTCTTTAACCAAGGAATCATAATTAGCTGAATATCCTGACAAAGATAATAAAAATGCGTTTTCAGTATGGGAATTAGTCAGGACAGAACGTTTTTTAGTCTTCGTTAACTTTAAGAATGAAGATTCCGATTCACACAGTAGATCCGAAACAAGAATAAATATATTCGCTACATTTGGTGATATTGGGATATTTTTCTTGGTTGACATCCAATGATTTTCTTCAAATTTTCTGGCTTGTAAGATTAAATCAGTTTGTAAAATTATCATTTCATTTTTTAATGCCTTTTGCTCCTTAGCCAAATTGGTCCTGCCGTTCTCAAGGGATGAGCTTAAGAATTACGAACAGCATTTAATTTTTATTTATATAGATATAGATAGTTTAATCTTAGTTGTGTTTATATTAATTTGAAAATTTTTACTTGAATACATTAATATAATAAAATATAATAAACGTGTAGAAAGGTTTAGCGAGAGAAAGGTTTGATTTTCCAACGGGTATTCTGTCTTGTTTAACATACCTTTCTTTCTGACACCCTTTTTAAATTAAGATATATTACGAGTATATACATTGCCACAAATACTTAAAATAAATATTTGTTGAGTATGCAATATTAATTTAAATAAATAACAAATATTTACGTCTCCTACACAAATATAAATACGGGTTCATTATTATTAAATTAATAAATTTAAGTCCGTTGATAAATTATCGGTATTATCAATACTGCTGCATTTTAGTGTAATGGAAAGTAAACACACAATAAATAAACAAGTGAAATCAACAACGAACTGAGTTAATTGCTTAAATACCCGGTATATACTGAGTTTATGAAAAAATGTTTCAACCAAAAGTTGTTTATTTAAAAAAAGAAACATATTTTGTCTTTAAATTTTTGTTCTCTCTCTAACGGTTTCAAAGATGGATATTTAGAGAGATACGTTCCGATTTTACCCATTCTTTAGAACACACACACACGCAAACACAATTTCAGCTCGTTAACTGTTTTCGTTATCGTGTTGACGGACGGGCCGACAGACGGATAGACGGACTGCTGGATATGCGGAATAGGGCTAATTAGGTCATTTAATGAAGGCCTATACTAAAGTTAAAAAAAGGGTTTACAGCACAGTCTTTGATGTAAAGACACAGACTAGAGCACAACCTTTGCTATGAAGACATAGCCATCTACACAGCCTCCGATATGAAGAAGGGAGTCTACAACACAGCTCTTGTTGAAAAGGCAGGGTGAATACCACCGCTGAGACCGCTCTTGCTGTGAATGCACAGTAAGACCGAAAGATGGAACCCTATGTTGAAGTTCAATGCATTTTATAAGAAAGTTGTGTACATTGAATGTCAAAAGAATATTCGTGTGAATAATTGGATCAATGAATACTTGTTTATCGAATATGTTTAAGATTGATAGTATCATAAAAAGAATATAAGAACGAAATGTCAGTTAATTGATTGAACTTCAATATACTTAATAAAGGTATGTAAAAGTATTTTCTTTTGTTGTTAAAAAAATAATACGATGCCAAATTTTGAGTATCAATTAATTATTTCAACGAATATTTGGAATGGTCAGATGTTTATTACATTATACATAATAAACGACAAAAACTCATGCACATATTATTTTGTTACTGTGTATTAAGCAGTCTGATTAGTACACAGTCTATCCCGTCAGATTAGAATCGCTTTCCGATAATTTTTCATTCGTACTTACAACCATATTATGAAGAAATTCCTATACTAAAAATAATTATTAGGCTTAGAATTATTAGTACATAATTGACGTAACCAACATATAATCATCATCATAGTTTACGCATAAATAAAATCTGAATTGAATCTTCTCTACCCTTTTCTAATTTATCAATCTATATATTTATATATATATATATATATATATATATATACACCAGTTGATTATTTATTTGTGTATACTTAAGCGTCAACATAACGATGTTTGTCCAAATTCCTTTCGGTTACGTATGACAAACTGTAGAAGACTTTAGCGTATACTCCGACAAATTTCATCGCCATTGAATTTTTAATTAACTCGACAACCAGGAATCGAACCTCGGGCCTCTGGCTATCTAGTCCAGTATGTTTCCGTAATACTGTCTAAATAAATAAAAAAATAAGAATATGCAAAAGTTGGCTATTACGTCACAGTCGTCTTTGGTGTAGCGGAAGCATACTGGACTAGATATCCAAAGTCCCGATGTTCCATTCCTGGTTGACGAGTTAATTTTTTCATATCAGTATTTAATTTAATTAAAAAAACCAGTTGTTTAGTTTACATCTTCGCATAGTAGATCTCCCACGAGTATGAGGGAGTACATGTGTATACATTAAGCAATGTGTATGAGAAGGAGGTCTTATAGGTTTGGTTTTTAACTGTTGTGTGTTGTATGTCTGAACAACAGAACATAACACACATACAAATTAATAGACATGACAACACACAACAGTTTAACTTTAAGTAAGTAAGTAACAAACCAATAAGACCTCCATCTCATACACATTGTTTAATGTATGCATATGTACTGTCTCATACTCGTGGGAGATCTACTATGCGAAGATGTAAACTAAACAACTGGTATATATATATATATATATACATATATATACATATATATATATATATATATATATATATATATATATATATATATATATATATATATATTTGGTATAACAAAGTCCTTTTTAAATTACACCTTATATTATATCACATACTTCATTATATCAAATATTTCCGTCACGTATATAGTTTATTTAATATAAGTTTATAGTTACGTCATTTATGGATAGAAATAGTATGATTGATGCGTATAATTTCCTGATATTTTACATGGAAAATATGTATCTTAATACAAAATTACATTTTCTTAATTTAAAATTTTATGAGTAGACGACAAGCAGTCTGATGAAGAAATACTGAACGAATTTTCTTATAGAATTAAAAAAAAAGCTGTGCTGAAACAAAATGTATACAACTTTAATGTATGCAAGGAAAAATATAATCGACGTGCTTGTTTTTCTTTTTGTTCAAATCTGCCTTTTCTATGCCAGTATATATTTTTTATATTAAATTATTAATATAAATGTATAAAGGAATTATTATTCCAAACATAAACTCAATTCAATAATTTAGACGTATGTACGCACACATACCAAGTAAGCAGTTCTTTTCTCAGTTACATAAAGTTACAATATTTTATTTGGTGGTCGAATATCTTCTTTATGTGTAGAGGGTAGAAAGAACTAATATTTTCTAAAGTCGAAACCATTAATGCATTTGTCTATCGAATATATACCATGTTATTATTAATTTTATATGTTATGTTATTTAGTTATAAGTTGTTTTAAAACGTAGATAATCTAAAAACATATTTGAAGATTGCAATCAATTTAAAAAATTTGTCTTCGTTTTTCGTGTAGTAACCACATTCAATATTCATTATAGATCGATAGATACATCTTGGGGTCTAAAAAGTATAGCACTTCGACCTTATGGTAGATTGTGCTTCCCCTTCTACTTCAGTCCGTCAAGATTCGCTTCTCCCATATTTTTTCAATAGCCAGGAGCTTGCTTATCAGGTCTTCCTGAAGGTTCATATATTCGGGGTGAGATGCACCGAAAATCCTGTATCTGCTATAGCCTAGAGGTTCGCAGTCAAAGATAATGTGGCTGGATGTTTCTTTCTCCACGCCACACAATCTGCACATAATGGATCCGTTATGGAGTCCCATTGTGTGCAGATGCTTCCGCAGGGGATAATGCCCGGTAATGAATCCGGTAACGTTCCGCAGTTGCATCCAGTTTAGCCTCAGTGCATTGAGAGATAAACCACATTCATTATTGTTTATTGGTTATTTCCTAGGTGGCACACATCAAATGAGGAAATAGATTTACAATATATCTACAAATTTTATTGCGTGTATATATTTTGGATGCAAAAAATGATGCTTAACTGCGCAGTAAACTAGAAGGCCAAATTTTTAATTATTTTTTCGAAAGTAACTGTTCGAATCCAAAGATTAATTTCTATTTTTTCTTCAGTAATATTTCAGTCAAGTCTTTTTTGTGTACTGTAAGCCAAATTTTGTTGAAATATTCGAAATATTAAGAAAATGAGAAAAATCTTAATATCTTCAAATCATTAATCCTGACGCTCGTTTCAACTGGACAAACTTTTGCCAATTAACAAATTAAATGAAGTATCGCCTTTTTTCCAGGAAGTGAATCGAAACATCGGCATTCTGTATATATTTACTTTCAGAAAATATAAATTTTTTTTAGATTTTGTTTTTAATGCGATAGTACTGAGTTTATGAAAAAGAGTTAATTACTGGTTAATAATATCTACAATTCCATTATATATAGTTGGTAATTGGTAATTCGACCTTGAACGGATACGTAAGTTACTTACTTTGAATGATATGAAACGGCGCTCCGAAACGAAAGGTGCTTGACAAATAAACGGTTAATTTAAGAAACAATTCATATTGCAATTATCGCTACGAGAGAGAGTACAATTAGGGAATTAGATCGAGGACGATTACACTTACGCCAAATTAAATTCAACTGAAAGTTTTTATTAAAATTTTCACAGTTGTTATTCAGATAGTCCAAGAATAAAATAAGATTGTTATATATAAAAAATATTAAATTATATTAAATTGAAACTATTTAAAATTGAGAAAGAAACAAATTTATGTTGTCACTAGAAGTACACACTATAGTGCCGATCACGGTTCGTACTCGGTCGGATAACATACGCTTTAACAGCTGACTGAACCGGGTACAGAGAGCATTCACAATATCATTCACATGCCGTTTCAAGTTCGATCTCACTCAAAAATATTTTAATTCTTCGTGGCTGGAGTGGGATTATCCCGGAAGTTGACTGTTATCGATAGTATGAATTCACACATTGTTTCTGGCTTACTTGATAATATTTTACCAGACCGAGAACGAACCGTGATCGGCACTATAGTGTGGATAGACTCTAAATTAGTAAATAGGTATAAATTATATTATCTGCAGTTTGATTTGATGGTCAAAAATACAATTTATTAATTTTACAGGCGTATATAAACTAACAAGTTGTAAAGATTTTTAGATATCATTGTAGCTCAAATGGTAAAATCCATGTTGGTTTCGATTCCTACTTTATCGTAGAAACATTATACAGAAAAGAAAAATGGTTTTTATTACTTTCAAATCTCACGCAACACTAATAACTTTTTATATTAAGCAAAGCACAAGCATAGTGAATAAGCTGTATTAAGCTGACACAACCATTCCAGCACACAGAGAAACAAATAGAGTAACAAATTTGAGTATAATAAGTATTGGACGTACGTTCGGCACTTAAAGCCCATCAGGTTTGTTCATGGAAAAAAGTGGTAAAAGGCAAAACGCAAAGCTCTGAATTTTTCTCTTGATTATAGTGAAATGAAAAAGCTGATCATGAATAGAGTCGCAGAGAACAAATAAACAATTTATTGTCAAACCATATTTTCCGTAATTCGAATAGTTAGAGATTTATTTCCAATTTTATTTTTCGTATAACTATCGTATTACTATCGTAATTTGATAGTTATTATTTAATTCCTTAGTTAAGAAAAATCTAGAGAGTTATTGACTTACAAAATTAACTTAAAACAAGTAATGTAACAACTAACTGAGTTAATTGTTTGAATACCCAGTATATACTGAGTTGTATATCAATGATTGAATTATCAACAATTATGTGTATTTAAATTGTTAATAATTCGCTTTCCGAGGAACATTAAATCACAAATTATGAGAAAACTATTGAATTTATGAAAAAAATTTTCCAACAAAGGTTGTTTATTTTAAAAAGAAGAAGATATTTTATTTTTAAATTTTTTTCTATCTCTTACGATTTTAAAGACGAATATTTTTCACTTTGGCGGTGGGGGAGACGTTCCAATTTTGCCCTTTCATGACCTCGCTTTTTTGCTCTTGAACACATAAAAAAATTTCAGCTCGTTATCTCTTTTCGTTCTTGAGTTATCCTGTATACAGACGGACAGACGGACATACGGAAATGCCCGAATTAGCTAATTTTATAAACACCTATACCAAGCATTTATGTCAAAGACTAATATTTTCAAGCGTTAGTCGGTCGGTTAGTCGGGACTAAACTTAATGTACCTTGTATATTTACAAATACCGGGTATAAACAAGAAATTAGTTTATATTTGACCTAAATATTATAAGTAGTGAAAATTACATCATATTTATTTCCTGATGCAATTTTAAGATTTTTTGTTTCATCAGTTTATAAGTTCTGAAAAAAGTAATTGGTCAAAGTAATGTATTGTAAAACGTATATTTTGCATTTCAAACTTTCAAGATTTTGGACAACGTGTTTATTTGAAATTACGAGCCCAAATTTAACCGGATTTTTTTATGTATAAGGGTGGAAGGGGGTGTGTGGCCCATATCAAGTAAAGAAAGTTGGTAAGTTGAAAATACTTTGTACTATATATAGATAGGTATTAAGTAAAATAGATAAATTCATAACTAGTAAAGAAAGTTAGTATGTTGAAAATACTCGTATCTAGAGCACGGTAGTGCGCAAGGTCGAGTTTATTGTATTACTCGTATATCTACTAGGGTGGTTCTTATTTGAATGATTATTGAAATTTGTGCCACGCACCCACTAGAAACCTTTGAAATATACAGAAAACTACTTTTGTAAAATTTTAGTATTTTTAAATTTACACGTGGTCCAAAATTTCAAAAGTTTTCAATAGAAAATAAACATTATTTTTTTAACCAATCATATGATCTTATATTCTATAACTTTAAAATTTACAGAAATGATCACATTTTGATTGTTCTTTGTATAAAGTTAATTTGCCGTTTAAATAAACTAAATGATTATATACAGGATGTCCCGTAAGCTACGGACACAACTGAAGGCGTGAATAGAAAATTGAATTCTGAGACGAAAAGTCCTTTACCATTTTTTAATCAGACGTACAGATTATTAGTTATTAATTAAAATAAGTAACCAATCAGAGGCACGCACTGCGTTACGGCAGGCACACGTACATGCATTCCCCACTAACATACTTACAAACACTCACTCACACACGCTCTTGGGCGCCTCTGATTGGTTACTTATTTTATGCAATAACTAATTACCTGTACGTCTGATTAAAAAATGGTTTTATTTTAAATAATTAAAATAATAATATTGATATTATTATCGCCGCCATAGCAACTTTATTTAAATATTTATTGTGATTCTTTTTTTACCCAACTACGGCAAAGCCAAAAGGAAAGGATATGTTTTTAGCAAACATTTTAGATGTATGTTTGTGTTTATGTATGTTTCACCGTAGCACCTAAACTACTCATTCGATTTTGATGAATGATGTGTCGTTATCTTCGTCTTAGAGTTCCGCGTTTTCAAGACTATGTGACGTCATATTAAATTCAAAATGGCGAAGCCTGTTATAACGCTAAGCATCAAAGAAAAATTTCACATATGTCGAGTTTGGTATTAAATGAATGGTTATAATTCACAGATTCTTAATATTATACTAAAAAGTCTTAAAGACCGGTTTTAGTTCTAAACTACTACGTAAAAAACACGAAACAAGTTTGAAGAGCCTTGTAAATATTTCTCGTATTTGCAGTTCGGAAATTATTACAGTTTTGCTTTGTGCATTGCAGTTGGACCTTCGACTACGAGAAATATTTACAAGACTCTTCAAACTTGTTTCGTGCTTTTATCGAAGTCGGGTTTTAGTTTTTTAAACATATTTATTTGAGAAAATGTGCTTGTCTACTTAGCTTTTACGTGAATACGTTTTGTTTCTACGGTGGAATGAATGTGCCAGCTTAATAGACATAATTAGAGACACAGCATACATACATGGTCTACTAGATACAGAAGAGTTAACTGGCTCAAGACTGGTATAAAAAGTGTAATACTTTTAGAATGAATGTGTTTTTAGAAGCAAGCGAGCAATGATCTCATGGGAGTATTGAATACGAACGTGAATGTGTAGTTTTCTTTGGTGATTGGGATAAAAATATGTTGATACATATCATTTTTTGTTGTTGTTACGTAAATGATACGTTTCATTTCTGACAGAATTGTTGTTTATAATACTCTATGTCTATATAGTTTTACTATAAATAAAATGCTCATAAAAGAACTTAATAATACATAAGCAGATTAAATATCAGGCAGCTTATTATTAGGGTGTAATACTATCGATCGCCGTTTGAAAAACTAAAAACTGATGAAATATAAATGGTGTAATCACGTTTGTACGATTTTTGCAATAAAATTCGCATTATAAACAGAGATATTATATATCTGTTGTATTATCAAATTGTTGAGCTTACAAATAATTCCTAAATGGTGATATCTGGTATCACTGGAATTTTTTTCAATAACCCCAAATTCTCTTTCAAATTTTCGGAAAGGGATACATGAAAGTTAATGTCGAAATTTCGTTTTTCACAAATATGTTTTCATTTACATGATATTGTTTATTATATGGTACTATATGCATAAAATTACATAACCGAATTAAAAATATTTTATGAAAAATTGATGTTTTATAAATTATTTTAATGAAATGCTATTGAGAACCGATAGTTTTAGTCGCAAAATCTGGAAGTAAACTTTAAACCATATCGCATTAAGCACGGTGAGAGATCTAAAGCAAACATAAGCCTGACCTTGGGGAAATAAGTCACGGTCTTTCAAGCAGAAGTCTACACCATACTAATTTGCGTGTGTGAGAACCTACGAAGAGGCTACATAAACCAGAACATTTGTACTCTCGGACAGTCGAGCTGCCTTAAAAGCCTTGTCTGGAACTGAGGTCACCTCAAGGGTAGTCAAGGATTGTCTGGAGGAACTACTGGAGCTGGCAAAACGGAAAAATGTTTAATTTATCTGGCTGCCGGGTCACAGTGGTTTCGAAGTAAAAAGCAGATATCTAACTGACTGACTGCATGTAAACAGGTGATAAACAAGTGGTCAAATGCTAAACACCGTGATCACTGGGAAAAAGTACCGCGGCCGGAGCTCGGGAAAGTACTGCTTCAGAGTGCAACCAAGAGGCTACCTCGCGATGTACTGAGGCTGAACAGGATGCAACTGCGGAGGGTTACCGGATTCATTACCAGGCATTGTCCCCTGCGGTAGCATCTATACAATGGGACTCCATAACGGGTCCATTATGTGCGACGAATGTGTGGCGAGGAGAAAGAAACATCCAGCCACATTATCTTTGACTGCAAACCTCTAGGTTATAGCAGATACAGGATTTTCGGTGCATCTCACCCCGAATATATGAACCTTCAGGAAGATCTGATAAACAAGCTCCTGGCTATTGCCAACATATAGGAGAAGCGAATCTCGTCGAAAATTTCAAATGTCTGCTTCTACCCAAACGATATTTAACATTTAATAGAAAGAAAAGTTTATCTATCGCCAAGTGACTTGTTTGAGCATTACGTTCCTCACACATGTTATGTAAAGGTCATATTGAATACCACGCTGGAAAAGAGTTGGAAAACACATTAGGTCAGTAGTTTAAAAGGTGATTCAAAATGTTACTTCTAGACACAATATCAATTTTATCGATAATATCTAGTCAATTATTACAGACAGGTACTTTGTTATTAAATGATAATCATATTTTGGCAACCACAACACAGCAAACAAATCAAACCAGATTTAAATACAAACTCTTGACACTATTTTGAAGTATAATTGTTGTAACTCACGGCTTATCTTGTTTGCATTAACAATATTTCGGAGATCTATTCCTAGAAAATATACACCGTAACCTATTCGTAAAAGAGTTGAAAGTCACTTATCTTCTACAAGTTATTTTAAATTATGTAAACTAGGTACCTACCAACTTTTAATGATTAAAATATTAAGTTTCTATGGAAGTTTTGTTTGAGTAGAAAACGTATATTATGTTTACAGCTAATACGTACATTTGCATTGTATATCTTTTAAATGCAATCAAATCTTCATCTAGTTATTATACCTAGTTCATATCTATCAATAATGTCTTTAAGGTTAAACGTGTTGAGTGTAAATAGATCGTTGTATTGTTTAATATTTGAAGCAGTATCTTGTAGCTACAAGACTAACGACGAGCAAAACTTAAAATAAAGTTTTAATTACAGTTCGAAAGCAATTGTACAGGGTTGTTCAAACTGTTCCGGTACGGCTATGCATGGATTTAGCAGTACAACTCACATAAATTTATTATTTTTCCACTGAAAAAATTTAGATTCTGAAACTCTGAGGTTCTGTGATATCCGGAAAACCCTCAATATTATCACCACTTAAGTGTATTTTATTCTTTTATTAGACTTTTAAATGTAAATCATTAAAACTCCTAAGAAATTGAATCTGCATAAAACTATCCTCATTTAAAATATCATAACCTTGAAATATCCTTAAAGTAAAGGGCACCATCTACATTTACTAATTTCCCACAACGTTTACCAAAAAGGGGTTTTTCATGAAAGTCTTGTTCCTGGCGTATTTAATACGCCAACATTAAACTATAATTAATTATTTAATACGGGAACTTAAACTCAAACTTCGCAAAAAAATTTAATGGGATATGTTAATCTATTACCAGTTTTCCATAAGGATTGAAACCATAAACCTGCATCTATTGTGAGCGTTGCTCTTACCAGTTAAGTTGTGATAACTATAAAAATGCATGTATAAAAAAAGTTCGTTTGCACTTTTCATTTATAATATGGTAATTTGGACGACAAACTTATTATTGGCATCATATTGTGTTAAAACTAAAGTAAAATATCAATTTTAATTTACTTAATCCGTTCTTGAGATATTTGTTGAAAAAAATCATGAGCATGAAATTCTGTGAAATTAAATTCGTTACGCAGGAGCTGCGTCAACTTAGCCATTTCATCATAATAAATACAGTAACAAGCTTATTAGCGAAACAAGAATTAGAGGAAAAACAAAAAAGAATGAGGCGATGAAAATGACTAAACTGCCAAACTGTACGACAGCGAAAAGGAAGAAGGTGCAGAAGAAAAGCGTTCAGTACGATTATTCTGATGATTCGCCTGAAGAAAAAACTAATATTTTTTTACAATAGGGTGTTGCAAACCCTGTTGTTATCACAATGGACCATATCGTCCAATTTTGAGGAAATTAGTGCACTAGCACAGCTAACATAATCCATATATAACATTTTAAAACATTTCCATTCCTGGTTTCCAAGTGAAGAGTAAAAACTTAAATAATTATTCGGAAATTGCAATTTATTGATCTAAAAATATCCATAGATTTAAAAAAAAAAAATTCGAAACTACTTCAACGTTCTGGAAAAAAAAAAATCAAACGAATAGGTACCTATAAAACGAATTTATAAATAAAATTTATATGCTTTTATCTTGATTGAATATCATGGTTGAAATAGCATTAAAAAATTTATCATATCCGTCAGAAAAAAATGTTTTGGGTATTGCCAAAAATTAATTCACTTCAATAATTTTTTTAACATTAAATAAATACAAATGTTCATATACATACACATGCATACATACATAAATGTATTATTGTATATCTATTAATATTCTATTTTCACAAATGAAAAATTGAAAGGATTTTTTATTTCATATAAATAAATATTTATTCAAAAGAATTTTCCATTTCCTTTCTCGAATATTTCCATAATCATTCTGCACATACACATATAACATATTATACCATATAAATGTAGTATATAGATATATATATATATTGCTGAAAACGAGGACAGTCATCTTTATATTTGCAATCCATGAGTGGACATCGACAATAAAGTCGTAATCTATGAAAAACAGGAAGAAATCCCAAATCGTTCACAACGTAACGTCTATATTGCTGATGCTCCTTCACGTTATAGGGTTGACATTTTATATATTTTGTGTCTCTAACACAATATCTTTATGCTTTTTCTGTAGCGAAACATAACGAATCGTATAATCTATTGCAACTGTTACATAGGTTGATTTAAAAGTACTTATACTAAAATAATAATTACTTTTAGTATCAGAGTTTTGAAATTTTTCCACCAAATGGGAAATAAATTTGGGATATCAAAAATGTAACAGTATAAATATTATTATAGAAACATATTTTTAATTGTTGATTTTAACGTCAAGAAGTATATATCCACACTACTATATAAATGTGAAAATAACTCTGTTTGTTTGCGACCTCTTCACGACTAAACGGCTAAACGGATCGTAATGAAATTTGGCAAGGAGATAGATTATATCCTGGGGAACGACATAGGCTATCTTTCGTCTCAAAAAATAATCTTGAAGAGGGTGAACATTAAAAAAAATACATACAGTCGAACATAGAATCTCCTCATTTTTTGGAGTCAGTTAAAATTTTTATTGATTTTATCATTTCTACAGAAAATTCAAAAATAAACTATAAAATTATTTTATTAAAATTTTTTTTCAATTTTGAAATGTCAACTATGATTGTCGTTTCCATAGTTACTATAAACTATAATAGCACACTATATATCGTTGTATATCGATATACATATACAGTAGAGTCTTATTAATCTAGCACTATTAAAAAGTGTCGGATTAGTGAGACTCTATCATATATATATATATATATATATATATATATACTAATATATATATTAATATTAATAACATTAATATATATATATATATATATATATATATATATATATATATATATATATATATATATATATATATATATATATATATATATACTTCTCCATTTTAATAATAATCATTTTCTAGGCTAATTTTGACCCAATCAGTACGAAAATCAGGTTCATTTTAACGTCCGACCAACATATTTCAAAATTTTGCCTTCTCAATTCATACAGTTTGGAATTTTGGCACTATGGGTCTGATACCTTGAAAACCGTTAATCGTATCGTATTTTAACCAACGCCATCGTTTTCCCTAGGTCCAAATTACCTTAAAACGAAGTTTTTATTAAAATCGGGGACAAAAAATTTTCCTCCAATAATAGCGATTTTCTTAAGGGGTACGTACCCCTTAGAAAAAATGTGAAAAAAATGAAGAAAATTTTTCTTCTCCATTTTAATAATAATCATTTTCAGGCTAATTTTGACCCAATCAGTACGAAAATCAGGTTCATTTTAACGTCCGACCAACACATTTCAAAATTTTGCCTTCTCAATTCATACAGTTTGGAATTTTGGCACTATGGGTCTGATACCTTGAAAACCGTTAATGGTACCATGCGGACGAAGTCGCTGGAGACAGCTAGTATTATATATGTCTATTTTTGTCTCTTTGCCTCTTTACAAATAAATGCATGTCCTTGCTAAAATTATGTATGTTTAACATATACACTATACAGTGTTGAATTTTTGAAATTTAATAGCTAGTCTTCAAGATTATATCCTGTGTACATGTATACAAAACTAGAATTTACCTTACTCTGCCAATTTCAATATAGATTAAAATACTATTATATATTAATGAATCGATACAAGAGAGGTGATATCACACTGTGACATGAAAAATCTATGGTGTTTCCCCTATCAGGGTTAGACTGAGAAAACTCTCTGTTAAAGCACTTCCCAGGCCTATCTTATTTTGGAAGCGTTCCCTACGAACATCTGATGGGTATTCCGGCTTCTGATTCTCTTGTGTATTAGAGCGAAACAGTCCTGCTACCAGTTCCTCAACTTGTGCTTTAAGTGTACAATGCTCCATGAGGAAACATGCGGCAGCCATGTTATTTTTTTCAAGATGACGCAGATTTTGGACTTTTTTTTTTTAAAATTCTTGAATATTTGTTACTAATTTGATGCCGATATAACAACAAGAAGAGATAGGTTAATCAAGGAATTAGGTTAATCACTTAATTACTTCAAATTTATGATTTATATTTTTGTTATTTTAAATCTTAAAGTTTATATTTAACTCAAATGTAGTCTGTTAAGATTACCATATGTTAAAATTATTAAGTTTGTTGTTAATTCGTTTAAAATTAGTGTTTATTTCCATCGTTTTTTGTTACATTCTTCTTGCTTCAAGAAATTTTCTTAATATGACAAAAATGTATGTGTCTATTACATAAATACCTAACATTGAATAATATAATAGTTCAAAATAGTTAATAAGATTACAAATATTTAAATCATCTATAAATACTATGTTTATATCTATGATGATTTCAATACATTCACCATCAACTCTATACACATATACAGAACTTTCAACTGCTTCCAATGAATATTATTCAGTGTTGACCAGTAGAGAGATAGCAAGTGTATATATATATATATATATATATATATATATATATATATATATATATATATATATATATACTAAACTTACTATTCGAACTACCCTTAACCTATTATATACTTCAATGTTTATGGAGAAGGTAAGGTAGAACAGGATTCTTTTCTCCCTAAAGACCACATATATCTTTTAGCAATGAATCAATGGAGAAATTTCTCGTCTATATACATATAAAGCTATGAAATCAACAGTGAATTTAAATAAACGACCACACATACGTATTTTTTTTTCACGAATGAATCCAGGGAGGAATTTCCTTTATAAAATGGTTTTACCAAGATCAACAATAGTGAATTTTTTAGAAACAAACAAATGTTTATGTTGATTGTAAATAATATTTATTTTATTGTTGAGATTTTTATCAGTAAATAAAATAGGATGTTAATAAGAATTATCAGTTTATGAAACTGTCACCAAATTAGTAACAAGTAACATATCCTGCGACAATATAAGAGTAATTTTAATAAGAGTAAAATTTACAGAAATAATTGTGAATGAAGGAAATTTTAACAAAAGCAATTTCAATATAATTTAAAATTTATTATATTTTAAATCTAGTATATTTTAATCTAGTTAATTTTCTATTTATTTTTACTTTTGTCTGTTGATCTCGACTTTAGATCTATTTCTAATTGTCAAAGAGTAAAGTACGACTAGCTAATTATACTGATGATGACTACATTGTAGTCGAAATACGTATTTATAATACAAAAAACTGATCTAGGTAAAGAGGCCGAATTTGAAATTTTATTTCAAAAACCTAGAGTTCTCACTAATTATCATTCGATAATATAATGTTTATCAGTTTATGATAAACTAAAATGTTTTTTTTTGTTTTTACAATGAAAATTTTGTTTTTTCATTGTGCTAGCCACTAACAGTGAATAAAAATTACATATATATTCTACTCATACTATGGTATGTAATCCGATATAAGTTATGGGTTCCATGTTTCAAAATCAATCCTGTGTTTTTACCTTATCTTTCATTTTTCCCTGATACTAAAAATACGTCTCAAGTTTAAACAGAACTTTCAAAGTCAGCCACTGGATAAAATCCGTCTCACCGATAATTGTTTTTTTTTAATATAATTTTTATTTATTTTTCTATATTTTCTGGTAAAATGGTTTTAATATTCGGATCGGGTCGGGAAATAAGAATAACGTAAAACTGTTTAATCAAATTGGTTAACAGGACATATCATTTAAATTTTTTGACGATACACAATTTTTAAGGGATTGCAAAGTGTAAGAAAAATCTCTCGCAAATTTAGAATAGTCACATTTCTATACTTTCAATTCTCAAAATCTCTCACCCCCCAAATACTTGAAACGGGTTAGCAAAATATTATCTAAATCTTATATCTCAAGAAATGTGCCAACTGAAGGGAAAATGATAGAGAGCGTCTGTTCTCTGTAATTTTATCTTTATTTTTTAATTACCAAGAAAACGGAAATGTTACAATTATGTCTTTAAATACTGATGTTTTTATTATAGTGAGTGTACTGTTTTACTTACATGGACATACAGATGTATGTAGGAGGAACTAAACATATGCATTTATGAATAACGTGTTCTACAATAAATACACATATTTGAGTTAAAATAATGGCAAAATTAGAAGGTTTATGAAAATAGTTGTTTGGTTTTCAAAAATGAAGATTCTTTGTTTTTTGGAGTCATTTTATATCTATAAAATAGAACAAATATTTTAGATTTTCGTAACCATAATTTAGAAAATATAAGATAATTTATTATCATATATTTTCTGATGAAGGAACTGTGTTTCGAAACTAAAGCGTATTCTAAAGATTTAAAGTGACTTCAAGTTAAATAAAAACGTTAAATTTTCCTGTGAAAAGCATATTTATAATTCAACCCGTAAGAGATATAAAACGATTTTTTGTATTGAGGGTCGTAGATTGACGAAAATCCATTATTATTAATAAATAAAACAAAAATTTGAGATTTTCCTAACAATAATTTTACTTTGACTATATAGTTTCGATAAACAGTTTCTTCATCAGAAACTATATAACAAAGCAATTGTTATCAAATGAGTTGTTATTTTCAGTAGTTTTTCAAGTATTTATTACAGGTTTTAAATTTTATTATTAAAAACGTATTAGGTATCTCTTTCGGAACAATACTAATTATAAATAAATCAAGTGAAAATGATTCGGATTAGGTGTGTATGAAACATAAATAAATTTAAAATTGATAAATAAGTTTAAAAAAAATTATTTTTTGTTTTAATTCTGATTATCCTGTTAACCATATAAACATAAATAAATAAAAAATATATTTTTAACAATCATATGACATAATAACATAATAACATATACAGATTAATTAAATATATATCGAAATTGAATAAAATATATAATCCCCTCATTTATTTCATATCGAAAAATAAAAAAATTTAACGGAATATTAAAACGATGAAAATATACAGGGGAAAACACAAGGGAATATAGGGGAAAACATGATTACATTTAATAATATAAACAAATATTTTTTCATGTAGAATTTATATTTTTTAACCCATTCAATTTTTAAACTTTGATTTGTTTTGTTTCATTTTTTCTATTCAAAGGCTACGTAGGTACTGTCTGTTATTGTTTGTATCTGCAAACATATTTTGTGTATATTATGTCCTGCAACAATTTTAAATAGTAATAATCTATTTAACACAAAATATAATTGTCAAATAATACTTAAAAGAGGCCAGATTTAATGTTTATTATCGATATAAAAAAATTTTATACTCCCCTTGGTAATTTTTCTAGGCAAATGACTTTGCACCGTATTTAAGGCGAATATATTTTTCGATTTGATAAGATCCATCCAGGTTGAACACCCATTTTACTGGTATTATAGTAGATCAATAATATGATATCCGTTGTGAAACTATTTGTATTTCAAATAATTGATATAAATTTGAGGTCGTTAATTCTGTTCCTGGAATGGATGGATACTACACAAGGATACCGAACACCATGTAAACAGAAGTGTCGCTTCTATGCCGGAAACAGTGGTGAGAGTATATGGCCCGAGTTTTAATTGAAAAACATTACGCATTTATATAGTATTATAAAAATTATTTGCAGCCAAAGTATTTTTTCAATAAAATCCTTTTTTTAATAAATGATAAGTAATTTCAATTTTCAATAAGGAATTAGTTGAAACAAATTGCTTACTTCAAAATAATCACTACGAAATAAAACTGGTTACTTGCTTACTTCACTCCTATTTATTATACTATATTCACTTCGGTACGGATGAACAACTAGCAATGGCATAAAAAGTAAATATTATTATTATCATTTCGTTGCCATATTTTGTCAATTCTCCCGTTTGAGTTCGGTATCCTTGTGTAGTATCCATGCTGGAATGTATCTAGTATTATTCAAAAGATTGAACACCGAGTTTGTGGCTCAATTAAGTTATTTGGTTGGAAACGGATAGACAGATATATAAGTAGAGATGCTCAGTATTAAGAAGTCATTTTTCTGATCTAATAATTCATGAAATTTTCAATATTTCCAAAAATTTATTGAAAATGTTTTTGTTGTTGTTGTGAAAATTTCTGTACTTTACATTAAAATTTTCGTTGATACATTATAATGTACATGTTTCTAATATCATTTTTTAAATGTATGAATTGAAATATACGGATGTCTTGCGAATAATACATAAAGAATTTTATAGTTTTTAAATTAACGTCTTATATCTTTAAATGGATTCCTGATTATCCTTTTTGTGTTAGCATCAATAACTATGTTTGTTGTAATTGGCTATGCAGTATATTTTATATTAAATGAAGATATTTTTGTCGTATAAGGTATTTTATATAGAGGATATCGTCAAGTTAAGCCATTAGGATACGAAATTTGCAACAATGTTTTTTAGACAAACGTACATTTTTATTGTGCTAACGAGTTGAAGGCAGGCATACATTTATCTGTAGAGAGAAAAAAAGAATATGATAATTCTTTCTAAAAATTAGAAATAATATATGTCTATTTCTTTTTCTCTTTACAAATAAAATTATGGCTCTTCAACTAATTTAACCACAGTTGCAAACTACCGTATCACAATGTCTAGTCTTTCCAATTACAGTCTGTAAACAAAAGACTGTTCAAGTTATTATACTGTCAAATGTTAACCTAACGTGAGCAAATATCTATGTAAAATTTACATAGACATTTACCATCAATTGACGGACCTCTCTAAGAATACGACGAAACATATTACATGCGTTACGGGCAGGGTTTAAAAGAAAATTTGTTTATCTAAAAACTTTATTTAGCAGTCACTGTCTACTTTTCTATAATAATGATAATAATAATAATGGGGTTTAACCTTCGTTTTTGAGACACAACGGTCTATAACTGAGATTACCCACATCATTATTTTTCAACCTTTTTTACTTTACATTTTGATGATGTGAGTGGAGGATCAGGAATTCGTATGCAGACTAGGAATTGGTAGGTGTGCGGCTGCAGCCGACTTTGATAGGAACTATGCCGATATTCATCTGGAGTTCGTGAAGGGAAACTGTAGAAAGCCTTCACAAGCATAGCCGGTTACTTCGTTCTTGTCCATACCACTTTTCTAAAAAGCATCTGAATTCACAGTAACGGTATTTGCGATATTTCTACAAAAAAAATTACGTAGGGGATAGAAAACTTGTATCCTCTGCTTGAAATTACGTCCTCTTAAGCATTGTAAATACTCTGACATAATATACAAGTTTTCAAAAGCTTATAAAACTTACCACTATAAGTGGAGTAATAAAAACAACAACTAACCTGTAAAAGAAACGAATTCTCACATTAACTAATAAACAACATTGAACATAGTACACTGTAAAAACCTAAAGAGTCTTAAACCGAACAAATTACAACTGAAACAATCCTTTTCTTTTTCAACTGCAATTTTCAAATCTCCCACTTATAACGTAATCTCTCGGTGGGGATTGAAACTAAGAAAAGTGATCAGGATGTAAAATAAAGTTTTTTTCAAATATCTCGACGATTACGTGTTTTTTCGCAACTATTGGCAAAACGATATTCAAAATTTGTGACATATATTTAAACTTGTGTGTCGATCATATTATGAGATTCCAAAATAAGAAATGTTAAATTTATTTCAGTTATAATTTGTTCAAGGTCGAATTTTATTTTGAACCTACTAAAAAACACAATCGAAATATTGAATTTTAGTTTTATAATAATCCTGTCATTAATCCGCGCCCATTTTGTGACTTCGGAAATTTGTTTGGTCGTTGATATACGGTTGAGATACAGCCTTATGAACCAATACAAATAATAATAATTTAAATTCGCACACATGGCCCCAGAAGTTATTATTTTGTTTGACATAAATGTTTGTAAACTCAAGTAGTTGACAAATACGTGATGTGTGAGTTTTTTCGAACCTTAACTAATGGTACTAATAGTGCTACCAGCATCAACCACAAAATTGAGTTTAGATTTGTTAATTGTGCTGTGATATTTTTTTTCCCGAAATTGTATAACTTTCAAATCAAATACTTGAGTTTAGACACATTTATGTGAAACAAAATACTGTGAAAGAAAACAAAAAAGCATAAATTTCGACTTTATGCTACAACTTGATTTTAAGCAAACCATACGAATCAGTCGCGGGTCAATTTCCTAGTATCTGTTGAGACATAGCCATTCATATTGTTATGCATACATTAACAACCCAGTGCCCCCCCCCCCATGGATATAATAAAGATTTTTTTTAGAACTAAATTATTCAAATGTTTCTGATATAATAAAGATTTTCGAATCGCCTTTACGTGTGTGTCATTAGTAAATTAATTGCTGTAATAGCAAGTTGAGATTTTCTTTTACATATATCTATTTTCCAACATTCTGTGAGTTTTTCTTGTTCTTTGTATAGTAGTTTTTTTATAATACTATGTTTAAAGTAGAAACTTTTCAATATCTGTATGAAACTTATCGACTGACCACAAAAACCAAACACACACACAAATACACTTACACACACATACACAGATATATCCTTCATCATAAATTGTCTTCATTGAATATTTTCTGTCCAATGTTCGACGTCATTTTATGTCCAAAAATTATAAGACGTATGAAGTTGAAATATTATACAGAGATGGATTTTCGGAATGTATGCAATTTTTTAGTACAATATATCTTACAGCAGGGCTGGCCAACCCGCGACCCGGGGGCCTGCTTTGATCATTTGTCCGGCCCGCGAGATTTATCACACTTTACAAAACAAAAATTTTAAAATACAAATTTTATATTATTATATATTTATTTACATTTATCATTATATTTATCTATATTTACATGTAAGAATTATTAATAGTAAACACAATAATGACAACTCATTAGGTTTCAATTTTTTACTCCAAAAAAATGTCTATAGTGTGTCAAAATCTAATATGGGAATATATAATTTTATATGCAGCCCGCAGAGTTATGATACATTTCCAAAATAGCCCGCAAGATCATTTGGGTTGACCACCCCTGTCTTACAGGAAGAGAGTTATTCTCTATTCAATTTTACGAATTGCCTCTCTTTAAACGTTAAATAAGTTAATAATAATAATTTTTCAAACTGAAGTTGTAAGCCGGAAAATTGTAAAAAGTACTGAACAAGTTGTAAACCGGACAGTTGTAAAAAATAATGAACAAATTTTAAAGCATAAAGCTGTTGTATATGTAAGCTTGTCAGCTTAACCTATATATTCATGTTTATATCCCGGTATAGCTGAAAAAATATCTCAATTAAATACAAACTATTTTATTAAAAACATATCTTTATCATTATTAATAGGAAAATAACTATTTTCCACGTATAGTTTTGACTATCAATGTTTTTTTAGATATTTACCCAAAAGGGAAGTTTTTCATGCAGATGTATGTAGTATATGTCTTTATCCCGCATTCTAGTGAAAACAGTGTTTAATGGGCCCAATAGAAGAAAAAATTTATGTTTTGAAATTGGACTGTACAAAATTCCATGTCCAAGCTATTTGTTTAAATATTTAAAATTATTATAAAGGGTACCAAATATTGTGCTTATTGGCTACATTTTGTAACGGTAAATCTTACAATTTTAGCCAAGGACTTTCAAATTCTTTGACAATATTTCGAAAAAAGTGAGTTAGTCTTAGATACAATATATTTATTAAATACAGCTTATTTAATAATCGTACAACTTATTTAATAATTGTATTTTATACTCGGCCTTGCGCACTACCGTGCTCTAGATAATAAATACCAATTTTAACGAGAAGATTTTTAATAACTCGCGCGCTTGTTATTAGCGATCAGTTTTTACTCTTATGGCGTATGCTCATAACTAAAACCAAAACAGTAACTAAAAATAACAAATCCTATCATCTACCGCCAATTTTAAATACCACAATGGCACCATTAAAACAGCATCACTGTTTTGCATAAATAAGTTAGAAGAAATAAAAAATGGTCGCGTAACAGATGTGAGTTTCTTCTTTCGTCGGTTCTATTTTTTTGTTAAAAAGTTTTTATTTTTCACTTTCCAGTTCCTTCTTTTTTCGAAACATGCTATAGTGTCATTAGAACTACATAAGTGTGCCAGAAGTTTAAACAGAATCGGTTCACAGATGAAAATTCAGTGGGTGAGCAATCAATTTTTCCCTCTTTTTCTGCCCCTAGGGACGAAATTTTTTATTGTACCAACTTCGAAGTATACCTTATCCAATAAAAAAGGAATTATCGGACTACTCTGTAAAAATTTATGCGTGGTCATACATAAAAAACAATATATAAATATATATATATATATATATATATATATATATATATATATATATATATATATAAATAAATATATATATATATATGGGTTAACTTGAGAACCCCCTTCATTTTTTTCGGTTAAAAAAATTCAAATTTCGATATTGAGTGTTACATATTGAGTGTTACACCGATTATGATATTTGTTCTTCAGTGGAAGCGCTGGGATGTCTTATTTTCTATTTTTTTGTGACTAAAATTTGAAATTTTTTCTTCAAATTTATATGGTACCAAAGTCGAAAGAAACCCTATACAACAAAAAAAAAGAATTATCAAAACCGGACTACTCTGTAGAAAGTTATACATGATCATACATTTAAAAAAATATACAGGTTGAATTGAGTACCTCCTTCTTTCGTCGGTAAAATATATCTTTCTATCTTGTATGCACCGTTCATTTGTTCAACGGGTTTCAACAAGTATAATATATAAAGATAGTAATACTACTTGTCATTATATATAACTTTATATATGGATTTTATTGATTCACTATTGAAAATCTTTTTTCATTTCAGTTTTTGTCTGTATAAATAGCTTTATAACTGTATATTATTGGTAACCACAAATACAACAATATATGTGACGGTGTGTGCCTTGAATTATTCAATTAAATCTTTTACAGAGAAGTTTCAATCAATTTTCTTTATTAGTTCCACTTTTTCATTTCTTTTTAGGTATTATTTTCTAGAATTGATTACTGTGAATACTTGGATAATTAGTTATTCGAGGCATCACTTTAGGGGTTATTTTCTGTTTGATAATAATATATAGGCTCTATATGTATATGCAATACAAAAAGAAAATTAATTAAAATCTTTTAATGTGTAATCATTTTTGTGAATAGTACGGGAGACTGGTATCATTTGCACCTAACAAAATTAAGGTTTTTATCGATTTTTCTTAAATAATAAATTTAATTTATTTAAAATCAGTTAATTATCAATTAATTTAAAATCACAATAGTTGATCACAGCAACAATCAACATTGTTCAGTTAGAATTGAATGATTTATCGTAAAACGAAACTAATTTAGATAGTATATTTTGGGGTCTAAAAAGTATTGCACTTCGACCTTATGGTCCATTGTTCTCCCCCTTATACTCCAGTCCAACGAGATTCGCTTCTCCCATATGTTGACAATAGCCAGGAACTTGCTTATCAGGTCTTCCTGAAGGTTCATATATTCGGGATGAGATGCACCGAATATCCTGTATCTGCTTCAACCTAGAAGTTCGCAGTCAAAGATTATGTGGCTGGATGTTTCTTCCTCCTCGCCACACAATCTGCACACAATGGAACCGTTATGGAGTCCCATTGTGTGCAGATGCTTCCGCAGAGAATAATGCCCGGCAATGAATCCGGTAACCCTCCGCAGTTGCATCCTGGTCAGCTTCAGTGCATCGAGAGATAGCCTCTTGGTTGCACCCTGAAGCAGTACTTTTTCACAGTGATCACGGTGTTTAGCATTTGACCACTCGTTGATCACCTGTTTACATGCAATATTTGGAGTCCCTTAAATAGGCTCTGGGCCTATGAAGGGAATTCCTACTCTCTTCTTTGATAATGCATCTGCTTTTTCGATTCCTTCAAAACCACTGTGGCCCAGTGGTTTCGAAGGACACACACAAAATTGATCGTTTTTGAGTTATCGTATTTGGATATGCGGAAATGGACTAATTAAGTCATTATACATATGCACACCTATACCATCAATTTTTTTCTACTATCAATAGAATATAATTAATATACCCTGGTATATAATATATATACTGGGTATAAAAATCTTTTTGAAATATGATCGACATGTATACGATACTTTAATGAACTTGATATTTGAAAGGAAAACGAAAGGACAGAAAACAAAGCACAGAAAACATTTAAGAAAATTCCAGAGTCTGATGTACACCTTACTCAGTCATGTAAGTTAAGCAATTTGATAAATGTGTTCAATTATTTACTATTTATAATCACATGGATCACAATTGTAAATCATTACAAATCGATGAGACATAAAGTAAAAAAATCCTAAAAATTAGGGAAAAATTTTTGTCTCCGATTTCTATAAGAACTACTTTTGAAAATTTAAGCTAATTGGAACCCCGGAAAACGATACTGTTGGTTAAAATATGATACTATTAACAGTTTTCAAGATATAAGACCCATTGTGCTAAAATTAAAAACTGTATGAATTGAGAAGCGAATATTTTGAAATGTGTTGGTTGGACGTCAAAATGAACCAGATTTTCGTACTGTTAATAATAATGGTGATATTTGACAACATAAGTAATACTGTCAATGATATGTACAAGTTGGCTCTTACGTCAGAATCGTCTTTGGTGTAGTTTGAATTTGACAAATATTGTATTGTTTACGCTTAAGTTTACACAAATACTAAATATAAGGCGTTTTTTAACTAAAAAAACATGAAAATCATTAATTTTTCTATTCTCCCAATAAATTTGGCATAACTAAGTGACAAAGACCTGTAATGGAAGCAAAACAATGATTCGCGAAAAGAAAACTCCACTTCCATCACAGTAATAGGAATTACATGGTATTCCTAGTTTCACCAAATATTTTGTGTTAATAGTTTATGCTAATTTTGTTGAAACTGTCCAAACAATATGAATGTAGTACGAAGTACTGTTTATGGCAAAAAGGAAAAAATAACTATTGAAAATTTTTTTCTTCTATATAAATGAACTTGAAATGATATTAAATAAATCTTAAGACTTTACGAACAAGTTTTTTCTTAATAAATTAAATAATAAGCTAAAATAGAAATTGAAAAGAAATAAGAAATAAAAGTTTTGGTTTATATGAAAAAATACTATCATCCATTCTTTTTGTTCCTATTATTCTATACGAAAATTTTCGTTATACTTAAAAAAAATTCTTTAAAAAAATAAATAAATAAATAAAATAATACAATACCACTATCGTGAAGATTTCGCAATAAGATACACAACAAGGCTGAAAAAAAAGGAAGTATCCGGAAATATATCGCCCTGCAGGGATTCATAAACACTAACATTTTTTTTTCACCTCATCATGGAATATATAGTCGAAGTTGTATATAGTGGTATATCGTACCATTTTTGTTTTTCTCTGCTTTAATATATTTTTCACCAAACATTTATTTCTATCTAATACAAACACAACGTATATTACTATTTCATTCTATATACAGAGCGTTTAAAAAGAAAAAAAAAACTTGTAATTATACTGGAATTATTTTATTCACACCACGGCTAGTAATACAATTTACAGTGTTGTAAGAGCGTCCAGCCCAACGCCTTTCTCGAAGCTAAAGTGTATACTCTTTTTAGCAAGTTTTTATGTGTTTTTGTCTGTTTCTCAGTTACTATACACGTGGAAAGATAAAATCTCAGAAAAAAGTTACATAAATTTATGCCGCTTTTTTATAGAAAAAACTGAAATGTGAACATTTCGGCCACAATGCTGACCGACTTTAAACGAAACAAAACGACTTTAAACGAAAGTATTTTGAGAATAAAAATTAAAAAAATTCTGAAAACATATCCAATGTAGGGTTTTACAAAAGTTACCAAACTCCCAAAAACATTCCTACATGTAGATTGTAATCCACTTAATAAGTCGGAAAATCTGTAAAAGCGGTGGAACAGCACCAATTTTAAAATACTTTTTTTTTCCTGGATTCCTTAGACCTTCAGAAACATTCATCCGCATTAATCCCTGCATTACCTCAAAAATGAGAAAATTATGGTCATTTCTCCCCTCACAAAGCACCCCATATAGCGAGACCACGCTTACTTGCTTTTGGACCTCAGATTCGTAATCAGCGATCCCGAAAACCCACTGAGAGACGATTTCCGAGGGGAAATTTTAAATTTTCAAAATGTTTTTATCACTGTTACTATTTCGGGTGCTTTGGGAGGAGGCAAATTATCCTAATTTTCACATTTTTCGAGGTAATGCAGGTTGATGAAAGTTCCTAAAGGTCTAAGGAATTCATCGAAAAAAGAATATTTTAAATCGGTACTGTCCCATCAGTTTTCCAGATTGTATAGAATTTTTCGGCTTATTTACTGGACTATTGATTCAAATTAGAGAAACGATATCCAAATTTCATAAAAATCTATTTTATCCCATTTAACTGAATTTACTGCACCATATTTACTTCGAGGTATTATTTATTATACAGTAAAATTAGAAACATGTAATAGTTAAAAATAATGCTTAAAGATGAGTATATACTAGCCAAAGAGCCATATCAGCATGTCATTTTGAGGTATATGATAGAGTCATTTATAAAACATTTTCTTATATATGGCCATATCATATGCCCTTATGCCCATTTTTACACGTGAAAGTTTTCAATCGCAATAAAAGTATTCAATATAAATGAACTTACTTTGCTATGCTCATGCAGAAATATATCAATCGCATGTTTTGTTAACAGCTATAATTCTCCACTTGTTAAATATTTCTTTCCCTGTCAACCACTCCAGTCACATGATCAGAGTAAACCAATCACAAGGAAGTACAATATCAATATATCGGATACACTACTTATATATTAAATTACATGTAATATTTCTTCAAAAATAGTAAGATTTCTTCTCTATTTCATCAAACTGAAAATAGTTACTTGAAATAATTATTGATGCAAGGATATTGCAAGGATGGAATAATTATTTTATCACATGTCCTGGACCGTCCTCCATTAATTTTTATCGTATGCGCTATAACCCGATCTGGAATCCGCTGGGCTATAATACAAACTCAAACGATATCAATTCACAAATAGTACTTTACAGTCCATTACAGCTATGGCAAATTCTTGATAACATAGTTCACAGACAATTTAGACTATCACGTTCAAACCCTGCTCAGAGCATTAGTAAAATAAAATTTTATATTATAAGGAAAGTCTTGTGATAATTATTGAAAGTCTAGTGAAGTCCAGCAGGCTAAATCACAAAACGGATATAACCAAGAAAATAAACGTAGACCGTATAAGAGAGCTGTTAGGGTCACCGAGATGGTTAGGCACAGAGGTAAGTTGAATAACATGATTGCAACAGAAATTTCAAATGTTCCTGAATCCATTGTAAATAAAGGATGTCATCTTAAAGTATTTACTATAAAATTATAGTAAACTTTTTGACAGCATAACCACAAGATTAGGAAAAATATGTATCAATACACTATATCAAATAAAATTGGATCGAAAACATTGCATATTGCTTTAAAATTAACTCTCCCTGATGAAATTGTCACTTTTAAAAGCATTATATATTTCTCATAAGCATGTCTCATTACCACTTTCTTGGAAGACTTATGAAACGAAGAACGTCTTCTTTATCGTTTGATGCATACACACTTGAAACATGACATACTTTTTCTAGTACATGTAGTATGTATAGCAAAAAACAACATACGTGTAGTAAGTTTTCTCTCCCCTCAATTTCTGAACACTCATTTTTACTATGCTATGCGTTACGTTGATCAAATATTTTTTATTATTCGATGTGTTTTTAGTGATTTCGTGTGTATATCACTAGCAGGATTGTCCGAGACCGACAGTTCAATTCGTTTTTTCCTTTTTTTATTTCGTAATATTATATTATCTTTATGTTGTGCTTGTAAATAAAATGGAGAATCTATTTATGGAATTTGATACGTGTGATTTTTTTATCTCTATACTTTGAAGAATTTTAGAGAATATCTAAATTATTAATATAATGTTGGTATAAATATTCTATTAATTAATTCGTTTATTTTATTTTTACTTATTTATTTTTTTAAATCGATATCAACGTTAAATAGCTCCATTTTATTAAATTGAAATATATATACACGGTGTAAAGATGCAAAAACAAACAAAAATGTTTAATAATGTTTTTCGATTTGACGCTTAGTTTTTGAGATATAATTAATTAAACATTAATAAATTCAACCAATCACATTTGCATTTTCGAATTTTTGCGGGTGTCGCTACACTTATTGATAACTCTAATTGGTGGAGAATGCGCTCTATGATTGGTGGAGAAGGGCGGCCACAGTAGAGCCTGCTAGAGTAGCGACAATCAGAGTTCGCAATAAGTGTAGCGACTCCCGCAAAAATTCAAAATGCAAATTTGATTGAATTTGTTAATAATGTTTAATTAATTATATCTCAAAAACTAAGCTTCAAATCGAAAAACTTTATTGAACTTTTTTGTTTGTTTTTTTGCAGGTTTACACCGTGATTTTCAGAATGAATTTCAGAACACTCTGTACATACCTATATGTAACAAGGAAAAAAAATCTACGAACTGACTGACAGAAAACGCACAGTCTGGACCGGGGGGTCTAGAAACATTTTTGCACATGAGCTATTGCTATAACGTAGGTAAGCACTGAGAAAGGATTTTCGGAAATTCATACCTAGATAGGGGATGTTAGTTTGTATGGAAGTTCGTCTTCTTTGAAGTTACAGATTAAAATAAGGGACAAAAGTTTCTATGAGAAGTGCATTACGTTTGAAGTTATGGTTTTTTGACTTCTGTTTATAAAAAAAGTCTATTGTATCAGTGTTTTAGGAAATTCATCCCCTAAGCGTGTAAAATAAGTAACGCAAGTTTGTATGAGAAGTACGTCATTTTCGAAGTTAGAAACGTGGAAGTATTGAAGCTTTTTACATGTGAGAAAAGTCGCATGGCTATTGATATGTTGCCGCAATAGCCATGAAAATCCTATTAGGCACACAGCTAGTCTATTCATAATTTTCACATATTGAATTTGCCAAAACATCACTTAACTATAATTAAAAACCCAACGAGCTTTTTTGCCTTTCTATGTATAAAATGGAGTCCAATTTTTATATCGAATACAATACAATTTTATTTCGAATAGATTTGGCCAAAAGATTTTCTTCAAAAACCAAATAATATCGGATTATATTGTTTTTTTGAATATATTTTGTATTATATTTCGTTTTTGACTCCCAAAGCGTCTATAGATAAAACTGAGAAAAATAATCGTTCCAAAAGGAAATTGTAGGACACTAAATTGAAAAATAAAATCGAAAACAATACGCTTTTATAAGTTACACAATAAAAAGAAAAGAATAAGAAAATTGTAAAAGTAAAAATTTAAAAGAAACTTAATAAATGATTTTCTTTCTAATCAGAAGAGATATCGATCAAAAAGTGAATAAATAAATAGTAATAGTCGTATCAGCCGTAAACGGTAAGTGATACAAAAAAATTAATAAACAAAAAAGAAAGAAAAGGAAATTCAATTATCTACAAGAAAGGTTATTAACAATTTTGGCGTAAAATGGCAGCACCTCCGGGGTCGAAATTTGTAATTATTTTGTTCACTTACATTCAGTACGAGATACTGATTCTCTTTTTTTTTTAAATAACTCCTGTAATGTAATGAAGCGCAATATTCTCTATTGATTGTACTATTATACGTTGCCATGAACTTGATAAGTTTGAAACACCCACCGCTTGTATTTGCAATTTAGTATGATGTACACAAATATCTATTGGATTCTACATATTTTAAATACACATATCTTTTATTTTATCATCAAGAAATATGCAGCAGTATGAAAAGATTTGCTAAAGTATGTATAAAGTATTAACTATATAATTCTGTAAACATTTGTATATAATGTACAAATGAATATACAACTGTGCGTATGTGGAACGAAATTTTATAATTAATGAATATAGTCCCTTGATTTATTTAATAACTTTTCCATACATAATTATAAAATAAGTTCTTTTCAACAACAGTAAATAATAATTTTACTTAAAACAAAAAACACACAATTCATGTAGCCAAACTTGAAGAAGAAGAAATATCAAACAAACATGTTAAAAGATTTTTGTCTTTAATATACAGGTGATCCATAAAAAATGATACGATTTTAGTGAATCTCCTCTACAAGGATATAGCTATTGGTGTTGTACCGATGGCAAAAATATGTGAAATAATTAAATATCATAACTAAATTTCCGGCGCTTCTGGTATTTTTAGTTCGTTAATAGGAAATTTAGGACAAGCTAAAAGGGAAGAAGTAACACAATATTTGGCAATTTTCTCATAATATTAAAAAATCGAAACTAAGAACGTTCCTTTTTATAAATAAATAACTTGTGTTTGAAACTTTTCTCATAAACTCAGTATGTACCACGTTATTTACACTTGTTTAGATAGAGAATCAAACTTTGTTTTATTAATGGACACTTCCTTTATTAATGTTTTTGATAAAAATAATTTCATGGTTAAAAATAATCATTTATTTGAAAATTTCTTTGGTTAAAAAACATTTTTGACCATTTTATTTGAAAATGGTTAAAAATGTGATTATTTCAGAATTTAAAAGTCCACGGATGACAATTTTGGATCTTGTAAGTTTTAATCACCCTCCTCCCTCCGTGGTAAAATGGTTGGAAATGGGTGGAAACATTTGTGAAAGACCACAGGAAGTGATTTCAAGGAGGAAAAAGCCTTTATCGTCCTTGAAGTCCTTAACCCAACTAAACCCAACCCAACCCCACGACAATTTAATATTATAAAAATGGTTCACAATATTTTTTACTTAAAAATGAAAAATAAAAAACACTTTTGAATTTTAAGGATGTCAAGGACGAAAAGGTTGGTGTAGTTTAGTGATGGGTTATTTTATTGGAGGGTATTGAGTTGGGGTAGTTTAGCGGGGCTTGGGGTGGGGTGAAATCCCCCGACAATTTCATATTGTAAAAAAAAACTTTTTTCGTAACCCTTAAAGAAAAAAAAAACATTTTTAAGTTTCAAGGATTTAAAGGACGAAAAGGACTTTATCCTCCTTTGAATCACTTTCTATGATCCTAGCAAACTATTTTCATCCATTTTTACTGGAAAGGGGGAGGGGTTTAAAACGATTAAGATTCTCAATTTTTTTTACAGTCCTCTAAAATGTACTTTCTCCCTATCATTAAAACATTTTCAGATATTTTATGTCATTATTTTATTTGTATAATTTTCAGTTGATCATCCTTTGCATAAACCTTTAACTTTATGGTATGTACGTCTGTCTATTCTATTAAATTATTATTTTTTATACTAAATAAATATCTGTTTTTATCTGTAATTACATCCAAAAAATTATTTTATCTGTAATATTAATAGTATAGTATATTTATAGATATTATCAGTAATTAATTTTAAAATGTATTTAAGTTACTGAGTGAGCTATTAAAATGTGTACCATGAAAAATTTCATATATAACAAAATGTTAACTTTACCATTTGTTATGTTGGTAATATAAAGGCTGTCTATTCTAAAGCCCGTATAGTATACAATCTAACTAAATTTATTCATAGTACCATGCTGAATTAAAGACAAATTAGTAACAAGTAACATATCCTGCGACAATATAAGAGTAATTTTAATAAGAGTAAAATTGACAGGAATAAATGTGAATGAAGGAAATTTTAACAAAAACAATTTCAATATAATTTAAAATTTATTATATTTTAAATCTAGTATATTTTAATCTAGTTAATTTTCTATTTATTTTTATTTTTGTCTATTGGTCTCGACTTTATATCTATTTCTTATTGTCAAAGAGTAAAGTACGACTAGCTAATTTATACTGATGATGACGACATTGTAGTCGAAATACGTATTTATAATACAAAAAACTGATCTAGGTAAAGAGGGCGAATTTTATTTCAAAAACCTAGAGTTCTCACTAATTATCATTCGATAATATAATGATTAAATAAGAACGAGCTTCTAGGAACGTAGAATACAATTCACCTGGTTTACTCATCATTAGATGTTACAAAAGTTCGCCTGTTTGACACTCATTACAAGAACAGTCTAATTTTATAAGAATGAAAGACGTTGGCAATATTATATAGATTGGATGTAGATAATAACTATGATGCGTCAGATAAAATATGGAGGAGGCGGTGCGAAGACTTGTTATTCATATCTAATAAGACCACTAGAACTTGATTTTAAAATGATTTTATTGATTGGAAGTAGATAATAACTATGATGCGTCTGATAAAATATGGTGGAGGCGGTGAGAAGACTTGTTATTCATATCTAATAAGCCCACTAGAACTTGATTTTAAAATGATCCCTCCACGTGCAAAACAGTTCAAACATAATTTCTAATAATTTCTATTCCAATATTCGTGTCTTCAAAAACATCTGCGTTGGTTGTCCTTTGCACCGTCCGTTTTTGGGTAAAAATGAGACAAATAATATTTTCTACATTCTTTATGTAGACAATTTTAGAGAAACATACATATTGTGGTTCGTAAAAAATTGTAGAACGGAATCAATACATTTAGTTAAAGCAATAACTTTATTGGATACAAACTGTAACAAATTTTTTTTTTAAATCATAACAAATGTATTCAATTTGAATTAATTACATTTCTTTAATGTTTTGTCATTAATCATTTTGCATATAGTGAAATTTTGTATGTGAACGGTCTAGATACTTAGGACATTGGTACTATACATGACTGTTTTATATTTTGAAACTATATATGTGTACACATTAATACAGCATGAGTCGAGAGGAAGGTAACAAAATATAGTATGCTAGAAGGATATTAATTTGTAAAGAAGCCTCGAATATTGTCACAGTTTGAGTGGATCAGTCTATTTTCAAAATGACGGGGAGGAAACATATATTTAATAAGTATTAAATATATGATTAAAATATGGTTTAAATAAGTTGCCCTTCTACTTTTAAATAAGTCCCCCTTACGCGCATATAATAGTCAAAACAAATTAACTCAGCGCTAGTCTACGATATCATATATGGAAGCTTAAAAAACTAAGTACTATTATCCAAATTTTTTTTAGTAAAGACATTTTAACCACTGATTTGACACTCACGGTTCGCCTCAGGGCCCATCGAATGTTGATAATCTTCGGTGTAGACACACAAAAAAGTATTATTTGTCTAGCAAAATGTATTTGATTAGCAGGGCACGTTACTTTCGTTAGACATAAATAAATAATAACAAAATTTTTAATTATATACAATAATATTTGAACAACATTTTTATTTTTAATTAAAATTACCAAATTACTATTTATTATTTAATATTGACTATTTAATATATTCACTACTGGGTAACTATTGTATGAATCACTTAAGACAGCGATTTTATTCATAATAGAAATCTTCTCCATCTACTATCTTGGCGTGATTGAGCATGTGAAAAAAATAAAATCTGCGGAGTAGGTTAGGTTAGATTTGGTTAGGTAAGAGTGGCTGTCTTGGGATGAGACATACTTGGACCATAGGGTCCGTTGTGATACCGAAAAAGGGGGTTGGCCCACCAACTACTCAATGAACCATTTGGAGCTGTTGAGAACAGCGAGAGTGCTTTGATGTCAACAGACTTAAGATCGGAGGGTCGTAAAAGAAAGCTGAGTCAGCCTTTCTTTGACCACCTATCATCTCATAAGCCCATCATCTCATGGCAAGATGACAGCTTCTGCAATAATCGTGATGCACTGTCCTGTAAAAGCCGCAACGATTTTGCTTATATAAGGTCTTTGAAGCGAGACAAGAACTTCGGATCGCCTACGATTGTACTCCGACCATATCTATCTTGTACTACCACAAGTGCGTTCCTCCCACCAACTAAGATTGGCCTTTCTTAAAATATTCTCATTCAGGAGCAGCTTGCAGTTCGCAAACGGAAATCCCGGATACCTATTGATGCATGTGCCCGACAGCCTTGTGTTTTCATTCATTTGTTCCACCAGCTTATTTAAGGACGTTCGGCAGTCATATGCTTTGAAAACCTTTGAAATCTGTAGTGTCTCATGTAATATCATGTAAACAAAGTTTAACAAATGGCTTTAACATATTGAATTCCACATTGCAGTAGAACATATACACACATAGTGGTATTTATTTAATATCAAAATTAATTTTAAAATCGATTGAGTGCCATTTTTAGTTCGAGACTTCCAATCAAATTCTAGATTTTACATTTACTAATGTTATAGTACCAAAGTTTCAAATTGTGTATCTCCAGATCAAAACTTTTCTACTTCGGTCATCAGTAGAAAGATATAGATAGATATATCTAGGGGTATGAAAAAGTACTGCACTTTATGTCCCATTGTGCTCTGCCTTCTACTTCAGTCTGACGAGATTCGCTTTTCCTATATCTTGGCAATAGCCAAGAGCCTGCTGATAAGGTCTTCCTGAAGGTTCATATATTCGGTGTGAGATTTATAAAATATTATGTATCTGTTGTAACCGAAAGATTCACAGTAAAGGAAGTGTGGCTGGATGTTATCTCGCTCATCAGTAACCTACTCTTTCTAATAAAATAAGAGTAGTGACAAGAACGTGAAAATCTAGATCTTAGGAAATGTAATCACGCTTCAGATCTTAGAAAAGTCGTCGAAATGGTTTTCGACAAATTCTCAAGCAATTCGCATTTGCGTGTGGCGACAATATTAAACTTAGGTTTAATGGTTCATACCTCTCTCCGTTCGTGAGATATCTTGTTAGCAACCACACAAACATCATATTCACCTGTAAACTCACATTCTAATTTTATTATTGATTAAATAAATAAAACCCGTTGAAAAATACGACGTTTACGTCTTCCCATCTCCTATTTAAACTGAGTTGTAATCTAAACATGACCCCAAACGTGGATGCGAATTCATATTCCGAACATTTCCGACAAGCTACACTTTTGATGATATATTATGTGGGTTCTACTAAAAATTAATCACAGTGGTGGATAATATATCTGACATCACGTGATGATCCTCCTCTTCGACTGTGGTGCGTTACCCCGGACTCACCTTATACAATATGTAGTAGGCATATGAAAAGTGAGACAGAGAAATATTCCTATATAAATTTATTGCAAACGGGTGATTAATTTATACAGTTTCAATCTAACCCTCAATATATCTTTCCGCTCTCAATAATATTTTTAGTGTTCCGCATCAAAATATTTTTAAAGAACTGACTGTATGTCTGCATGTGTTTCTCAAAGCGCTCTAAATTCCACGATTTTAGTATGATGGGAACGAAATTTGTGGCGTGCTTTCTGTTCGAAGATCAAGTTCGTTAATGACCAAGATCGGTCAAGTAGAAAGGGGTCTTAGAGGGACGACAAACATAGAATCTCTAATAGCTTTCTTAATATTACCAAAATATCAGCCAAGTAGCCGCGCTTGTTAAGGCGTTGTTTCTACTTGGAACTAGAAGGTTATGGGTTCAAATCTCGACACCGGCAGTTTGGCGGTTGATTGACTAAACTGTGGGCATATGGACAACGAAGTAACCGGCTATGCTTGTGAAGGTTTTCTGCAGTTTTCCTTCACGAACTCCAGAGGAATATCGGCATAGTTCCTATCAAAGTCGGCTGCAGCCGCACATTTTTAAAGTAAAAATTAGTAAAGATTGAAAAATAATGATGTGCGTGGCCTCTGTTATAGACCGTCGTGTCTCAAAAACGGAGGTTAAATCCCGGAGGTTATTATTATATATTATTATTATAATATTACTAAAAAGAAAAAAATTACCAGAAATAAAGTTGTAGTAAACAAAGTTTAGTACAAGTTATAGCCAAACCATATTTTCTGTAGCACATACAGAAATATAGCAGGATAGTGCGTTAGACCACGTCTAATCATAGGCGCCTACCGTTCTATGTTCGGCACGAACGCTACATAAACGCTATGACGCTCAAATAAAATATGAAATACCCAGTGAAACTTATACGGTAAATGTATACCAATCATTTGCATACTTTTGATAAATAACTTTATCCTCATCAAACACATACCAGGGAGAATCACTTGGATTAAATTTATACCTATCATATTCTTACTTTTGATAAACTTGATCCTTACATAGATTTCACTACTTTTCTAGGAGAACATTTTGGGTTTTGCAGGGATATCAAGACCTTTTAAATGCGAAAACTTTTCCCCTTTCACATTCTTGTTTTTAATGGGATTAGTAGTTTACAATTAATACCAATAACAATAAATATTATAGTTTGAATAATTTATAACCAGGGCAAGGGCTCAGTGCCGGCTTAAGGCAGCGCGGGGCCCGTAGCAAATTCCATTAAGGGGCCCTTGCTTTACCTTAGGTTTTTAAATTTAGGGTGATTAATAAAACAAGATGTTACAAATGAACTTTTCTGGATTTAATGTGGGCAAATTTAGAGATTACACTATTGATATCGATTATTCTGAGCAAATCAGTTTCTATATTCATCAAGCTGAGGTGATTTAGACGTTCTTGGCCCATCGTGTTTCTTCACTCATTTTTTATACGCTTTAACGTTGAAAAAAAACATTCGCCACTGCAGTTGGTGATCATGAGAGATAAGTAAATGCGCAAGGCAATTTCTACATTTGGGAAACACGATTCTAAAGCATTATTCATTAAAAGATTTTAGAATCGCAGTTTCAGAGCCTCGTCCTTCTTCCGGTCAATAGCAATAGCCACATCTGTTTTGAGCAGTTCAGCGAACTGCACTAATTCGTCGCCTAGGCAGTCCTTCAAATTATGTGCGTAAGCACTGACGATAATTGAAGATTTTTTCAAAATATCCTCTGTTGTAAGAGATTTTAACTGACGAAATACTCCAAAAACACTAGTTACTTTATGGTATGCTTTCATACGTTTAGCTAAAGCAGACAGTACGTTATCAATAATGACTCAAAAAATATATAACATCAGTGACTTGTAATTTCAAGTCAACTCAGACAGGCGTGGATGCGCGGGGTCCCCAAAGACGCGGAGCCCGTAGCATTTGCTACTCTTGCTACGTAGCTAATCTGGCACTGCAAGGGCTGTTAAAATTATTTGGAGCCTAGTGCTCTATGGAAAAATTACGACATTAATATGTTACCGTATCAAAAATATCTCAATGTTTTTAATTTCATGTACACTTATATAAGTTCATATATCAAATATCTATTTCATATACGACGACTGTTTCCTATAAATATTATTTTTATAGATAAGAACCATTTTACGACACATGTTTCATACAATACCGACTTTTTTATTTTATATTTAAACGTTATTTCCAATATATTATAATACGTTTTTGGGTTGACATTAAAATGTTCAAGTCATCAATTTAAAAATAAAAATGTCTTATATATGCTTTTGTACTACTTGGAATTACTTTTGCACGACTGATGCTCTATTCCACCAACGAAGTTCAAAATTTGAAGTTAGGTTAAACTTCGATCAACGACATTTTGCATTCCACAAACAACGTTCAAATGATTTGAACGGCAATCATTCTAACCGCGTTCAAAGAGAAAATAATTTGAAATTTCATATATAATGTCCTAATTTATGATGATGTAACATTTATATTTTTATTATTGGTATATGTAAATATACTAGGGCATATTAAGTCACGACTTTGTAACGCTTGAAAATATTGATTGCAGATATAAATGCTTGGCATAGGTGTTTATAAAATTGCCTAATTCAGCTTTTTCCGCATTCCCGCCCGTTTGTCCGTCGGTTTGTGGACACGATAACTCAAAAACGAAGAGATATAACGAGCTAATTTTGTGTGTGTGTTCTAGAGCTAAAAGTTAAGGTCAAGTTCGTGAATGGGCAAAATCGGAACATGTTTGGGCAAAATGGGTACAACGGCCCATCTTGGAAACCGTAAGAAATAGAACAAAAATGTAAAGACAAAAAATGTTCCTGTTTTAAAAATAAACAAATTTTATAACGAACTTTTTTATATAAATTCAGGATATACTGGGTATTTAAGCAAGTAACTCAGTTAGTTGTTATTTTCAATTATTTTAATTATCGTCTATCGTTTAATATTTTTTAAAGTTGTATATCATTTTATGTTATCATTTAATTTCGCTTTTGTATTTAAGTATCGTGATTTTTTAACATTTGATTTGACTGAGGGTATAATTTGACCTGAGGATTATATGAGTTGACTGACTAACGGATTTAGTGTGCGATACCTAATCCGCTAACCAGAGATAGTTACGATTAGCTAATTCATACTGACATGATGACTACGTTGTAGTCGAAATACATAGTTATAAAATACAAACAAATGTTCTAGGAATAGGGGCAAAATTTGAAATGTAAATTCAAAAAACCTTGAATTCACTTCGATTATTTTAATCATCTTTATGAGAAAAGGAGGTTTAAACTAACTAATGTATCCATTTGGATATATATTTTTTTAGTATCAGAACTAGAACTTGTTGTATTTCACTTAACCTGTTTCGAGTAAGTAATACTAAAATAATATGTAATAATAAGTTTTATGTTATGAAAAAAAAACACTAAACTACAATTTGCATTAAAATTCATAACTTCATTAGACTGTTTTATATATTTGAGTTTAAAAGTTTTTTAATTTAATATAAGATACACAAAACTATATTAAATATAAAGACGAAATTGCTAACAATTTTCATTTATAAAAACGATACAAATGTACGCAACAGTTTATTATTATGTTTATCCTGGCTTGAAATAATCTTTAACCTTTAACTTCCTTAAAATTATCAAAAACTATTATGAAACATTTGTCCTTGTACTATAGGCATAATAAATTTTTTTAAAAAGTGTGTGTGAAAAATAAACTATTAAAATAATATTAAATAAGTTCAATATTATAATTTAGAGACAAAAGTTTAATGAAATGATATAGTAGATAGTGAAAAAGAAACTACACAATTCCATTTGATAAAAATGATATTGGCATGCACTATTACACTATAAAATTTCGTTGCGCAGGCACTTCGTCGGCTTAGCATTTTTTCTCAGAATAAATACATCACTTCTGGTAATAGATTTAAATTAACTTTTACGTTAATAATATCCAAGGCAATCCGTGGCCGATAGATTGGCTACAGACACTTGGTGTATGCGATATGCTTTTGGTATTTGCGCCACTATAGTTTCCATATGCTACGTCCGCATATATTTGCTCTGGGCGTCATAAGGATAAAAATATTTGATTTTCGTTTTATTATAAAATCATTTAAGATAGGAAAAAAAATGTTTTTTGACCAATGTTTTGATGGGTGGTGACAGCCGGTAAATAAGTTGTGTAACAAGATTGCATACTTTACTCTTTTTCATCCAGGTCTTAAAATACATTGACACAACTCATTCTAATAAAAAATGTATGTTACACAAAAATTCACTTAAGACAATCTAAAGCGTCCAGTTTTTTATTATGTTTTTACTGTTTATTTTATGCTTTGTTTTTTTAAATAAAGTTTACTGAAAATAATAAGTTATAAATAGAGCAAAAAATTTGAAAGAATGATATTGTTGTTATTTATGATAAATTTTTAGAAATATTAACCTATATAAGGATGTATATAAAGCGATCGTCCGAAATTTGTCTGCAGTAAAGTTTGATAGAAATCTTATCAAAATTAAATACTTTTCCAACACTATGCTTTATTATTTTCAACCTGATTAGTATCTAAAAGAAACCCGTTTGAATTTTGTGAAGAAAAAAAACGGTAAAATAAGGTATTTTTACTGTTGACATATAAGAAATTTACGCCCTATATGATATTAAGTAAAGCCCCGATTATGGCTTTTAATATTTATGTAGATATTTTAAAGACATCAATATGAATGAAATATTTTGTTTCATCAAGACTATTACAAGAATTCCAAAGATGCGTCCCAGTGCAGAATTCCAAAGATGCGAAACAATGTACATGAATAAAAATCCCGGACATGCCAAGAACAAAATGCGCTGTTTAAGATTTGCCGTAGTCGGGTGAAAATAATGAACTATTATATTTTCATTTACTATTTATTTGAGTTAGTTCACTAGGTTCACAATCTCGGAGCTTATGCAAAACGTTCTAAGATTAACACAGGAATTGTGTATTAACAATGGATTAAAAGTAAACTCTAATAAAACGACAGTAATTCCAATCACACGGAAAAGGAACGTGGATAAAATAAAACCACCCATCCTCTTCGGTGAAATACTACAGATGGCAAGGGAAATCAAATTCTTAGGAGTAATGTTAGACTCTAAACTAACATGGAACCCTCATCTGAAATAAATAACAAATGAGAGCCAATCTTCTATCATGCTTTGCAAGACAGCATGTGGAAAAATATGTCTAAAATCCAAAACAATTTGCTGGCTGTACAAAACACTAGTTAGGCCAATAATAACCAATGCTGCTCTAGTGTGGTGGCCAAAGGTTAATCAAATAACAGCATGCACAAAGCTATCCAGGATCCAAAGACTTGCCTGTTTGTGCATTACTGGATCCATGAGCAGTACACCCACAGCTACCATGGAAATCATACTAGGGCTGACTCCGCTAAACATTGTAATAATAGCTAAAGCGAGATTCAGTACCAATAGACTATCTTCCAATAATAACTGGATTTAAAAAAATCAGGTTGGGCATGCAAGAATCGTGGGAACATCAATCATCTCAGACCCCGTTTTTGTTTCACCCGGAACTTTGTTTAATTTTCTTCACAAACTATACAAATATACCCATTTATTGTAAATATCTCACTTAACCTGTCATTACCTATAAATCATATAAACTGAAAAATAAATTTTGGGAAAATTTTATAGTCATCTGTATATAATATGAATATAATAGATGTGGACTTGTTTATTTATACATTTTTTATACACATTGGTGCCCATTATAATAGAGTATATGATGATAAAATATAATAGCATTGTGAGTGTTTATATGTAGTATGTACAGTACAGTGTACTTATTTCAACTACATACCGCGTATGGCAGTCGTATATACACATTTTGCAGTACATCAAACAAGGAGAGTTTTATACCTTCTGCACACAAAGCCGAAAAAGTAGTGCCCATTTTTCAAAATTTGTTTATTGATTACAGCATTATTCATTAAGTTTCCAAAAAATTGCTTCGTTTAAAGTTGTTCGTTACAAATATACGAACAAATTTTGTTCGAAACATTTTCCCAAAAACCGATTAAGTAAGGGACAAATTAACAAAATAATTTAAAAAAATGAGTACTACTTTTTTAGCTCATAGTACCATAGTGTACTTAGAAATGTAAGTGAATACAATACAAGTTGGATGTGATGTCCTATGAGCGAAGCCAAGCAACTTTATCTATCAATCCTAATCCTGTATTATTAACGGTGTTGTCACAACAGCAATAGATAGATATATTGTAGAGGCTGCCCTGGATGGGCTACACTTCGACCATAAGGTCCATATTCACAACAGCAATTACTAATATTACAATTGACATTGTAATGGAAAAGGGCTCGTCGTAATAATGATAGTTCCATGGTTTGAGGTTCTTTATTATTCGAAAAATATATAAAATGTGTATTCGATTTTTCAGAGATGCAAATAAGAGATTCTTTTGCAATAACAAACACAAAAACGCACAAAAATAGCAATTTATTGTATTTATATGTTATCTTTAGGTAAATATGTGCAAAAAATCACATTTAAGATTATCTTTGATAATAGATTGATTATCTAGAGTACGGATGTGCGTAAGGTCGAGTTATCCTATTTTTATATATATCCTATTTTTTAACCCGACTTCAAAAAGGAGGATGGTTCTCAATTCGTCTGTATTTAAAAAAAAAAATATTTAATGGCATAAAACTGTTGAAATAAATGATTATTGATATGCAGTATACATTATTCATTTAACTCGCATCCGTTTTGGTAAAAATAAATATAAACAAACTTCGAAATTAAATAGAGTAATGATTTTGTTATCTTGATTCGAGACTCTTGAATTACTCTTACGATAAAAAACAAAACAGTCGTTTGTTGATTATTTACCAGTCCAAGTGGCCGAGCGGTCTAAGGCCTTATGTCTGCGCAGTATGCCTACTTGGAAACTGGAAGGTTATGCGTTCGAATCCTGACATCGGTAGTTTGTCAATTATTAAAAAAAAGGGGGCGGTTAATTGACTAAACTGCCGGCGTATGGACAAGAATGAACTAACCGGCTATGCTTGAGAAGGTTTTCTGCAGTTTCCTTCACGAACTCCAGATGAATATCGGCATAGTTCCTATCATAGTCGACTGCAGCCGCATATCCTATCAATTCCTAGTCTATACACACAAATTCCTTCCACTCCAATCACATCCTCACATCCTTAAGGCATCACAATGGACCTTATGGTCGAAGTGTAGCCCATCCAGGGCAGCCTCTATAATTTATCTCTATCTATCTCTTGTTAATTAGTTCCAGTGAAATGTAAATCTTATGCGCAGAACATTCAATCCATGACATTTTACAGTCTACTATTTATTAACAACTACTATTTTTTACTTTTTGGTGTAATTTTAAAATTAGTTTTCTACATTTTCTGTCATAACTTAAAAACTGATCTTCCAGCACATATAAGAAGTTCCAGCACTGTCGTCCAGCACATATACATATAAACACACATATATTTATATACAAATTAGTGAAATTTTGAAAAAAATTTTAAACTATTATATTTCGAAAATAAACGGTAAAACGAGATTTAAAAAAAAAATTATTTAATAAATATTTATCTTTACTATTCTAGTTTTTGTTTGTTTTGAAATTCTGTCGAGTATTTTTTTTAGTCGACAGATAATTGTTGGGCGGGCATGAAGTTTTACATGCTTCTAAAGAGAGAGAATGAGAGAGAATGATTACTTTGTTATTAATTATGTCGCATTCTAAACGGTCAAAAATTCAGGTCAAACTTCGAGATTTAGTAGAAAACGTTATTTTTAGCCTGGAAAAAAAGTGAGCAAAATCTGTCGAACAGTGATTTCATGCTGGAACTCCATTAAAACAGAAACACACATATTAATCGTATAAATATTCGAATTTTGAATCCTATAATCTATACAACCCTTCGTGTAACTCACTGACTTACTGACTGATAAACTGATTCACGTATACAAATTCTAACCAACTTCTACACAAGCTAGAAGGATGCGGATTTTTGAATTTGACGCGAAATCACTTCAAACTTATGGGAAAAATAAAAAAATTTTAATTTTCCCAACTTTCAAAGAAATGGAGATTACATTTTGTACTTCATGCTAGAATGTTGCGGTTTTTTGCATTATGTCAAGAACGCGGAGCCAAGATTGAAGGACACCCAGGAGGTCCAGTCCTTGCGAATACAATACATTTTTAAGTTGATTTTACCCGAATGCGTTTGAATTAACGAAAATATCTTTCGAATGAAAGTTCCTTGAACAAAATTACTAACTTTTGTACTTAGCATTTGTAATAACCAACTGAGTGAGCCAGTGGAATGCTTACTTGTCTATTGATAAAGCTGATAGCATATTTGTAAGATTACGGACGATTATATATGTTTCAATATTCTATGTCTGAAGTTGAATAATCATGTCAGTCATGTAAAACGATCGAGATTTATAAGAAAAGATAAAACAGTTAAACAACATATACTTGTTGACTATAATGACAATATGACTTGCATAATTAAGGTACTGTTAAATAAACGGAGAGATTTGTAATAAGCTGTTTTATAATTTCGCCACTAGTATACTTGAACTATTGAAATGTTTTGTGTAAATATAACTGGGTATATGTAACATATGTGACGTCAAAGATAACCTACACTGTAAGTTCAGGGCGGTGAATAAGAATTGAAAAAGAGTAAAGAAAAACTAATAATCATTTCTCATAAGGTTGTGGAGTGTATGATATGTGTTGTTAGATAGAGTATTTTATGTGATGACATTTTGAAGCCAAATAAATTTTGTCATATTTATAGTCTCCTTACTTTTTCTAAATACTATGTATGAATGGAATTTAGTAGAAATTGAGTAAATATAAACAATCATTAATAAAAAAATAAACATACACATGCTTTTGAGAGGATTAAAAATATTTCAAAAAAAAAAAACATTGAAATAATGTATTTTAACATTTTCATGTGATGAATGCTTTCAAACAGTACATTTGACATTGTTTGTTTTTTTTATTTTGCCTTTATTTAAGAAAATGCTAGATAAAATGTGCCAAAATGTATAAAAGGCCTTATTTTTATTATATCACAAGCTTATCTGCCAAAATTCCTTTATTTATCCGATCATATTTATTCTTTTATCCGATCAAAAACAAAAATGTAAAAAAGGGCCGAGTTTTCGGGGAGATACTTCATATAATAGTTGCTCCTTAAAAAGTGATGATATCCCATTAAAGGACCGAGCTATTTACCAAGTAAATAGCTTGGTAAACTATTTACCAAGAAACTTCATGAGGGGTGAATTTAAATAAATGTACAGTGTTAATCAATTTCGAGATACAGTACCCATATCTGGTCATCTAAAATACAATGGAGATTTTGTTTCAGATCTAATTTTTCCTATCAAAATTGAATTTCATGACATTTAGTGGATTTAAAACACAAAATTGATTAAAATTGCATGGCATACGTTTACTGGATGAACCAAAAAACGTTTTTCTACTTTGGCGATGGTAGCAGATTAAAAAAAAAACATATATTAATCTGGTAATTACTTTACGATCATAGATAAATTTTGTCCGATATTTATAACCATATTTTTTTGAAACCCACAATTTTTTGGATGTACTCAACATTTTTATAATATAGAATTATACAGCGATTTTGAGTTACGTGACCCATTTACTTTAAATTTCAAACACTAACGTGAATTAATGCGATTTGACTATTTGACCAAAAGTACAAATTGAATATAAAACATATTTTTAGTAAAATAATGCTTTGCATTCAAAGAGTTTATATAAATCGTGCTCATAAATTGTTAAACCAATCACTGTTTATAAAACTCATCAAATTGTAATAGATACGTAAATATTTTATTTTTCAAAAACAAAAATGACATTAAGGTTGATCGGACACATGTACAGTTAAAATCGGCAATGTATAGATAAAAATCTGAAAATCTGAATTGCTAACCCATACGTATAAAATAATTTTTTGAAATAAATCTAACGAAGGGTTTTCATGTAATTAATCATAAAAAATTAGAATTTAACATGTTGTGAATAGCAAATGTTGAATGAACGCATACATTTTCGATGATGTTGCTCCACCTTCTATAGATTAAAAAGTAAAAAACGTCTACTTTTATAAATTAAATCTCGTACATTACGTTAAAATTAAAAAAAAAATAGTTTGACGAAATGTTTTGTAAATATCTTAATTAAAAAGATAAAATATTCACGAAAGTTTTCGAAGAGACTCAAAAGACTCAAGAAATTGTTTATTTTTTTTAGTAATTAAATAATTGCATAAATCCGATTATTAGTGATGTTAGATGCTATCTAAATTTAAATCATTAATTTACAGATTAAAATTTTTAATTTCTGTTAAAAAAAGTGTTTCTGTTTATTATGATTTGCTAGGTTTGTCCGTTCAACCTTAAGTAAAATATATCGAATATAAAATCAATTGAAACGCCTAGTCGAAAATAATTTAACAATCGAAACATAAAATATTTATATAAATACTTTATTTATAACGTATATAATACAGATACTCATTATGGAGTTTTACTAAATACAGAGGAAATTATAACTTCAAGTTAAAAAATACTGCATTACCTTTGCCTACTGTTCTACCGATTATCGCTTTTCTTTGAATAATGACACAGGCTATTATAAAAAAAAGGCTACAGAATTCGAAAATTACTGCAAATATTATATAATAAGTTCTACTACTGCTTTACCGACGCAACTAGCAACAAATTGAAATGTCTTCAAATATGTTACAGCAAAATTCAAAAATTGGTTGGAATTAATAATAACCTACTATAATTTAGACTAACTTATAAGCGCTCATTAATTTAGTTGATTTGTGTTTTATTCATCAGGTTTACGAATAAAAGTTGTTCCTCAATTTCTAATGAACAACTTTTATCCGAAGCTTTTTTTCCAAAACCAAATCAATAAGGCACGAATTATTTATAAAATTTAAAAAAACCACATCAACTATTGTTGTCTATAGTACCTATATCTGTCGCAGATGGATTGTCGAATCCGCTATTTTACAAAAAACGCTAGTTGTTTTACATAACAACTCCGTTAAGTAAAACAACTGAACGACGTTTAGCTGTTTTACATAATTACTGAACTTTAACACGTAATATTACTTAAACATTTTGCGCTTATTAGTGCAGCGGGTTAACGATTGGACGTTATGTAAAACAGCGTGAAATGAAACCTCAGATTGTAGATTTTAGTTTATATCATTATTATTATTATTAATACTACTATTTATATTACCTAGCAGTGTGTATTTAAAAAAAAAATTAATGTTTAGTTTTAAAAAAAAAATTGGTGTTTAGTTTTAAAAAAAAACTAAACACTTTATAGAAAATAATTGAATTATCAATTATTTTCATAAATATGAAATTAATTTAATTTAGTAATTTTAATTAAAAGAGGTATTATGATGTATTTAAAAAAAAAAAATAATGAAAACTAAATATACGGTACTTTAGAAAAAAAAATCCAAAGCAGAGTATTGTATGTGGAATTATGAAAATTGGAAAACGATCGGTGCTAACGCGATACACGTAAATATAAAAAAAATAACACGTTGAACCGAAAGTCTTTCAATAAAAGCTGGGCCCATTAAAAAAGATAATATTGAGGTAGTAAGATCTTTACTATCCAGTAAGTGTCTAAGTTATCGACTAGTGATTCGAATCAGAAATACTGAAAATAAAAAAAAGTACAAAAAAAAAAGAACAAAACAAAATATATGTAAAAATAAAATATATTTGAAATAAATAATTTTTCATTTAATATGTTGATAGTATAACTATCCTTAAAATACTAAGTTTGGATGTACAAGTTATAAAAAAAATTACATGAATATGTACTAGGCTGAACTGTAGTAAAAAGAAATATCGTATATAAAAAAAAAACGACACTACAGTAAAAAAAAATGTTCAAATATGTCTGATTTGCAAAAATATAAATATACACTACAAATTTAATTCAGATACATAGTTGTATATAAAGGGGACTTTACGCTTCTGTAAAGAAAAACTACAAGGCCAAAAATACCAAGCGTATACAAAACAATATAGTTATAAATTAAAAAAGTCATTGCATATTCACATAAAATACATAAATTGTACAGCCAAAATGTGTATAGAATGTGTATTGAAATGTGACAAGTTTGAAAAACCACAAGTTTCGGAATGGTGAATTAAATAAATTATACAAAAAAAATATACTTAGATACAATCAGATAGAAACCATTAATTCGCCTATTCGATACTTCAGCACAATCCATAATAAATATTCAATTTGTAAATTGAAGAAATAAAAATTCAAAATACCATCTGATTAATTCATGTGAGACAACTACTTTTAGTAACTGTCTGAGCCAACTAATTTTAGTAACTGTCTTGAGACAAGTACTTTTTGTAACTCATTTGAAATATGTGCGGAAATATCGAAGTAAGCTTGGATATACGCAAGTCATATCCGATCTAAGTAAATGTTTGTTGAAATTATGTAAATTCTCAACTCGCATAAACCAATAATTATATAAATTATTATTTTTTGAATAATAAAAATATGAAAACAAAATAATAATAAATTTTAAACATTGGAGTACTAAAAAAAATTATTCTCCAGCAGTCTATATTGTTTGTCTTAAGTTATTAAGTCTTAAATTCATAGCTTAGAATTATTGTAAACGGGCTAATGGAATTCCCATTACTAAAGGTCCTTTTTCCTAATAAGTTATATATATTTGAGTTATAGTGTCAAAAATTATTGAAATTAAATAAAGTAACTATTGCAACCGAGTACTACAACCTTTCACTTCATCAGTCATACCCCGAGTTGGTCGGCTTTTGCGTGTTTTTGGGCCCCGCACTAAAAGGCGTTCTATATATTTCCCTATATCAAAACGCTCTTTGTGACTACAGATAAGCTATTCTGCATTACGTCTAAACGTGGGTAGAATTTTTGTAAAATGTATCGCAATGACAATCCAGCTGAATGTCGTTCAGTTGTTTTACAATTGTTTCTGGCGTCATTTTAACGTCTTCAAGTTTATTCAAGTTTTACGTGAAGCATATATATTAGCAAAAAAAAACAACTAATTAATTTGTGTGAAGTTAATTGATTAGTTGCTTAGTGTCCAAGTAACATTGAATAATAAGAGAAAAATATACATTCTGTTCACACATTTCAATAGAAATTGATTCAATTAAAAAAACAGTTTAATACAATTTGGGTGACCAGTTGAAAGTGAACTTGCAAATAAACTGATTTCACACGTTCACACGTTTCAAGACAATTTGAAAACAAATTGTACACTTGAACGATAAAGTTTGACTGAGTCAATCTTTTCTTGATCCACCAAAAACTTGATCAACTTTATTGAAACAAAAGTTCTCACTAGAAATTCCATTCAACGTTTGTTGATAAACTATAATTGTTCAACTAAACTTGATTCGTGAGAACGCGCCTTTAACGGCACGTTCAACACACATCTATCGCCATCAAAATATTCAAAATACATGAATATGTTCAGTGAGGTACTATATTTTTTAAAACACATTTATAGTGTTATGACAACTATAATTACGATACTCTTGTGACATTAAAAACTGCAGATAAATAAAATCAATTTCATGCAATGCATTAATGATATTCTTTATAATCTCATTTTTCAAATACTCATAATGAATATTGACTGATATTTATAGAACGTAATAATGGTTTTACACATTTGAAAGCTTGTTTTTAAAAATAAAATTTATATATACAGTGTGCTCATTTCAAAAGTATTCATCCTTAATAACTCTTGACCTGATGTGATAATTGTTTTGAGTGAAAACACGTCAATTTACTTATCGAGGGGGAAGTTAAAAAATGGTACCTAGATAATTTTAGCTTTCATCCTTTCACCCCTAGCCACTCCCACTTTGAAATTTCAAATGGCACCCCCTACCTTGGGATACATCATTTGAAAGAAGATAAAATTCTCTATTCAACCATGATAAAAAAAAATTAAATCGATCGATTGGTTTTTAATATAGACTACTAAAAATCTCTTGGTACCATTTTTTAACTTCCCCCTCGATATCTAAATTGACGTGTTTTCACTCAAAACAATAATCACATCAGGTCAAGAGTTATTAAGGGTAGATACTTTTGAAATGAACACACTGTATACACTATTTTCTACTTTTTAGAACATTAAATTGACATTTTTTTTAAATATTTATATTCATTTTTAGAATAAAAACTTTTAGAATAAAAATTTCTCACCGCTTCCATGAGTACCCAATATTGGTCAAATTTTTATTTCAGAGAATACATTCGTATATATTCCATCTATAAAGCTTTTACACCTGTCCAAAATTTTAAAGCTCTAGCAAAATATAAAAAAAATTTTAAGTATATTTTTTAGGTGATCGATTTTATATTTTTTTATACTAAATAAATAATAAATATTTTGTGTAAAACATACGACATATAGACGGCAAAATTCTAATGAATTTTATATTCTTTACAATGCAGTGGAAAATTTTTATTTCTCCCAATATCCTCTATATTCGCTTCGAGCGCAATCGTACTCAGCACCATGCGTGGTCAAAGAAACAACTTCATGACCAATGGAAGTTTATAAACACCATAAGCATTTAACTAAATAAATTAAACTAATTAAATTAAATAATCAACACGCAGAAGGTAAATTAACTGTAACTTTTTGTTAAACGCCTATCGTTTTTAATTTAGTGACATTGGTCATGAAGTTGTTTTTTTGACCAAGGATGGCACTACGGTTGCGCTCGGAGCCAAATCCAAGATCTAGCGCATTGGTTATCACCGAATAAAGTTTTTTTACAGTTTATTTTTCCCATTTTTTGTCCAAATTTTGTGCCCATTTTCTAAATTTTCTTCTTTTCTTTTCTAGCTGGTAGAGATCTATGATGGGTACGGGAGTAGATATTGAAGACCAAGATCTAGTGCAAGTAAATTATTACAGGTACTTCGTTACTGGAATGTAGGAAAAACCATATAACAACTGTTTCTTCATCGTCCTGAAAAATCTACTTTATTGGCTATATGGCTTCAAAATGACTTGATCAAATATATTTTGCAACATACCTAAATTTTTTATATCAAAATTTCACTCCAACATGTCATTACGATACAATCAAAGCCGTAAGAATATTTAGAATAAAGAACTTGCAGTACAATATATTTTGTGGAACGTTTGTTAAATTGAATTGAGTTCATCAAATGAATATCTATCTCCAATGTTTCCAAAATCAAAACCAACAGTTACTCAATTTTGTCACGTATATTTTGTCATAAACGAAGTAGTATCGACCATATTGCATATAGAAAAATTATAAAAATACGTATTTTCATAATATTTACAAAATGCAGATATTTTATTCAATTCGAATAAAAGAAAATACATCTTTATTAATAAAATATGCAATAAGTCACATAATTCAATTCATATACTATTATTGCAACCTAGGACAGCAATATGAGATATATGGTAAATAAATACCATGAGTTCATCAAATACTGAACGGGACTTACTTCTTATTTTATTAGAATTGTAACAAATTAAATTTAGTAACTAACTAGAATTATATAATCTCCCTATCAGTTCGCTGTTTGATTGTTCATGAAATTTTCGTTAAGATAAATGAAATTTGAAGCTCTTTTATTATTCAGGCGGTATATATACCATATCTTTTTTGTGCAGCGATTCATCGTATTCATATTTCAATGTAATCATTAATAAAGTTCATGCGAGGTACCTAAATGATAAACTTCGTTACTAACACACTTACTTAGTGATGGTAAAAAAATACTTCCTGTAGTCTCGGAAATATGAAATTTGGTACTCAACTGTGGTTTACTGTTTAGTAATAGAAAAATTAAAAAGTATCACTCTTATTTCATGAAGAAGGCAAAGCAGAGTCTTATAGACTTGAAAATCTAAAATACTTTCCGTATTTTTAATTATTGTATTAGACTTTAATTACTAGACTTTATTAAATCTCACCAGTCCAAATAGCCGAGCGGTCTAAGGCGTTACGTCTGTGCAGTATGCAGGACTTGGAAACTGGGAGGTTATGTGTTCGAATTCCGACATCGGCAGTTTGTCAATTATATAAAAAAAAAGGGGCGGATAATTGACTAAACTGTCGGCGTATGGACAAGAACGAAGTAACCGACTATGCATGAGAAGGTTTTCTGCAGTTTACTTCACGAACCTCAGATGAATATCGGCATAGTTCCTATCATAGTCGGCTGCAGCCGCATATCCTACCAATTCCTAGTCTACTCACAAATTCTTTCCACTCTACTCATATCCTCACATCCTAAGGCATCACAATGGATCTTATGATCGAAGTGTAGCCCGTCCAGTGCAGCCTTTACAATCTTCCTCTACTTCTCTTATTAAATCTCAAACCTTTTCACTACTTCGAGGCCACGAGCTTTTTTTTTGAATAGTCCTTGTTGGAATTCTATTTACTACAATTTATTATCATATTGTTATATGTCCAGAATATTTAAGACATAATACCAAGTTATGTCTAAGATATACTATCAAATTTTAGAACATTTGATATAAATAATCCTTTCGAATTTCTTCTGCAAATTTTTATGTTCGAACATTATCATTATGTAACACAAAAATTATCCGATATATCGAATATGATTATTATTCGGTGTACTTAGTATACAAAAGAAAACCAGGTTTTATTTTCATATAACATATCAAAACATAGATAACTAGTTTTTTTTTTTTATTTACTTTTCGCAACACTTGTTTGACGGTGCCACACGAAAGGTTAATTTCCTAAATTATTTGAAATGTGCTATAAGAGTAGATGTGGGTGTTCTTTGTTAATTTTTTTAAAGCTCTACATAAGCCAGGCCCGGATCTACGATTTTTCCGAACTGGGAAAAACACTTGACATTGGCGCACCTTCTCTCCAGCATTTGAGATGATAATTTCTTAGAACTCGCGAAACAAATATAAAAATATACTATTATATTATACATAACCTCCCAGTTCCAAGTAGAAACAATGCCTTAACAAGCTCTGGCTACTTTACTAATTGAATATCATTTAATAGTTTGTATGTATTTAAAACTCTCTGTATATATTGAACGCAAAGAGAAAATGGATTATTTCTCGTTTTTAAATTATTGTGTACATATGTATATTTGTTATATGAACATATTTTATTTCAAGTCGTATTTTATCAAGAATTGCAAATAAATTAGTGGTTGTGGGTGGAGCTTTAATACCAAATATATTCCGATGTATGTTTTTGTTGGCTCGAATTTATATACTATGAAAATAAAAATTATGTATAATATAAACTCAATAATATATTTGTCTAAGGACTTTTATTGAAAATAGTTTTATGGTATCAATAATAACAATATACATCGACTTTTCAAATCCAACCCTATAGGGGTTGAAATAGAGTGTCAAAGTTTGTTTTTGGTCATAATCATTATGTAGCCTGGTTCTACCTACCACCGTATGGTTTCGTTGTTATTAAATTTAAAAAATTAAGCTAATAATTTTATTATTGGAATTATGAATATCATATGTTTGAAGCAGGGATGTTGCGGCAGCGAATTTTTTGACATCCACGGATTCGGTTATTTAAAGCAGATGCGGATTTGTATGTCAAAGTTTTTTTTAAAGAGATACTTAATTGAGGTACTATGAACCACAAAAGTTGATTTTTTAAAATTTTATATTTGATTTGTGTCTTATTGATTCGTTTTTTGTAAAAATGCTTCGGATAAAAGTTGTTCATTATAAATATAGTAACAACTTTTATTCACAAATCAATTATAAAATTCAAAAAAATGACATCAACTTTTGTGGCCAAGAGTGTGGCCACACACAAAACTGGCCATGTATAAAGGAAAAACATGGTTAAAGTATTTAATAACCTTTATATAATCAAATTGTTAGTATGAAATTTGGTGCATTCTGTTTAATAAAGAGCACTGTCGCTGCCTTTGCAGGTTTCATCCAGTTTCGCAGGTGTTCATAAATTAATTCCGCGCTAAACAGGCAAAACCTGTGATTTATTTACAATCAGAAATGCTAAACAAAACAACCAACATATGCATCCGCAAAGCCTCCGTAAAAGCAATACCAATTGCGAATGCGGCTGCTAATATTCATGCGGAAGATCTGCTATTGCGGATGCGGATGTATGATGGTATGTTTGAAGTATACAAAGCCATAAATTGGCCATTATTCAACATGGTTTTTATTCATTCGGTATTCGAAAAAGCTTCGGATGAAATTTTTTTACTGTAATAAGATACAAATCAACTAAAAATTTTTGAAAAATGTGCTTTCTTTTTTGTGGCCCATAATACTTTTAAGCACGTTTGGCATTTATTCTTTTACACATTGTACTTATATACACATAGACTGATTTTATCAGTGTAATGAATTCAGTTTATGTGATTTTAATTTTTTTTAGAAAAACTTGCTGAAAAAACACATTAGATATCCGACATATCTGCAAATTTTGAACGTGGCATCCCATTTTGTTTTCGAAATAAACCAATTTGAAATTTGTGAAACATCCAACTTCGGTATAATATGTTAAACTTTTTTTACGTATCTAGAAACCCTTGATTTTAACAAAAAAAGTGCGCAACTTTAAATACCCGGAATATAATATATATTAGGGTATATTTAGTTTAGTTCAATCCTTGTAACGGTTGAAAAAATTGATATCAGAAATAATATTTTGCTTATGAAATTATTTACGATAAATGTTCTGATTTTTGGGATATGGCCACCCTTACTCTTTACACAAGTTCCATTTCAATGTTTAACAAGAATGGTAATTTTTAATATGCTTACTATTTAATACTTGATCTTAGAAAATAATAGAAATGTGACACATAAATAATTTGCTAACTTACGTCAATAAATGACTACATATAGGGTACATTCCACTTTACGCCCGCAACGCCCACGACCACGACCGCTGAAATTGCCGTTCCACTAACGTAAAAAGGTCGCGGGCGTTGTAGGCGAATGTTATAGGGGGAACGCAAATCTTGAGCGCTGTATGCTCGCAATATGGCGGCATGGTGAAAACGTGCAGCTGTGAGGGTTATGAGTAAATATTCCGCATCGATTGAAGTAAAATTTAATTCAACATGGCAAGAAATAATTAGAATAATTGAATGAAACAAAATGTTAAATAATTATTTATATTGATATTTAAAAAATATGAAGTTTTATATGTTCCATTTTTTTAGGTTTGGTTAAGAAAAATATATTTTTTTCCCCAACAAAAGATATTCGATTGAGAAATATTATTTTATCTGTAAAATTAAGGGGCCATTTACCATTTTCGGCACGTCTCACATCCTCCATTGACACTGTCATTTCCACTTCAATCAATGGCAGTTTCAGGATTGTAATTTTTTAAATTCCCGCCACGTTTTTGGTGAAAGCCCTCTCTGACCCACCAATATTGTATGAGCGAAGTAGGCGCGACGCGGTCGCGAACAGTGACGTCACCTATAATGTCGAGCAATCGCTCGCGACAACCACGGGCCTTAGGTGGAACGATACAGAGGGTGTTACAATCGTTGCGGGCATTTAGTGGAACGTACTCATAATAATAATCTGTCTATTATAATAGTATCAATATCACGGTAACGTACACAGGCAAAAACCCCTTAAACTAAGACTTCCGCAATACCGTACTGTACATATATTTACTAATGCAATTATATTAGTTGTAGAACAAAACTGAAGACTTCTTTAAATATAATAATGACATAATCTCATTCAATTCTTCTTGATTCAATAATTCATAAACTTCAGTCGTATAAAATTATTTTTAATGCTCATGTGGCAAAGACTTCAATTCAAACAGTGAAAGTCATTAATAATGGCATTGCTGTTGTGGTTATTTGACGTATATAGAACCATAAATATGCAAGGCAATTCAGGATAATCAATCATTTTCGCCAAACGAGAGACTTGAAGTAGGGTGTAAGAATGTCTATATTTATTGTCTTGAGTGCTGGTTGTATTTTATTGACATCGAAAAAATTGGTGTTGGTATATTAATTACAAACTTTCAAAACAACGCTTTCGCCAGCACTTTTAACAATTTTTGCATATACAAACAAATACCGATGATATTAATTGTCAATAAATGAAAAATTCGGGAATCACTGGATAGATCGTGGTAGTAGGTACTATTGCTTGGTCAGCAAAATTACCGGATCCTAATTTCCTAGATTATCTTGTTAATATTTTCGTAACGCTATATAAAATAATTCAATCAATATTTTCCCTTTAATTTAATTTAAATTGGCACACATCTGTTATTGTCTCAGTTCTACACAGATAAAATATCGCGATATCTTTTATTTTTGTATCTGCAAAATTCATTTATTAATTAATATCAAAATTTATTAATTTCAATAGTCAAATAATTCCAACATGATTTGTGACAATTTTTACATAAATTCAATATAGTATCTATTTGTTATGTTTGACAAAAAATATTTCATAAAAGGGTTAGGGTTTGACAAAAAAACTCTATTCTCGGAATCAATTTCAACACGGTTAGGCGTATGTATACACAACGAGTGCACACATTATATTAACTGGATGTGTTGAGATCAGTATTTTCCAAAAAACTGAATACTTCAATGTTAACGAGATTTCGGAATAAATATAATAGTAGACAATTTTATGAGAAAGTCAATATGAAACCAAACGATTATTTTACCGTATAAATTTAAATATGACTTTAACTGTAAATATAAATATAAATATGATGGTTATTCAACAAAGGGAATCATTATGACGTATAGAGTAGTATTTATAGTAAAAATGATTATGCTAATGGCTATCGAATTATATATACGTTTTAAACAACCAACAAGAGCATTTATTATTTTTTATTTTATTCCTTTGTGCTTTTTATGTTCTCAATTCGTTGTGTTCTGTTTATTTTTATTTTATTTTTTTATATTTCGTTATTGTATGTTATTTTGTTGTAAATACCCTATAAATCCCTTTTAATAGTTTAACTCGTTTAAAATACAAAAGAGTCCTTTCACCTCCTCCTATATAATAAAGCGAAAATGACCATATTTATAGATTGATAAAGGTTTTTTTTTGTTTTGTGTCGTGTGTAAAATTATTATAAGTTTTGCGATATACGTACATAGACTAAAATAACTTAGTCCATACTAGAGAATTATATTTTCCGATAAACAACAACGTGTTTTCTTCGGATCATTATCTGTTTAGGTCTTCTGATTAACACTACATTATGAAAACTAAAAGCGATTTATATATATATATATATATATATATATATAGTGTACTGATATGGTTTACTTTGTCACACTTAAACTATATTAAAATCAGTATTGTAGTATTGTACAACCTATATCTATTATACTTTATCACTCTATAACTACAATCATTTATACAGTTGCATCATACTCGTGCATGTAAAGGTGCGTACACATATACGCGCCATGAACCCCGAGCGCCGCTCGCGTTTGGTTCGTTGGAATTGTTGATTTCAACGAACCTCCAGCGATCCATAGGAAACCCACGAACATATATTCATATTGCAGTGAAGTTGAATCAATTACAAATACCTGTTATTAAAGCCTGAAAATAATCTAAAGATATTAATTAAAATGTTTACATTTTATTTCCGCTTTAAAAATGTTCAATTTGAACTAAAATACTACATTTCAATTAATATTAAAAAAAACAATAATCACATGCGCGCTAAAAACGACAAACCTTTCACGAACACGTCCAAATATGAACTGCGAACATACAAAGTGTTCGTTGCAAACACCGACTTCAGATGTATCGCACGCGCATTGTCCAAATATGACGAATTCGATGCGCACGAGCGGCGCGCGTACCGTATATGTAAACGCACCATAACATCGTCGTTATTTTTCGTCGTCCGTCGTGTGAGTGTGTCTACATGTATATGTAACAAAGACACCATATCATAATCTCTACTTATTGACAGCGATATATACACTATGCATTATTTCCAGATTAGGTGTATTTTAAAATACGGGCTGCTGTATATTAATTTTATTCCAGGTATTTAACTTGGGGCGCTTTCGATTTTTAAAGTTCGTTAATGAGCAGAAAAGGGCAAGGGAAAAGGTGATCTGGCAGCGAAAATGCAACGCAAAATTTGGGAAATCTCTATTAAACCAGATATAATGGAAAATTTCTGTGTAAAGTTGTAAGTAAAAAATTTTATTTCAATATTTACAAATATATTTATGATGTAATAATTATTAATTTTGATATTGTCAAGGTAAGTTGATATTTTCATATGTACTACAATCCTTTTCTGTGAGAAATTTCGCTTATGTAGTAGTTCTATACGTGTCGAATTTTTATATCATCGAGTTTATATTCATCATTCACGGCTTACATAATAATACAAGTGAACTGGTTGGACTTTCATTCCTGCACGTGTCTGTTTAAAGGGTCTCTATGGTCACGTAATTGTTATTTAAATGATATTTCGAAACGGAAATAAGGTACACAAATTGTTTCTTTTCGTACCAGTTAAAACAACAATAATAAAAAAAAACCCATTAAATTTAGTTTTAGTATTCCCCCTTATTATTATTATTATTATTATTATATTTTAACAAGAACGGCAACATATTTTGATAAATTTGTCACTCACTGCGACTGGGTTGGTTGTTTCGTCGTCGTTCTACTTTGTTACTTTGTTGTGTTGTGTTATACTTATTTATAAGATGGTGTTATACCAACCGACAGCGTTTGTTGGCAGTCAACCCAACATAAGGTTTTAGTGGTGATATTGTTTTTCAGTGATAAATGATTTTCATGATGATCCTACGGCATTCATTGTCAGAGTTGATAAGCTTCAAGTTTACTACTTAAGCAAGTTTATCTTAATCTTCAGTATTACTTTTGTGTATATACCTACGTATACAACTATATTTGTGTCACTCTCGTCTCGACTCGTATCACCATCTTCATGCCTTCCTCTTTATTTTAATATTGCTCTCTTGCTTCATATAGATTTTATGCTGGTAACAATATGTACTAGACACTAGTTGATGATGACTACACAATCTTAGTCGAGCAAGAAGGCCTAAAAATATAAGAATGTTGCCGATTACTGATGTTACCAAAGTTGAAAATTATCAAATAGGATGTTGGTATCAGAGCTATCTTTTAGATTTCGAACTTTCGAAAGTTAAAACAATCAATCAATCTTGGCTGATTTTAGGCGGTACAAATTTTCGATTCGATTGAATTGTAGCATCGGCATGACAAAAAGAAAGTATCGAACACAATAATTTCAAATGATGACATCACTTTTTGGGAGATCAAATTTAAATTTTTGCAAAATTCAGTATTTAAAGCTAATTGAAATATTAAATGATCTCTTGCATTTTTCATTGTTTCATATAGTTTTTCTACCAGAATTTAAGTGGTTAAAATTAGTCACATTCTCAAATTTGCGAACCATTCATTTAGAATTTCCAATTATAATAGAAGATAGATAGATAGATAGATAGATCGATTGTAGAAGCTGTCCTGGACGAGACACACTTCGACCATAAGGTCCATTGTGATGCCTATGAATGTGAGGATGTGAGAATGTGAGTGGAGGACAAGAAATTTTATGTGTAGACAAGGAATTGATAGGATGCGCGGCTGCAGCCGACTTTGATAGGAACTATGCCGATATTCATCTGGAGTTCGTGAAGGAAACTGCAGAAAACCTTCACAAGCATAGCCGGTTACTCCGTTCTTGTCCATACGCCGACAGTTTAGTCAATTAACAGCCCCTCCTTTTTTAAATAATTGACAAACTACCGATGTCAGGATTCGAACCCATAATCTCCCAGTTTCAAATTAACATAACGCATTTATATTCGCGGCTACTTGGCTGATCATGATAGAATATTGGCTGGTGATAATAGAAGATAGTATATACACAAACTATGATGTGAATCGCCTAAAGGTTAATTTCGCACCCCATCAAACAATGCGGCACCATACAACTTCGTATACTCAATGTATCTTCGAGAACTCCTCCAGGCAACCTAAAAGAAAAAAAGCTGCTCACCGAATTTGTACACTCATGTTCGGGGACACAGATATGGATTCACTGTTATTGTGTTACTATTGTATGAGTCTGTGTATGTGTATGCGAGTGAGACTATAACTTTATAATATTCAGTATAATACGGTTTCATATTGCATGTTGTTTTAATTAAAGCCTGATCTGCACAAAAACAATTAAGAGATATTCGTTCTTAATCATGTACCGTACTATTAGTGGTATTTTAAACCACATTTTTCTATCCGTAGGTTCCATGATATTCATATAAGGTTTAACTAAACGGAAAAATGAATACTTCTGTGTTGTATAGATAGATAGATAGATAGATAGATAGATTGTAGAGGCTGTCCTGGACGGGACACACTTCGACCATAAGGTCCATTGTGATGCCTTTGGATGTGAGGATATGGCCAAGGAATTTTGTATGTAGACTAGAAAGTGGAAGGATGTGCGGCTGCAGCCGACTTTGATAGGAACTATGCGGCTACTCATCTAAAGTTCGTAAAGAAAACTACAGAAAACCTTCACAAGCATAGCCAGTTACTTCGTTCTTGCCCATACGCCGACTGTTTAGTCAATTAATCGCCCCATTTTTTTAAAATAATTGACACACTGCCGATGTTGGGACTCGACCTCAAAACCTCCCAGTTCCAAGTACACACAACGCCATTATAAGCGTGGCTACTTGGATGGTCCTGTGTTGTATAACGGCGTATATTTGTTCTTTATATACTTTTGTGGAGCCAAAATAAGCGTAGAGTAAATTTATTTTTTCAAAAGTTCGTAAAAACTGTTGCACAAAAATGTTACCCTGAAACAACGGATCTATTTATTTCCTAGAGCCTATATAGATTGATTTGTGCCTTATATATTTGGTTTGCGAATAAAAGTTGTTACTATGTGTATAATGAAAAACTTTATCGGAAGCATTTATTTAAAAAACCGAATCAAGAAGGCACAATTCAGTTAAAAATTGTAAAAAACTTTTTAACAAAAAGTAGAACCGACGAAAGTAATTGAAAAGCAAAAAAAGAATAACTTTGAAATTAAACCTTCGTAAAAATAAAGGAAGAAATAAAAAAGTAACTTTTTAGTCTAACCAACTCCTACACTAATGTAAATACCTAAATAATTTTGAGTCGAACTGCGTAATGATATTGAATGTTTTCAAATAGTGTTTACACAAAGAACGTATTATGTAAGATATTTATGATATTTTTCTGTAGTGGAAGCGCTGGGAAGTCTTATTTTTTATTTTTTTATTTTAAGTTTTTTTTCAAATTTATATGGGACCAACTTTGAAGCATTCCCTATTCAACAAAAATGAATTATCAAAATCGGACAACTCTGTAAAAAGTTATGCGTGATCATACATAAAAAAAAAAAATATACAGGTTGAATTGAGTACCTCCTTCTTTCGTCGGTAAAAACTAGCATCAACTTTTATCGCTTATTGTACTATGGGCCACAAAATTAGTGCTCATTTTTCAAAATTTTGTTGGTGATTTGTACCTTATTTATTCGGTTTTGGGATAAATTATTTTGAATAAGAGTTTTTTTGTTGCCATGTGTACAATAGTAATGTTTAGAAAGGTTTTACTACGATTATAAATTTTCAGGTTCCTTGATATCATAGATATTATTTTAATATTACAAATCACGAATAGAAATCAAGAGTTCATTAGACGTAACAAAATTTGCAAATAGAATTGTTGATATTTAGTTTGATATTTAGAATTGTAAACATTTCGGGAAAAAATAAGTGCCATATGTGGTTCAGCCATAATGAAAATGAGATAGCGATAGTGAGTAACGAATTTTAGGTAAGGACGAGTTAATATCCTTGCCTATATTCTTATATATCTCTAATATATTACTTTTGGAAACCACATCTGGGTAGTCTGGATAGTTAATATTTATATGAATATACACACATGAACAACACGTTATATGTATTGTCAAACTTTAAAATAATAAGTACCAGCTTAATATTAGAACTTTCAAAATATTATTTTGTTTCGTTTATGTACTTTTTAAGCTATTGAATTTTAATTTAGTAAGATATACTTTAATAACTTATGAATCACTTATAGGTAATGATAAATCAATGCGCAAATTAATTAATTAACTAATGAATACACAAAAAGTCTTTGAATGATAAAATTTTTCAATGCCTCGGTTTGAAAGTATTTAGAAAGTATTAGAGGAACCTAAGGCAGAACGGGGTACGAAGTTGAAAATATGGTTTAAAAATACAAAAGGGTTTATTCAGAGAGCTGCAAATTTCTATGAACACATTATAATGACGAAAATACATTAATATTGTTAGAAATTGAAAGAGAAATATTGTTTTTCAAAAATAGAAAATTATGTCACTTGCCCCGTTGTGCTCCGGGTATGGGGCAGAATGAGATGGTAAAGACGGATTATTATAAAAACATATAAAACTAGTGGAAATGTAGAAAAAAGTTCATACATTACGATAATCTCAACATCTTCGCTATCTATTCCTACAGCTGTAAAATTAGCCTCTTCACTTAAAGACCTATCAAGTCTGATGTCAGTTGTGTATGCTGGAAACATTGCGTATAAGAGTGCCCCATTGGGCAAAATGGGGTACCTCATTACGCCCCACCCGTTTCGCCCCAGAGTCACGATTCGCTTAAGGAGGTCAGTTCACTCGAAGAATATACGTAATTTAACATTTAACTACACCAAACTAATGACAACTAAACGTACTTCAAGCATGTATTAACTGTAGTTGTAATGTAAACAACAGGAGCAAAAAACCACACAACTAAAATTTCACGCACCTACGACCAAGAAAACTAGACTATCATGAATGTCGTAGTTGAACAGGGTGGTCTAGTTCTACGTATTGCCGCTCGTTAGTAGCATCCTCTTGCTCCGAAAATCATCAATCTTATTATTCCGCCCTCGGAACCCCGTTGTGCCCCAGGTTCCCCAATTTGTTAATTTAATATAAGGGTATCAAACGAGAATTACTAGAATATGGCATTAGTTAAAATACAAGTTTTATGTGGCGGTTATAATTAGAAATGAGTGACAAGAGATATGTAAAAATATTTCATTTTAAAGTCATATGCCTTATAAATAGGTATGTTATTTATAATGTTATTTATAACGGATATGTAAAGAATTCGAAAGTAAAGCATCTTGAAAAGTGTATAAGCTGCTTACTATAGGCAATAAAATAAAAGCGAATCAAAATTTGGGCTAGGTTCACATTTCTTCAAATATATAATGATGTCGAAAATGACCATTGGTCATAAGTTAAAAGTAGTCGGAGGTATTTTGTGAGTTATTATTATTATTATTATTTGGAGGTTATTAATCACTGGGACCAATATGATCTATTGTGACCCCCTACTACTGCTCTGTTAAGGCTTGCCTCAGAGCTCCTCAACCAGTCTCAATTCTCGGAGGAATTTGAGGATCTGGGTGGGGTGCAGGGATGGTAAGTCATCCTCCTGGAGTAGGTACTGGTCGAAACAAGCAGCTCGTCTTCGTGCCACGGCTTCACATTCAAGTAGGAGATGAATTGGAGTTTCTTCCACCAGCTCACAGAACCTGCATGAGCCGTCATTGATGATTACCATCTTTCGGAGGTACCCATTCAGCCGGCAATGCCCGTTAGGATTCGTAGCTCATTCCCACACCATCTTAGAGTTGATGCTCCATGCACTTAGTGCTTTGATGGCAGCTTGGCTGTCAGAGAGGATCACTATGTCCCGCTTCCTGTAGTTCCTGCTCAGGTTGAACTCAGCAATTTTGCGAGTTAGTGAATAATTTTATGATAAACCTTCAATTATTAGCACTTAAGTGTCTCACAAGTGGCGTGAAACGTAAGTGACTTTTATGCAGTTTTATCTATTTTTTAAACTTTAAAGTTTCTGCTTATTATTTAAAACATTTAAGCATAAGTAATTAACATTTAAGTTAATCTTTTGAAATAATAAAAATTAAGTTAATTTACTAGTTTTTGTTTGCATTGTAAACTTACAACCATTGAATGGTACTTATACAATTATTATGTGAATAAAAATAATTTTTCGTCATGTAAATTTCACACACAGTAATTCACACATTCAACATAACTAATCACATGGAGTTAACGACAATCACTATTCACAGACATCCATACATCCTAGGTACTCAATAGCAATTCAAAATAAATTGATATCAATCGATCAATGCGATAACTGAAAATCTTAAGAATGGCACTCATTACCCTGTTTGTTTTAGAATACTTTGAAATGTGCATATTACATGCGAGTAATTTATATAAAGTGAAACATCTCTGAACTATGGCCTTTAATAATTTACAAAATAATTTTCTTATTAATCAGTTCGGGGTTCACACTATCGTAATCAATTATTAACATTCTTTGACATCTAATGTGGCATCAAGGGTAGAAATCGAACGAACGATATCTGGCATTGACCAATGCTCTGTTGCTCAGCTGCCTGAGATGTTATGGTTGTGGTATGCATATGATTTTTCACTATCTTTTGAGGTCGATGTATTATTAATTAATTGTTTTTTGCAAACTAGCGTCTATTTATATCCATAAGTAAATAGCGTTTACTTAATTGGGCATCTAAGCAATATGTCTAAACATTGATGATATTAAGTAAACGCTAGTCACCGTTGGTATAATATAGCCAAATGGCAACCATACTAACTACAAAAGAATTAGTAATCAATTATTATTTTTGAAACCATAATACTAAATGGAACAAAAAGTTCAGCCTAAAACAAATTACTTTTAGGTGATTGTTTATCTTTCAAGATTATTAAAGGCATCTTGTGTGCACAAGAGAATAAAAATTTGCAATTTCCTTATTATATCGTATGTTTTAGTAAGTATAAGAAGTTATTTATTCTTTTAATAACAATTTCTTATGATTGTTATATAAATATTTAAAAAAGTGTTATATTATATAATTTATGATAATCTTAGGTAAGACACCCAAGTATACTGAATGTAAACAATACCGAAAAGTAATACCTACCGTATAGTAGAAGTGTAGATGTATAATGTGTTCATAAGAAGAGTTATGTTTTAAGACACTTCAAGTTATTTATGCTTACTATAACACATCTAAATTATGTGCAAACCATAGATTTATACTGTCGAAAGTTGTATATTAAAACGTGACCAGACTAAAAAAATATCTATTATAAAATAACCATTATAGAAAATAGTTTAAACAAGTTTGTAAGGATCAAATTGGTGTGAGTTAAATTGTTTCTGGCAATGTCAATACAACAATCGATGATATTTTGACGTTGAAATTATTCAACAAATAACCATAGTAAAATTAATAAACTTCCTTCAAATTATATTTAAAGTTTTCGAGAAAAGCATCGTACAGCAGACGGTATAATGAGGGGCTTTTTTAGTCTCCGATTCTACGTCATTTAAAACGAAAAGTTACATTGATATAAGTTTATTATTCACTTTTGAAATATGGAAGTTTTGTGATATTTTTAAAATTTTGGTGTTAGTTTTCGTTGTCCAAATCGCTATGATTCGCAAAATGATCCAAATAAATTCTTTGGCATTGTAATAATTTTTGGAGCGTTTGAAATTGAAAATATGTGTGTTCAAAAAGAGTTTTACATGTGATACCACACAAAAAAAACATGTGGGTGGCATTCTAAACCTCATTCGGAACGGTTTTGGTGAAAGAGCTTTGATATCACTCACTTGTATTTCTAGGCTGACTTCTACTGAGCTTTGCCTTGATACCAAAGAGTTGGTGTAAATTAGTAATTCATGATAGTGGGTAATTGAAGGATAAAATTCTTTCGAAACTAGCAAAGTAGCCCCTATTGCAATACTTACGTCATTTCTATTTTATATGTGTTTGTGATATGTTGATAGATCAGATGTTATATAATACATGATATATAATAGGTTACATGAAAACTTCATTGTTATAATGAACAAAACTCACTACTCACTCACTTAGTGAGTTAGTGAGTTGGTGTTGTCAGTATGGGTGTGTATGTTCACTACACTACTACGGTGGTGTTATAAGAATCTTTAGTTATAATCTGTAATATATAATTCAGCGCACATACATACCCATAGGGCATTCATTTAGTGAGGAGAACTCGCGATCTTTATGGTGTTATACTCATATACACCAGAGGGAATAATAATAATATATACCGACGAGTTCAAAACCAACGATCATCACCCCCTCCCCCCCCCCTTTACTATTGTAGATATATACTCTATTATGATGATACTTATATCTAAACTCTCAATTTGAATTACTTGAAAATATATTTGCCGACATATTACAAAGTGTACCTCTTCAATAACTCTTCAAAATATTCCTTGATTTAAAACATTAAGATTCTAAGTGGTACTATGGGCCATAGATATAGATAGATTGTAGAGGCTGCCCTGCACGGGCTACACTTCGACCATAAGGTCCATTGTGATGCCTAAGGATGTGAGGATGTGAGTGGAGTGGAAGGAATTTTTGTGTGTAGACTAGGAATTGGTAGGATGAACAATGTCAATATTCATCTGGAGTTCGTGAAGGAAACTGCAGAAAACCTTCTCAAGCGGTTACTTCGTTCTTGTCCAAACGCGGACAGTTTAGTCAATTAACCGCCCCTTCTTTTTTTTCTTTATAATTGACAAACTGCCGATGTCGGGATTCGAACCCATAACCTCCCAATTTTCAAGTAGGCATATTGCGCAATCATAACGCCTTAGACCGCTTGGCCACTTGGACTGGTTGAGCCATAGAAGTTGTGTTTTATATTCAAAATTGTATAGTCATTTTGTGCTCTATTTATTCGGTTTTTGGGGGAAAAGTTTCGAATCAAAGTTGGTCATTATAAATACACTAACAACTTTAATTCGAAACATTTTTATACATCGAATGAATAAGGCAAAAATGACAATATAATTTTGATAAAAGGGCACAACTTCTGTGACCCATAGTCCATTAAATATGGGTATTAATTTGTACGATGAGATTGCGAGGGTTTGATAATGTAATAATCAATATTACTGGGACTTAGATCATAGATCAAGGGGCCTGCTTCTACAAAATATTTCTATTCCAGATGGTTGAATACAAATAATTTTCCATAGGCATTAATCAATAACTGCATTTTGATTTCTATAAACTACAAACAGGAATATTTCAAGTGTCTTAACAGTAGGTATTATACATAAACTAATAATAATATAATCATAAATTTCTCCAAAATGCATAATAATTTTACAATTTATAATAATTAAATTTAATAATAAAAACTGTAAATGTTGAATTCTTGAATTCTGGCAAAGCTTTTTTAACAGCATCTAATACCGTTGAAGTCTATTTGTATGAGATACACAAATTATTTTTTAACTGAGTATAAGTGAAAATAACAACTAACTGAGTTAATTGCCTAAAACTGAATTTATGAAAAAAAGTTTCAAACTAAAGTTCACGAATTTGACCTTACTTTTTAACTCTAGAACACAGTCACAAGATTTCAGCTCGTTATCTCTTTTCGTTTTTGAGTTATCGTAAGCAGACGAACACATGCGCGAATGGGCTAATTAGGCCATTTTACGAACCTCTATGATAAAAATTTATCTCTACGATCAATATTTATAATCGTTACGAAGTCTGTACTAGCTAGCAACCCGCCCCGGCTTCGAACGGGTAGCAGCGCATATATGCCTACTTTTTTTCAGACGTCAATTTTAATTTTAAAATAAGTACCTACCTATCTAACCCACCTAAAAACAACACAAAACAAAAATGCGACCTTAAACTAAATGATCCACTACGTGAAACGTAACCAATGCAATTGCAACCATCTATAAAATACACTGAAAAAAATCAGAATTTTTGACGACCTAAGTACCTATTTATGCAGAACAGCCAACACTCAAAAAGAAAACAAATACCTAAGGTACCACCTAATTGAAAAAAAAAATGCATCAGATTTAATCTATATAAAATACAGAAAACAATGGTCTAATTAAATTTAATAAAGATACGTAAATAATTACCCCAAAAACTCAGCAATATACAGCAATATTTTTTCTTTATTGCGTGTTAATCTTAGACGATAGACATATAGCATTGCATTACAGTTTGATATATCTTTTTAAGAGGAATAATTCCGTATTACATTGTTTTCATATAATTCTGTTGGTTTACGTGGCGCACGCCAGTAAAGCTCCCAGTCGGCATGATTTTTCCGACTTCTTCAACTATCATTGTCATATTTCAGCCAATTTGTACAAAACCTCAATAAATTTTACATCTACTAAATCTTCCTCAGACAGGCAGGCAGGCACGATGGGGGGCGGGGCTCTATTTATAGCAGAGGTGGGCAGGAGTTGACTCGGCCAAGCTCTGAGTGAGAGGTAGGGAAGAGAGACAGAGTTAATACAGGGTAACCTACCAATTATTAATATTTTCTTTTTTTAATTAAAACATTTTCTGAAAAAAATATAATAATACCAAATCTTTTTTATGGTCGCTATTATACAAAGTAAATAATACATACAATCATTCAATACATACTCTGGAATTTTGGGCTGGTAATTTGGGAAATAAAATGTACCTTTTTAGTATATATCATATTTGTGTATGAATAAAATAAAAATATATAAAATATATATATAAATCTTTTGAACCTTTAAGTTTACCGCTGGACCATTGTAATAAAAGAGGGAAATTTTTGCAAAGGATAATTTAAATAGAAATATAGTTTTGGAAATTCCTAATAATTTGTCTAAATATTTTACTATTCATATCCGAGAACTAATAAAGAATTATTTACCTGATTTAATTATTTTTTCTTCGTATGGAGTATGCTCAGTATAGTGTCATGGGAATTTGATGAATTAAGTTAAATTTTACATAAAGTGGGAATTTGAGTTCTTCGAGTTAGTCTACTTTGAATTGAAAAAGTGAAAAGTACTTTTTGTAGTAGTGGAAATTATTTTTCGCATAATTTGTTTTTCAAAAAAAATAAAATATTGACTATACTATAGACGATACTATATAATTATTGGGCAATAATCGGTAGGACAACCTGTATTGAAACATCGTTCCGTCTTGCTTCAAAACATACCTTCTTTACTTACTCTCACCCAGCTTATGGAGAGCCCGTAAGGCTCAGACGAGCTGTCTGTGCCCACCTCTGATTTATAGTACGTAAGGATATACTGGGTATACTTATAACGTCCTCTAAAACCTTTTGATACGAAGTACCTGACTATGTCATCATTTTATACACAGTATAATGTAAATATACAACGTATATTAAGTTTAATTCCGACATTGTAATGGTTGAAAATTTAAAAAAATTTATTTTCTGTAAGAAGTGTAAAAGTTTTGTAACGGAAGTGAATCAGAAAAATATATTCGTAAACAGCGCTGAAAAATCATAATTTTATTACAATTTGGATTTTACTATCACTATTGGGAATTTATTTTAACTAACGTATAGTATTTTAATCAACGCCATTGATTTTGCTAGGCCCAACTTAGCTTGTAACGAAGTTTATATCAAAATTGGAGATGAAAAAATTTTGTTAAATTTTTGCGATTTTTTTAAGGGATTGCAATTTCTTTCCCCTTGGAAAAAATGCCAAAAAAGTGAAGAAAATTTTTGTTCTCGTTTTTAATAATAATCATTTTCTAGAGTAATTTTGTCCCAAATAGAACGAAAATCAGGTTCATTTTAACGTCAGACCAACACATTTCAAAAATTTCCCTTCTCAATTCATACAGTTTTGAATTATAGCACGATGGGCCTGACCTCTTGAAAACCGTTAATCGTATCGTATTTTAATCAACGCCATCGATTTTGCTAGGTCCAAATTTTTCTTCTCATAAACTTAATGTAAGTACCGGGTATTTAAGCAAATAACTCAGTTAGTTGTTATTTTAACTTGTTTTACAATATAAATGAAACTATGTTACTTCAAGAAAATATTAGGTACAATAATACGATACACATTTAATTATTGTAGAAGAGTTTTTTTTATCTCAGAACTTCTAGCATTCATTATCTTCACAAACATGGTATGTCTATTAGAAAGATAAGAAAACCGCATAATAATACAAATGAAGTAAAACTTTCTACGAGTATCTAACCCTTTATTTGAAGAGGTAGGATAGAGTTGACCACTTAATTCATAAATGTTTTGAATACCGCCTATCTATTATATTATAGTAAGAGATCGTTAACTTCTTGAAAATATATGAAATTATGTACAATGAAATTGTTTTAAAGTTTATTCTATTTATTTACTTTCTCTGTTGTAATTAACCAAAACAAAAGAACAAACAATATTCAGTCGCAATCTTATATTGTAAATGAATTCAAATTAAATTTTGTTATTTCATATTCAGTTAATGTACACAAAATATTATTAAAGATTTACAAACAATTAATTACCGACTATAATGAAAACAGTAGCAAACCATTTATATGTTAGATATGATATATACCATCAAGATGTGCCCTGTGCCATTTAAATCTAATTCCTAATTATGACAAAAGGATACATTAGATTGTCAAATATATGGTGGTTCCAATAGAGTGCTTGTCTATTTCTTGGAAAATATATTTTATATTTATTTAGGTTGAGATTTAAAAATGTCATCCTGTGATTTTGTAGGCTCGCTCAAAAGATTTAATTTCTTAAGATTTATTACTCTCGCCTTGTGGTTAGAGTAAAACTTGTACCTATTGTTTTGACATTCAATTATTTTTAACGAATATTATCCCGTTTCGCTTCGACAATCTCCTTTTTCGTGGCAACAATACTTGTTAAAATCCCTTTTTATCCCTAAAGTCTGGATTAAAATTGAAAGTTTTAATGTTTTAAAATGATACCTAATGTGTTTTTTAACAAAACATATCCGATATGATTGTATCCGACACATCCGCGGTGCTCCAATTGGCATTGTGTTTGTGTTTTCTCTCAAAATAATCGAAAATTGGTTTTGGTTCTTTCTGGCTTGTTTTTTTTACCTGGATTGTTAATGCGCCTGAAACTAGAATTTTTTATAAAAATGCTATATGCTTTTGATTTTAACCAGTTCAAAGGTATGTTCATATTCAAAATCATTTTAAAAACAAATATATGGTTTTATTCTATTCGATTTGAAATTGTTTCTCTTTGAAAACATAACAAACAAACAAAAGTTAGAAGATAGGCTTAAATATTTTTCTATGTATCCAAAAATACGTAAACCATATTTTTCATAAGGAATGTAACTGATAGTCAAAGCATGAAAGATCATTATTTTTTACATGTCGAATGTAGAAATACGATAATACTAATATTTTTTAATACTAACGATAGAAATGTATATGTTACTGTAAAAGCCTGTACTACGGTAAATTCTAAGATTTTCCAGTAAAACTTATGATTTACCAACACTGAATGGTAAAAGTCCGAAATGTTCTGTGATCATCGTTCATATCGAACTTTTACCACCATCCACTCAGTTAATCTTAAGTTTTAGTCCAGAGTAAATGTCAAAAATAGACATGTAGAAGAGAAAATAGACATGTAGAGAAATAGACATGCATGTATAAATACATGCATGTATGGCATCAAGTATAATACATGCTTAAGGAATGTAACCGTAAGTTTAAAAATGTAGCAGTTGAGGCTATTATGACATATCTGAAGCTATGCCAACCTAGTCAAAAGAAACAGGAGACTTTGAAAAAGGGCATTGCCATCAAGTTTATACTTCATAGTGAAATTAACTCACATTGTCAAGTAGATCTAAGAGATGCACAAACTAACCCTAATGGAAATTATAAATTCATTTTAGTTTACCAAGACTAGCTTACTAAATTTGTGATCCTTCGGGTACTTCAATTTATACGTGCAGCAGAAGTTGCATACCATCTCTTGGATATTTTCATCACTTTTGGAGCTCCGAGCATCCTTGATTCCGATAATGGTCGAGAATATTGAAATCAAGTTATTGAAAATTTATGTTCAATGTTGCTGGACGTTAAAGTCGTACATGGGAAGCCAAGACACAGTCAAAGCCAAGAATCAGTTGAGACGCGCTTGATTTTATGAGATATATTTCGCACTCCGATCTATTTTAATGCCTTCTTCAAATCTTAATTTTTTTTCAAAAATTCCCGCTTAAAAATCACTAAAAAAATTACTAAATTTACTAGGTCTATGTATATGGAGGTCTCACAAAATACTCACTATTTCAAATAAGTTCATGTATACCTAGGTCAGTAAACAGTGTTTATGATATAAATATGTCAAAGATGTTTTTAACCTAGGAATTGAACGTGAATTAAAAATGAAAAAGAAATGCTAGAATATTTAAAGTGTTTTATTTATATTTAATTAAACAATAATTTAATTTTAAAATGAATGTTCATGAACATTAATTTGGTAATTATAAGTCTTTACACTACAATTTCACACAGAAATGTTATTTATAATCTTTTACAGGTTACTAATATTTTTAAGACGAGACTATTTAATAACATTAAACGTTAAACAGATTTTTATACATAAAACGATTACGAAGAACAGATTACGTTAAACAGATTTTTATACATAAAACGAATCATGATATCGAAAATAAGTTGAGCACGTGGATGGAAACCAATCAGTTAACAAAGTAATCAGAAGGTTTGAAATTTGTTCAGGCAATAAAAAATAGAGCATATCACGAGGGAATAAAATTTTCTCCCTACGAAGCAATTTTTGGTAGTCCCATGAAAATGGACATATTCGTTGTTTTATTCTCAAAACCAACATTTACCAACTGGTATTGGAAAAACCTAGTATGTACCAAACTCCAATGGTAAAAGCCAGAAAAATTATCTCTTGTTTAAATGTCCTTACATTTACCAACTCATGTTGGTAAATCCTAAGATTTGCTAGTTAAAGCTAAGATTTATCAATCTACGGGGTTTTACAGTAACATATATTTATACCCGGTATATAATATATACCAGGGTATATTAAGTTTAGTCCCGCATTGTAACGGTTGAAAATATTGATCGCAAAAAACAAATTTTGGTATAGGAGTTCATAAAATGACATAGTAAGTCCAATTCCGCAAACACGATAACTCACAAACGAAAACAGATAACAGGTTGAAATTTCGTAGGTATATTCTAGATCTAAAAAGTAACAAGTTCATGAATGGGCAAAATCGGATCATGTTTGAGAAAAATAGGCAAAACTGTCCATCATTGAAACCGTAAGAGTACGTATAGAACAAAAATTTAAAGACAAAGAATGTTCCTTTTCTTTTTAAAATAAACAACTAAATTTTGTTTGAAATTTTTTTTCTTAAATTCAGTATATACCGGGTATTTATGCAGTTGACTCAGTAAGTTGTTATTTTCACTTGTTATACATTGAATTTATTACTCTTTGAATGTGATCTTGTATAAATTGTATTAAATGAACAAACTAGCATTTTACACATTTTCGACAAAGAGTTCTATATAAAAAAATAAACACAACTCGAATATCGAATATCCCAATGTTTTTGGCCGATTCTCATGCTTTTCAGTTATTAAAACGTAACCATTCAACTCTAAACACCGCGGGCTTATCCATTTTTTGGCTTCTTAATTAGATACTTGGCAAAGATTTTGAGGCCAAACTCATTGAATTTTGTATGGATTAAATTGCCATTAAATTGATCATCGTAGATCTTACTAACTTTTGTTAAGAATCTTCTATAGGGCTATAATTCTATATCCCAATTAAACAACAGGGGATGTCAAAATCGTATAATCTGGTCAAGTTCAAATTGAATGGCTTCGTTTACACTTGGGTTAATTCTCAATCACACAAGTTTTAAGCAGGCGTCTCTTGGACTGATATTATTATTTCGGCTTTTAGAGAATTTCTATAAGATAAGTCTGCCATTGGTTTTGTACCGGTAAAGGAATTTTGGAAAAATTTCTTCACATGTCCATCGTTTCAACCAAATAGATGTCAAAACGAATCATCATTAAAACTATTTATCATACTAATATTATAAACGCGAAAGTTTGTGTGTATGGATGTATGGATGTTGTGACTCTTTCACGCAAAAACTACTGAATGGATTTTAATGAAAATAACACAATAATATAGCTTATACATCAGAATAACACATAGGCTATAATTTAACCCCCTAAAAGAGGGTGTAATGGGGTTGTAAAGATAATATGGATAAATTGTCTTCGTGAAGCTGAAATTTGGCAGGTAGGTAATTTGTAGGTAGTAAACGTTAGCTAAGAGAGGATTTTTGAAAATTCACATTTTAAGGGGGAGAAATGGGGGTCAATTATGGGGGTGAATTTCGTATAAAACTTATTATGTCGTACGTGTTTATAACAAATAATTCAAGTTTGCATATTTGTTTTTTTAAACTACCCATAAAAGGGTGTGGAATAGGGTTGTAAAGATAATATGGAGAAATAGTCTTTATGATGCTGAAATTTGGCAGGTAGTAGTTTATCTTTATAGTTAACGTTAGCTAAGAAAGAATTTTGAAAATTCACATTTAAAGGGGGAGGAATGGGGGGGGTGAATTATGTATGAAAATTATTGTCAAATTAAACATATTAGAAAATTATGTTTCGTCTTTTTTTCCCTTACCATTTAACCACAGCAATGCGTGGAACGGTGAAGATTGTATATATATAAATAGTAAGGAAAAAAAATACAAAGCATAATTTTTTAATATGTTTAATTTGACAAATTTCGAATTTATGGAGCCATAATTTTAATTGAATAGGCAGGTATTGCATTTTTCAAGTATAAAAAATTTTGGTTCTTATCTAAAAAAATTCACGATATCTTCATATATATATATAAATATATATATATATATATATATATATATATATATATATATATATATGTATATATATATATATATGTATATATATATATATGTATATAAAACTTTAAAAAAATTTTATTCAATGAAGATATCGTGATAATTTATATATATATATACATATATATATATATATATATATATATATATATATATATATATATATATATATATATATATATATATATATATATACATTCCGACCCGCTTCGCTCGACCGGGCGAAGCGGGCCATATCAGCTAGTAACTCTATATATGTATATTAACGCGCTCTGCTGATCACAATTTCAGTTTGATAGGATTGAAATTTACTATTTGACATGCTTTCTGTATAGGAAAGGAAAGAGAGGGACTTAGATGAAGTGACATAATATAAAAAGATAAGAGAAAAATGTATAAAATTAAAATAAGTAAGGTTGTAGAAAATAAATTCAAATTATTCTCTAACCATATTTTCTGTAACTTAAATAGTTACCGAAATATTGAATTAATCCGTCTCCTACGTAACTTGATTTGATATTCATTATAATTAATTCCAGTAAGAAATTACGCTCAGTTTACGTCACATCTACGTGTCGCATTTTTTTTTGAAATTCCCTTCTAGCTGATATACATAGTTGATATTCATGAAAAATTTTTGAAAGAGATCTCTCATTGTATTAAATATTTATAGACAATTTCATAATATTGCATATTGAGTAAGTAAGTATACAACAGCATACATCTTGAGATATGGCAAAATATATATACTATTTGTGTATATATACGAGTGTTCTCTCTATATATATATATATATATATATATATATATATATATATATATATATAGAGAGAACGTGTATGTCATGGCTTGAAGCACAATGTATTTACAATTCATCCCCAGAGAGCAGTTAACCACTATATATGTATAGACATATATTATGTAGCATACAATTGCTTTATTCCTGTCGATAATTTCGCACTGTTTATGGGTAACTTTACAAGATTTCGAACGGTTTCTTGAAATAGAATATTTTTTTCAATTTGTACCTCATACATAACGACTTCGAAGGGATTCGAAGGGTTAGAAGAGAAGCCTTTATCTACCTTAGGGTTATCCATTTGTGTACTTATATTTTTTTAAATCAAATGCTGGTCTAGTCAAGCTATACTTGTGCATTTAGTGCTCCGTGTAAAAAAGATATAAGACAAGAAATGTAATGATATAAATAATATTAAAAAGAACTCTATTCTCCGAGGTGATGTTACTTGTTGCTAATTTGGTGACGTTCTGCACTAAAGCAGACCGTCACCAAATTAGCAACCGTGCAGACCGTCACCAAATTAGCAACAAGTAACATCTCCTCGGAGAATAATTACAATTAGCTAATTCATACTGAAGATGACTACTTTGTAGTCGAAATACGTATTTATAAAATAAAAAAAAATTTTATCTAGGAAATTGGGGCAAAAAGTCGAAATTTAAATGTAATGAAGATAAACCTTTGTTGAAATAGGCAACCTGTAATACACTTGTGTTTTGTTTCTGTGTCCTCAGTCCTCAATGTACAAAAGTCCTCAGTGTGCAAAACTCACCAAAGTGTACGAAAAATATAATTAAATAGTTTGGCTAAATTGATTGTTTTTCAATTTCAAGACATTTTGAACGATTCATTTGGTGCTAAGCGTTGAGTATGGTGTACACTTTAACATGTTCCTAGCATATATATTGTTAAATTCGTACTTAAGCTTAAGTACGAATAAGCTCTCATTCAATATTTTAACCATGTAAAAGATGCCTTTAAAAAGATTTTTTTACTCAATTTCTCAATTTTTATGTGTACTTTACGTCTATAATTAGACTATGAATGTCTATTCCTGTGTTAAATTTCAAATTATTTCGCCGAATAGTTTTAGAGAAAATTGCCTGTGAATGACAAACGGAGTGACACTGAAGTGATTCCATGAGTGTTCAGGTTTGCCAACTTAATACGGAACATTAAAAACCTATTAATGAAATGCTTGTAAATTCTCTGTTCCATCATGAGTAGACATTCTTGTTCTGAATTAATGGCTTGCACATAGCTTTTATCAGTAAAACTAGAACATATACCAACCCACCACAATATCCCTAGAATTTTCTTCGTCTATCCATACAACATATATCCAACAAACATTAACAGTATTGCTTTTCTTTCTTGTACAATATAAGAGTACTGGATTTTGTATTGATAGTTTGTATTTTACCAATATTATATACATGTGAGTTTTGTTACATTATATATAAATATATATATATATATATATATATATATATATACTATGGATATATGATTGAATATCTAAAGTTAATATAAGAGGACTTGTTTTGTATTTGCAAAATCAATATTTCTCAATAATAATGTATTAAACATCTTGTATGTTTTTATAGTGATTAAACATATATTTATTCTGTACAATTAAAACTTTTATCATCATTATTGATATGATTCGTTATTCACAAGTTCCTCAAACAGACGATAATAAAAGTTAATTGGAGTTAATATTCACATAAGAAACATAAGACACAGAACGTTTATCCGGGCCTCACGGGCCTAGGTGTAAATCCATCACTGTACAAAACTAAATTATGAAAGGTGAATTGCCAAACAAATTTTTTCCGATATGATACCAGTCAAAAATAAACATCGATTTTTGACAACGAATACACGGCCTGGTATATATATTACATACAATATTCTATACAGTATTGTATCCTCTATATAGAGGTATAATAGACTCAATAGTATAAATGCTCAAAATCAGGCTACAGGTTTAGTACAGGTAATAGAAAATCTCGTTACTCTTGTCCGCATTGTATTATATTACAGGAGTTATTTAAAAAAAAAGTTATGTTCACTATCACGTACTGAATGTAAATGAACAAAATCCTTTCCAAATTTCGACCCCCCAAGTGCCACCATTTTAAGAAAAACTGTATAAAACTGTAGATATAGGCCAATATCTCCATTATCCTGCTCTTTAGGCCAAAAATGGTTATAACCTTTCTTTTAGATAATTGGATTTAGTTTTTTTTAACAAATATTTTTTGTACCACTAACAAAAATATAAAAAAAAAACTTAATAAATAATTTTCTTTCTAAACAATTATTTGAAGAAATATCGGTCAAAAAGTCAATAAATAAATAGTAATAGTCGTATAAGTTGTAAACGGTAAGTGATACAAAAAAATTAAGTAACAACAAAAATAAGAAATGTAATTAACTACAAGAAAAGTAATTACTATTTTTGGCCTAAAGTGCACGGTAATGGAGATATAGGCCGATACAGTTTTTCTCAAAATGGCGGCACTTCCGGGGTCGAAATTTGTACGGATTTTGTTCATTTTCTTTATTGATTATACTAGTTACTACGTACGTATTACAGTAACAATTTTTCTTACTATTATAAAAATAATAACAGCATGAAATATTTCTATTGCGATCTAAGAAATAAATTAAAAGATAAAAGAAAAAAATAACGGGCACTTACAACAGGCGCATGTTTTGTTTTAATGGAGGGGTGGAGTAATGAATGAATATGAATGAGTGAGTGACATATATAAGGACAAATTATCAACACGAAATAAAAATTAATGTAGATGAGATGGTCTCCATACAATGTGTTTTAATGTTCTTTATTTTTTCTGTTTTGTTGTTATTGCTGTTTTTCGTTTAATATATGATATTTGTTAGGAATAAAGATGGTACGTATACAGGGTGCTTATTTTAAATATGCACCCGATTGTCTCACTTATAAGTAAAGTCGTATATCTTGTATTGGATTATTAATCAAGAACCCATTAATGAAAATTGTCTGTACGTTCGTACTCTGTATGCAAGATAAATAATTGACTTGAAGAAAATAATATTTTATTCGGAGGTTGGCATCTAAAGATTATATTGACCTTGACCCATAAAGCCATTTGAAATTACCGTCACAGGTCATTTAGATGTCGTAGAAATGTCAAATCAAAAGGTAATAAGTTATCAATTTAAACAATTTAGGCGTTCTCATGTGAAAAATCATGAGATGATTTTTTGACGCCAACAAATTTAATTCATGCTACTTTTTGACGTTTTGACAACCTAAATGATATGTGGAGGTAATTTTGACTCATAATATGGCGGTAAATTTTTCATTAGGATTCATTTTCATATGCGAATCTTTAATTGTATAAATTGATGCCATATTAAATTTTGATTTGATATTTATGCATCGTATAAATATTTTGTGGAGGTGATTTCGACCCAAGACTTTCAGAATCTGAAGTCGAAAATATGGGTGCCCGTTTGAAAAAAACATCAAAGTTTATCGTCAAATGACCTAGAAGATCAAGGCTAAGGTCAAGGTAAAAAAGTCTCTCTTAACGAAAAGTTCAGATGCATTATTTAAAATAAGCCAGCCTTTATACACATTGGTATTGTACGGACAAATTTTATTTATATGATCTTTAGAAGTAATGAAACACAAGATATACAAAATTTCAGCATATTGGATCTTAAATATTGCTGAGCAATACCCTAAATGGTGTATAGGCGGAACGGTAAGAATTGACTACGGAGATTATTTGGGCTGGTTGCAGCAGTCAATATTCAATATGTCCCAAAATTTAGGAAGACAGGCTGATTATTTCGCTTACACCTCGTAAACGTATAGCTGTAGTGTCAAAATCAGTACACACAATTTTTATACAGAAATTCTAGGGAATTAAATAGAATTTAAAAAAATTGTTGTTCATATTATTTATACACTTTTCTACAGGTCTTATGGTTTATTAACAGTATAACTATTTCCTAGGATATAGAATTTAAAACTATCATTTACAAAGATATCATAATTGTCGGTTGTTAGTCAACTGGTTTTTATCCAGTTTTTACAACGGTTGAAGATGCAATATTGAATAGTATACTCGATTCATAGGAAATTTACTTATCTACAACCTTTTTTTCCGGGAATTTTTTTCTTCTAACACGAACGATAGAAAATACTTAATGACAATGACGACCGTTTATTTCTTATACTTACAGAAAAAAAATCAATTAAAAATTTCTTGAAGGAAATTTAATGCTCTTCAATACAAAATGTAGGATATTCTACTTCCCCGTTTCGTTGTCTCTTCTCCTAGATCTAAGATAAATTAAAATAACAGTTTGATAAGTTACTGTTAGGTAGTTCAATGACAATTTTGCATGGGTTAAATGTTATCCAACACGGTTTAAGGCCGAGTTTAGTGTCATCATATATAATCGAGTGTATAATATTTTTGTTGATCGTTTTTCAACGACAAAGATGTGAATTTTCTAATTTTTGAGTAAAATTTAAAACACTCTTCTTGCCAACTAACAGGAAATAATCTTTTATTTACCTTTACTGTGATTATCATTATACCTGGTATTTGTAAATATACAAGGGTATTTTAAGTTTAGTCCCGATTTTGTACCGTTTGTAAATATTGACCGCAGACGGACATTTTTGGAATAGGTGTTCATAAAATGGCCTAAGTTGGCCATTGCCGCAGGCCCATCCGTCTGTGGACACGAAAAAACGAGATAGGAGGTGAATAGGCAAAAACGGATGATGTTAGGACACAATGGGTAAAACTGCCAAGCTTTGAAACCATAAGAGATAGAACAAATTCAGGATATTTCGGTTATTTAAGCAATTAACCCAGTTCTTATTTTCCCTTGTTTTAAATCATATTTCAATGTAGGATGTAAAGCTAAAAGTGTCTTCAAACATCTACAGATAGAGTTTTTTTAAATCTTTTTGAATATTTATTTTTTAGTTTGATTGGTAATATAGTCCTCATTCGAGAATCCAGTTTTAATTGGAACTTTTATATGCAAAAAAAGAGTGTACAGAACAAATTGGAAAAGTAGACCCGTTCTACCGTTCCATCGTAAGTGTGCTGCGCGAATTACGTTCTTAATTAATTGATAAACAAAGTTTTGGGACGGACTCATAGTTAAGGAATCAATGGTTATTATAATTAATTTTAAAGACAGTTATGAATTTGAACAATAATATCTTTTACAATCTAAACAAAGGATAATATATAAAATTCCATAAAATTGCTGCGGATAATATAAATAATCGCAATAAACCAGACACATACACAGAGTTAGTAAAATATTTGTGCTTGATGTTGTTGGTGCAGGATATTATCGACTATGTATATTATTTTATATTCCAACATAAAATTTATTAGTAAACTAAAACAAAATATTATAATAAAATATGTTTTAATATTTTATAAGAAGAAAATATAAATAATAGCAAAAGAAATATGAGAAACAATAATTTATTCTTAGACATGAACAAAAAACTGGAATATCTCGAGTGAACACAAAACATAAACACTATTCGAAAAAAACAAAAAAAGGGATTGGTTATTTTATAGAAGAAAAATTACAAATTAAATGTCCCGTAAAACACAATATATATTCGAAATAGTGTTGTTGCAAAGAACTTTTTATACTTACCTTAAGGGTGTATTGTTTAATACAAAAAATTTATAGTCAAACGTAGAGATACGTGAATGGAAATTTAATTTCTGTTCCTTTGCATATAAATTGTGTCAGTTTGAAGATTTGTATGTGACTATACTGGAGTACAGACAAATTTCTCCTCAAAAGTCCCAAATCTATGTTGAAAAAACAATTTAAAAAAAATTTTTTATTTCAAAAAGAATTGTTTTTCTAGGATGAGTGTGCGGTCTCCGGTATGCTGTCCGAAAAATTTAATTTTATTACAAAAATTCTGAAATGTGTTACGAAAAATTAGAAGAATTCTTCCGTAAAAAGTTTTCAAACGTCCGAAATTACTCTAAAAATTAGATCAGGTATATTATTACCTGATTACCCTATTATTATATTATGTATCTGATATCTACTTTCATTTTCCTTTAAATCAATTTAAAGCAAACATAAGCCTCACTTGGGGAAATATGCCACGGTCATTCAAGCAGAAGTCTACGCCATACGGACTTGCATCCGTGAGAACCTACGTAGAAGCTACATAAACCTGAACCTATGTATTCTTTCGGACAGTAAAGATGCTTTAAAAGCCTTGTCTGGAACTGAGGTCGTCAAGGAACTGCTGGAGCATGCAAAACGGAACAATGTTAAATTGATCTGGGTGCCGAGTCATAGTGGTTTCTAAGGAAACGAAGAATCAGATACCTTAGCAAAAAAGAGAGTCGAAAAGACTTTCATTGGCTCAGAGCCTATTTCAGGAATTCCAAGGACTGCATGTAAACACGTGATCAACGAGTGGTCAAATGCTAAACACCGTGATCACTGGGAAAAAGTACCGCGAAAGGAGCTCGGAAAGGTACTGCTTCAGAGAGCAACAAAGAGGCTATCTCACGATGCACTGAGACTGAACAGGATGCAATTGTGGAGGGTTACCGTATTCGTTACCGGGCATTATTCCCTGCGGAAGCATCTGCACACAATGAGACTCCATAATGGATCCCTTATGTGCAGATTGTGTGGCGAGGAGGAAAAAACTTCTAGCCATATTATCTTTGATTGCAAACCTGTAGATTGCAGCAGATACAGGATATTCGGTGCATCTCACCCCGAATATATGAACCTTCAGGAAGACCTGATAAGCAAGCTCCTGGCTATTGCCAGGAGCTTTGACTGAAGTAAAAGAGGGAGCAGAATAGAGCATAAGGTCGAAGTGTGATACTTTTTAGACCCCAAGATGAATTATATAGGTATACTTTTTTTAGCTTTTTGAAAATTCATATTTTTATTAAGATTTCAATAATGTTTATCTACTCAATTTATGCAAGCATAAGGAATCCCGATATAAATCATATTTTGTGTATAACTCTCTTAAATGCTCTCAGATAAAAATTTTTCCAAAGAGTTGCATCCAAAAAAACACGAAATATCCTACAAAAATAGCGCTGTACCCCATTAAGCTTCATGAAACCGTTCAAGAACTTTGAAGTAGATTTCAATTTAGTATAATAGCATAAATGTCATTCTATTTATATATATTTTATAATACAAATTTGGGACCTTTTATATATTTAATAAGCAAACATGTATAGCTTTATTCGTGTTTGATATTTAGTACAATAGGCATCCAAATTTGGAGTTAGTTTTTAAAATTTTAAAATTCGATTTGTGCTTTGTTGATTCGGTTTTCGAGAAATTGATAAAAGTTGTTCCTTTTATACCGAATGAATAAGGCACAAATCAATTATAAAAATTTAAGTACTAACATCAACTTTATACGCATATTGTAAGTATTCTGTCGGAAGTGTTAGAAGATTAGATCAAGAAAATAATGTGTTTGTGTCATTCATTTTTTAACGCGTTTCAACTGGTAAACAAGTAATGATATAATTTAATAAACTGTTTTATCATTATCCATAGTAATATAAATAATGTATTCTACACTAGTAAAGTATTTTTGGCGGGCGACCTCTGCGCCGTCTCGTGTTTTTTATTTTAAGTTTTGTCAAAACTCGGATATACATGTAAAAAGTCAATTTTAATTTTAACTATAAAGAAATAATTACCTACAATGCCAGTGAAAAAATTGATGAGCAGTTTCCAAGAAGTGCAATTAGATATATTCAGAAAAAAAGTATTTCTATTTTCATGTTTCTATGAAAATATGAAGAGATTGATGTCAATGATTCTCGGCGAATTTTTGGTACAGTACACACACTACTAGCGTATACACACTTCTACAATCATAATGTCACAATTAATTTAAATTATTCACATAAAACTGTTGTTATAATTAATAACATTGTTAATTAGAACGAATTACAGCAATAATTTCGTGACAAATGTTTTTGTGGCCAAAATGTTTATCTTAATACTGTACCAAAAATTCGCATGTTTGCAAGGATACGACCAACCAAATTCGTAACAATCTTCTTTTCAAATCCCTTCAAAACAGTAAAACATATTATTGTTTAAAATAAAATAAGGGTCGAAAATGTATATATAAATGTTACCACTGAGTTTTAATAATGCACTGTTTGAATATATTGTGTAATTATTTCGTGAAAGTTTTCTTTTTAATTTTAGGCTTAATGAGCCATATAGAGCAAACAACTTTTTCTAGTAGCATATTCTGAGGTCATAAAACTTTTCTAACTGAAAAAATGATGGTTCTATCTTTAACAGTTAAATAACATTTTTGGCTGTCTACGGATCAATACTAGAGCTGTTCGTAACAAAATATTAACCATTCGTTTTTTGGTTGAAAGTTATAATAAGAAATTTATCTGAATTCGAATTTATGTTCGTGCTGATTTAAATCGATGTACCTAGAACTCATATTACTATATTCATTAATGACTGATATGTTTTCGTCTGCTTGAAATTAAGCTTTTCGGATTAATCGTGCTCAATGAATCAAAAGGGCTACTCGGGCGAGGTTTAAAATTTAGTTGTTGTAAAAAAAGAACCATATTTTTTCGTTTACTGTCTTTTCAACAAGAGCTTAAATGTAACTTAGACACCAAAATCGCTCAAAACTGAAAAAAAAAACTTCTTTTATTGTTTTCGTGAACTTGTACAAATCAAACTACTGTAATGAACATGGTCGATTTTAACTTTTACGAATTTTAAACTTTAAACGTGTACCATTTTTTGCACAGCAAATTCGGGTTTTCTACATTATGTACATTTAGGAGTATTCTCATAGCCACAGTCAAAGAAGAAGCGTATAAGTGCGATTTTTGTTTCACTGAAAATTTTAGTACCTATCCTGCCTATTTGATAACAATAGCTGTGCGATTTCGGTATTTAGTGCCATTACCAGCACAACCAACTGTATTATTTGGAAGAACCAAGTACCAAGTTGGACGGATCACATCGAAGCTAGGATGTACTTCAAATTTATATTAAAAGGGTATCCACCAATATTGATGAAATTTTTATGAATTTTTTGAATTAATTAGTCAAAATGTTTCAATTTTTTTTTACAAGCTGTATAAAATATTAATATTTGTTTATGTAGTTTCAGTTGCACTAAATACCGAAATCGAACAGCAATTGTCATCTAGTGGTCAGAATAGGTACTAAAATTTTCAGTGATACAAAAGTCGCACTTATGTATCTTCATAGCTACGGTAAAGGAGATAGAAGCTAAGGAGAAGTTGGTAGGGTTTTGTTGTCTGATACCAAAGTAAATTTTGTTAAAAATATTTATATACGATTGGTTCTATTATAAGAGACGTGTAATTTCATTGAACTAAGTTATTCAAATACTTTATAAAAATTCAATTAAGACTAAAACAACCAAATGGAGAACATAAACGAAAAAAAACATGTAATGTAATCACTAACTGAGTTAATTGTTTGAATACCCGTTATATACTGAGTTGCATATCAATGTTCGAATTGTTAGTATCTTTAGTGGGTATACCAATAGCATATGAGATGTTATGTATCTCTACATATGTCCGCCTTCATTCGACTATGAATAGTATGTCATTTGCTCTTTGAGCACAAATTATGTGAAATCTACTCAGTTTATAAAAAAAAATTTGAAACAAAAGTTGTTTATTTTAAAAAGAAGAAGATTTTCTCTGAAATCTTTCTCAATTTTTTCTTCTTCAAATCTCTTACGGTTTCAAAGATGTATATTTTCCCCTCTGGTGGGGGAAACAAGTTCCGATTTTGCCCATGAACGAACTTGACCTCACTTTCTTGCTATAGAACACACATACAAAATTTCAGTTCGTTATCGCTATTCGTTTTTAGTTATCGTGTCCACGGACAGACGAATTAGCCTGATCGGCCGAATTCGGCCATTTTATGAACACCCATTCCAAGCATTTATGCCAAGGATTAATATTTTCAAGCGTTACAAAGTTGGGACTAAATCTTGCGAAAAAATAAATTAAAAATATTTGGCAATTACAAAGTACAAAAGGCACATTTAATCATCACAAGTTTAGTTCCTAATTTAAGCGACTAGAGTAGCTACATGTAGAACAGTTTTTTTAAGTATTGCTATTTTAAAAAAATTATAAGGATATAGCAATGTAGTTTAGAAATACTATTCTTATTTTGAATTATGCATTAGTTTCAAGTAACTATATTTATTATAAGATGTAGACATTTCTTGTTATTAAGTTTTTATTCTAAACTAAATGTATTCGGTAAAAGAAAATGAACAAGTAAACGATTTATAAGTATATGGTAATAAATGACTATTTATGCATTCAGTTTGCATTTATATTCGAATAATAATAATACTTTTCTAAAGCTGCCAACTTATGAAATTATTATTATATATAGTTGTTACGAAAGTAAAATAGGTACAAGTAGTTAGTATATGTATTAATGGTGTAACTTCTTCATGTGAGTATGTGAAATTATAATTTAGTAAGAATCGAATAATGTATATATATTTATTGTCACAATTAAATAAAAAAGTATGATCGGACCAATAACTTCAATAGAGAAAATGCATGCAATAGAGAAAGTCCCCAAAAAAGTACGTATTCTTCACTGTTTAATATATTTGTAAGTTTTTATATTACGAGTTATTGGATCTGAAAACAAATAAAATATTAAATGCCAACTGAAGAAAAATACACAAAATGGTTTGCTCGTCACGTACTGCTTGATAGAAGTGATACCGCAATCGTTTTCTTACATTTTTAGCCGGATGTCCGTACGATAGTTGCTTGGATGTTTAGTCATACATTAGGGCATGCAAGAGATAAAAATACAAATCGCAAAGATTTACGGTAGTTTAAGGTTGTTGTGAAACTGGTGATGGAAAGCAGGGGTAGTGTGTTTGTCCTATACTAAATGCATTGATATCTCATCTATTGCCAACTCTAAATAATTAAAAGTTTTGCAATTAATATGTTTCAAATAATTTAATTTTTGTATAAAACATATATATTTGTAAAAAACAAATTGTTTAAAACTTAAATCCTTAATTGCCAACTTTAATAAATTGCTATTGCCAACATATAGGAGAAGCGAGTCTCGTCAGGCTAAGGTAGAAGGGGGATCACAATGGACCATAAGGTCGAAGTGCAATACTTTTTAGATCCCAAGATGTATCTTCTTATCTATCTAACATGAGGAAAAAGGTGCAGTGCATCAATATTCAGAACAATGTCCAACAACAGGATCAATATTTACGGAGCACCTATAACTTGGATTTTATATGATAAATGCATATACTTCTGGAGATTGAATGCAATAACAATTACTTTGAAAGTATTTTCATTGAAACTTACAATTATTACTATAAACCGTTAATACAGTTTTTTTTTAATAATAAATATTTTTAATAATAAATGTAGTTATTACCCAACAATAACGTCAATACGAGGTAATATCTAACTGTAATGAACAAATTCATTACTATTTTATCTTTATTAAAAAAATGCGATTATTTTATGCAGTAATATAACGAATGGTAAAAATTATTTATAAAAAATTAATTTTCATGCACGACATCTGTCTGCATACATGCAGTATTATTAAATTTTATTTGTTTTCTGTACCATATAGACAACATATTATAGAAGAACATTGTACTTAAAGAAAATGGTACAGTCTGTATGTACTTCACGATCTCAATTAACGAATCTTACTGCTTATTTCAAATCTTCAATTGAATTTTATTTTGTGATTTCCTTTGTTAAATTAAATAGTAAACTGAAAGTTATAGAAAGTGAGACAGAACGAATAATTTTACGGAGAACATTTTTTTCGTATTCGGTTTCACTTTTGTCGATTATCATAAAAACTATAACTGCATGTTTATTTGTTCGAGCATCAAGCAAAAACTACTGGATTGATTATGATGAAATTGTGTTTAGAAGCTCATGATTAGACTGAGAAAAATGGTATGATTTTTTTATCTCGATGATGGGAGTCGGAGATATAACAATAAAACACGACGAAGGTGCGAGTATAAGCTGCCGCGGTATCTTGGCTCTCTTTATCCTTCAAAAGGAGCGCTGTCGAAACTATAACAGATTCCGACACTCGACACACACAAAAAAAACTACAAAATATGGTTAATTGAAACAACACAGATATGTAAAACAACATAGACGTTTAGAAAGAAAAAAAAAATTACATAAAACAAAAGACTTTATGAAAATCAAACCTGATGTTTATTTGATTTCAAAGAAAATAATTTTAATTTAATTTTTTTCAATTACTTAATTTTTTCAACAATTTTTAATTTAACAATGGTACTTTTTGACAATGTCAAATTTAAACTGAACACAATCGAACAAATGTCAATATATAACTTAATTTTTAATAAGCATTGGCCGCGGCTTTTATACCCGTCATAGACCTTTCTAGACCATGGTTGTTGATGTTTTTGAAAATATATTTTTGTATAGATGTTTATCGAACAATTTAGTTTCTCAACAGCCATGGGCGCATTCGGAGGTTCTGATTATTCATACAACTTATTAAAAATTATAATGATCCACCAAGGGTCGAACCAACATGACACTCCTCTTGTTTGATATTTTAACCTCCTTTTATCCACTTATCAGACACGGCTAGTGCCAATTCAAAACTTATGACAAGCTTGTTTTTGAATTGTTTACGTATTTATGTTATTTAAAAAATTCCAATTGTGTTTACTAGACTTTTGATTTTAAATAAAATAATATCTGATAATGTTTTTCAATTTTTGATCTTTATACAAAGAAAAACTTAAAATCAAAACCAATTATTATTTCCTTTTTGTAACTTTAAGAAAAAAAAGATTTTAAGAAAAAAAAAGAAAAAAAATTTTCTTTTTGTAACTTTTTTTTTCGTAATATTTAAAACTAATTTTGTATTTTAAATATTTTAACTTTTGTAATTAGAATTGTGTGTTGAGGCCTTAAAAATTATTTCACTAATATTCAGTACAACAAAGCTAGTTGTATTATAAGTTCATAAAAATATTAATTTGTAAATAAAAACACAAGGGTATCCCTTCAATATAAAATGTTACCACATCACACATTCCAACACCATAGGTTAGTTGATAAAAGTGTTGTCTTAGATAGATTATATGATTTCTATAAAACTGCGTATACTACCTACCAATTTTTTAAGAGAATTTGGGAAAAATTTTGTATGTGACGTGCTTTTTTTTATTTTAAGTTCGTGAATGAGCAAACCGGGCAAGAAGAGCTTACAGGGAGGTGGTAACCTAAAGCCCTGGATATTTCTCTTAATATTAATGAAATGTAAAAATTGATCAGTAGTAAAGTTGTGGTAGATAAATTTGTCTACTCTTCATTACCTGGTCATATTTTCTATTACTATAATATTTACAGAAATATTAACGATTTAAGAATTATAATTTAAAAAAACCTGTTTTGACATTGTCCCACAGCGAGGACAATAGATAGATAGATAGATTTGGGGTATATAGATGTGTTGCACATCGAACTTATGGCCTATTGTACTCCTCCTTCTGACGAGATTCGCTTCTCCCATATTTTTTACAATAGACAGGAGCTTGCTTATCAGGTTTTCCTGAAGGTTTACATATTCGGGATGATATGTAAACACCGAATATTGTGTGTCTGCTGTAACCGAGAGATTCACATTAAAAGTAAAAGCAGTAGTACAATGGCAAAAGCTGGAAATTTGTTAATTGTTGCTGAATTGATACAATAATTTGAGATTAAAAATAGTTAAATAATAAGTAATATTGTTTTTGTTAAATAGTACGTAAAAATCAAATCAGGAGAATAACAGAAGATTCTTAAGTTGTTTCATTTTCAATTCATGAGAGAGTACATTATTATTGCTTACTTTTTGTACAAAATACATAATAAGTATCTTTCGAGCAGTAATTTATGAATATTTTCTGAACTGTATTTTCAACATATTTACATGTTTTAAATCATTTCCGTTTAAACGTCTTATGAACGGTATAATAAATACAATTGTATCAACAAATATTCTATTCTCCCCCAATATCACTTTATTATACGACACTTCAGTGTCATGGTATACAAATATGAAATTAACTTTGATACTCTTATTTTCGGTGAGCTTTGTGCAATTTTAATTTTGAGTAGCAACGAGAGAAATATTTTATTTCATTTTAAGAATCCAATGGCTTTACAAGACCCGGTTCCTAATCAAGTCTAGTTATGAAAAGTCGTTATTGTAACTGTGAAATTCATTTGAGAGCTCCAACATACAAGCAGTAACATTGAAAGTTTTGGTGAACGAAGTCATGTCTTTTAGTTTTTACAATTAGATTTTTTCATCTTTTCAAAGCAAGGCGAGTTTTATTTCTAACTTTACTATTATTTAATGACATTTTTGCCACCACTTACCGCCCGTATTAAAGCTCGAGTCTTAAAAAGAGTATTAAGTTAATCATTTTTGGTTAATCGAGTGAAATAAATTGACACTTTAATAGCATATTTTATTGAAACAACGCCTGAAAAATAAGTAAGCAATTTTGTTCGTTCTAATACCAAAGGCATTTTTCCTAAGACTCCAAACAATTCCTAGAGTGGTTTGTGGTCATTGAGAAAGACTAATCTTTTGTCTTGTTTTAATTTTTGCTTTTGTATTTTTAATAGATAGGGTATGAGCTTTACCCTATTTTTAGCTGAAATTTTGAGCAAGTACATTAAATAACAAAATATCTATATGAATGACTGTTAATAATATTTATATACTTTGATTTTACTCTAATACACAACCTCTTGAAACATAACAAATTATGATAATTTTTTTCAATATCGGATGCATAAATTGATAATCATTATATTTATACATTGATATTTAATTTTGTTAATTATACAATCTGATGTTTTCATATCAAATGCTTGATATGAAAAATCTTACACATCTAGCATGCGAATCGCACCCACGACCTTTGAAGTTATAGTTTTTTAACTTATGCTTTTAAATCATTTTTGGAAAAAGTCGGTCTCGTTGGGCAACTGTAACTTGAGTCTAAAAACAAGAAAATAAAAATGTCGGACCTCATGTTGTTGCCAGTCTACTTGGCGCTATGTGTTTATATCACTGAAAATCAAATCCAGCTAAAAAAGCAAACTTTAAGTGTCTCTAAAATCGAGATTCCATTATATGATCTTTATATTTCGCAAAAAAAAATGTTTCCTAATGGCTTGCGTGTGGGTTTGTGGAATCCGTACAGTAACAGTAAAATATAACATACACCTATCTACCAAAATACTCTGTCAGCATCAACATTATTATTATTTTATACTATGAAGTATTTTAACACACCTTTTGAAAACAATTAAATATTGAAACCTTCTGAAAGTTCAACAAACACAAATTTATCTATTGCATTATTGAAGGTTGAATAAAGAGCACAAGAGAAAAGTCATTGTAGATTTATAAAGTCTACATATGAATAAAAAAAAAAAAAACTACACACTAAGAGGAAAAAAAGCTTATAAAATGGACGGAGGTACATGAAAAATTGGGTGTGTGATAAGCTTACAACTTACATAAACTCACTCGCCCACTCTTCACACACCAATGTGTACCATAGAAATCTCACTGGAAAAGTTATTCTCTAACGGGGAATGAATTCACTATGAGATTAAGCTTTTCTTTACAGTATATTCACGAAAATCCTTTCTGACGTATTATTGTTCTCATATATACATACCCCTAACACGATATACACACACACATGGTTTTATTTACAGAATGATTCAGAATTGTTGGCATTGTAACTTTTAATCATATAATCTTTTGTCCTAAAAGTAAGGCCCATGCTTACAGGTGATCAACGAGTGGTCAAATGCTACACATCGTGATTACTGGGAAAAAGTACCGCGGTAGGAGCTCGGGAAAATACTGCTTCAGAGTGCAACCAAGATGCTATCTCTCGATGCACTGAGGCTGAAAAGGATGCAACTACGGAGGGTTACCGGATTAATTACCGGGCATTATCTCGTGCGGAAGCATCTGCACACAATGGGACTCCATTACGGGTCTATTGTGTGCAGATTTCGCAGCGAGGAGGAAGCAACATCCAGCCACATTATATTTGACCGCGACCCTCTAAGTTACAGCAGATACAGAATATTCGGTGCATCTAAGGGAGCACAATGGACCATATGGTCGAAGTGTAATATTTTTTAGACCCCAAGATGCAACTATCTATCTATCTAAGGCCCATGCTTTGATCGTGAACAAAAAAGTTCGAATTGAGCAGGCACGGAAATTAGTACCTAGTTAACATTTGACATTACAACTTTTAGTCTCTAATTTGATTATTATTATTCATATATAACGGTTGGTGATATTAAGGTACACTCCCGTGCAATTAAATTAAACCAAGCTGAATCCAAAATGATCCCGATGATTTTGTTAGTGTCAATAACAAAGTAGTAGCAATAACAAAAAGTATTAAATATGTATTAATTGTTATCTTGAAGTGTCGGATGGAAAGAAATTTTTAATTCTAATAATTTTTCAAAACAAAATAGTAAAAAAAAATATAATTTATCACGTTAATATATCTGACTGTGGTGTAATTAATTATGTGCACTCGATTACCTTGATTTATCATCGATATGGCGTCAACTGGCTACAGTATACACCAATATATCAATGTACACCTCGTTTTAAGTCAATAAATTAAAAAAAGATATTTAATGTTGACGACATATTGATGACAAATTAAGGTAATCGAGTGTACATATGTGCAGTGCTGTAACTAGTCTTTTATGCGCCCGGTGCCAGCATCTATAACTGCACCCTTGAAAAATTTTCTAATCTTACCCGGTTCACACAATAAAACGGATTATGTTTATAAAAATTAATTTATCATTTAAAAACTACATTTTTGTATACTTAATTATGAGTAGTTGGTAGAGTTTTGAATAAGGAAGTATATATAAATTTCGTTTATGAATAAGGTAAAAAAACGTTTATTCGGAAATTTTTGCCAAAACTCACAATTATACAAGACACAAATGACACCAAATACTGATTAGTAAGACAGATAGTAGAGATTCAAGAAAAACCGTAAACTTACTTAAAGATTTACTTTACGCGCTTTCTTCATTGCGAAGTCCTTGATTACATTTTCATACGACAGCTAGGCCTAAGTTCTCATCGTCTTTTATATTTTCATCGTTATTTATTTCTATTACTTGTACGAAGAATACATTATATTATTATATTATTTGTGATTCTGGTTTGGTCATTTCTACGCCCCTCCAGGGCTTGGGCACCTCTGGCACCGCCCTATTTACGGCACTGCATATGTGTAAATATATTATTGGATCATTTTAAACAGTAACATGCTTATATATGTGTAGTGTGTATAACTATTTATTTTTGTGTGCATGGGTGTATAAACACCTGTATAGAAAAGTTCAAATTCTTAGAAATTCTTAAAAATGTTCAAATTAAAAAAATTTATGCATTTATTTGTTTGTATATTATAGAAAGAGGTATCATAAACTGTTTTTGGGGTTCAAATACATTTAGTGTATCAAATAAATATATGAAAGTTTCTATGTACACTTGGAATTTTCTTAAAGTCGAAACATTCAATCAAAACATATAACCAACCACTGATCAAAATAACAATATCTAAACATCTAACTAATCTTAATAGATAACTATTTAATGGTTAAAAGGGGCAATGTTATTAGAAATGTTTTAAATGCAGAGATAAAAGAAAAAAATTAAAAGAAATTAAAATTGATTCATATATAACGGAAATTTAATAAAAAAAATCAATATTAATTTAATTCTACTGGCGCACTAAACTAATTTTACTCACATTTCACTTCAGTAATTGAATATCTCTAATAGCTTCGATATAGTTCAACGATAGGTATTTTAATCATAAAACGTACTCGAATTTAAAGACGTATAATATTCGAATGTATGGTAGTTATTTCTGAAGTATGCCAACACTTGTTTGAGACCTTCTGTATGTGTGCTTGTGTAGAAAGTGGTAACGAAATCTACAACACATTTAGTAGTCAGTTTGTCGTTAGATTATGGAAAAATATGTGTGTAAAGGTTATTTTACAAAAGAAATATAAAAAAAAAAAGTTTTTATTTGTAGAGAGACAAAAAAAATGTTGAGCCCTATATTATAAATTACATTATGAAATATTTTATTTTGAAGGGGGATTAACATTTTTTTAATGCAGATATACTCGTATATTTTTACTTAGGCGCTTACTGGAGATATGATGAAGTTTACAAATTTGTACAATTATTTTTGGTACCTTTGCGTTGTTTTTCAAATCTTCTTTATAGTTTCGCAAAAATGTATTAAGCTTATATGTAATACTATACGAAAATATTGTTATTTAAATATTAAAATAAAGCCTATTTAGTTAACAGTAATGCATATGGGAAAGCCATTTTCTACCAATATGATTTGCATGAATATGAAATTAAATCCTCGTATAAAAAAATATACATGATATTGTCATCTGCATACAAATTTTCTGGAATGATATCTAAAAAGAATAATCAGACTTTCGATAAATATAATTCTTTTGAAAAGAGATTTTGATGTTATTCTTCTTTTGGCGCGTAATGAGAATCCGATCAAAGTGTTATTTTCAGCATTTATTGAAGAGTTTTTGGGACACTTTCAGTAAAATATATGTGTACAAACAGTATATACCTTAATTATATATAGATTTCGATTTTCTATCTATTCTAATTGTCAAAGAGTAGAGGCAGATTGTAAAGGCTGCCCGGGACGGGCTACACTTCGACCATAAGGTCCATTGTGATGCCTTAGGATGTGAGGATGTGAGTGGAGTGGAAGAAATTTTGAGTAGACTAGGAATCGGTAGGATATGTGGCCGACTATGATAGGAACTATGCCAATATTCATCTAGAGTTCGTGAAGGAAACTGCAGAAAACCTTCTCAAGCCGGTTACTTCGTTCTTGTCCAAACGTGGACAGTTTAGTCAATTAACCGCCCCTTCTTTTTTTTTCTTTATAATTGACAAACTGCCGATGTCGGGATTCGAACCCATAACTTCCCAGTTTCCAAGAACTGCATACTGCACAGACATAACGCCTTAGATCGCTCGGCTACTTGGACTGGTGTCAAATAGTAAATTACGACTAATTTATACTTTGTAGTCGAAATATGTATTTATAATACAAAAACTGATCTAGGTATTGGGGCGAATTTGAAAATTTTTAATTATGCTATAGTATACTACATATGTAATGTCACATGTAGTCACTCACCATTTAGTACATATAGTAGCGTTCTCTTTGATTTGTGAAAATTTTATACGTAACCCGTTATGGATAAAAGTTGTTATTTACTACCAACCAATATTCAAAATCTTTTTCTCCAAAACCGAATGAACAAGGTACACATGAACTATAAAATTTTGAAAAAAGATTGCTACGAAACTGGTGAACATTTTTAAACTGTTTCGAAAAAATTATATTTCTTACTTAAGTTGTTCCTTATAGGAATACTGACACTTTTAATTCGAATTATGGTTCTATGGATAAAAGTTGTTATTTACTACCAACCAATATTCAAAATCTTTTTCTCCAAAACCGAATGAACAAGGTACACATGAACTATAAAATTTTGAAAAAAGATTGCTACGAAACTGGTGAACATTTTTAAAGTGTTTCGAAAAAATATTTCTTACTTAAGTTGTTCCTTATAGGAATACTGACAATTTTAATTCGAAATATGGTTCTAAATCCGTTGTAAATATTTAAACTTAATTAATCACATTAATCGTGATAGATATCTTAAGACTTTTTTATTTATTAATAACATTATTTTTCCGAATCAATTTTAAAATTTTTGAAATGTTAGTTCGACTTTTGACACCATTTCTACACTACAATGTTATTAATAAATGAGAAAGTCTTAAGGTATGTACCACGATCATCAAATCTGATTAATTAAGTTTGAAATGATGTTCGACTTTCGGCGCCATTTGTACAGACAAAACAAAACGATGTGTTGTATCTGCTTAGGTACCTAAAGTAGTCGAAGTGATTTTAAGTTTTCCCGTCCGGAATGGATGAGAACATTATCTGCTACTCAAACTTTGTTTTCTCTTATTTTAGTAAAGTTATACTGCTAAATCATAATATCGATACTAATAATGGCTAACAATTTGTTTTATTCAGCATTCAGCGTGAAATACACCATCGACAGTAACTATAATACTCTTGACGTATTTACATAAGACATTCAGCATTAAATCGACTGTCAATAGTTTTAAAAAAGAAACGCCACATTAGAAGAAGATAGTCACACATAGACACAAAAGTAGTGTTATTTTACAAAAATTTTATAATTCATTTGTGTCTCATTCATTCGGTATTCAATAAAATGATGCTTCGGATATAAGATCGTATGAAATCAACTATAAATTTTGAAAATGAACGCTACTTTTATGGTTCATAGTAAATATAGTTATTATTCATACGTCAGACGATTTCATATCATTATTATCATCTTTTTTTCTTTTTTGAAAACTTAAATTCTCAAATAATCTTTGAAAATACTTTGATGGTATAAAAATGATACACATCTTTTTATGATTATTTTTTATCGAAGCATTTCAATAAAGTAATATACAATTCAAACTACATGCAGACGATATCGGTAGATACATTTTATACATATATATATATATATATATATATATATATATACACCATTTTCATTCGTTCGTTTTTTATTTTTAAAACTGTTATATTTTCCAGTCTATTAATCATGTATGATACAAAGACATTTATTCACCTTGGGCAAATGTACAAAAAAAGTTCCTATATATTCAAAAAGAAATAAAGAAAAAATGGTTTTAGATATATTTTAATGTGAATTTGAAAACGAAGTAGTTTTTGGTTATTACTAAATGAACCTTAATATATTCTAAGGTGTTCAAATTTCACATTCAAATCACACATTGTCCAATACTTTCATTTCAATGACAAATCATAATTTCCATTCGTGAAGACGCGCGTGGTGAATCTTCCAGTATAGATCTTCTTTGAAAGTGTTAAACTTGTTTATATTAAAATTAATTTATATTGTTTTAAAGTTTTTTGATGATTTTGTGTCATTTCTTCTAAAAATGTGTATAATATAGAGGTATTTTTTACATTTTGGGGCTTCTGGATGCCAAAAAACACATTTTTGGACATTGGTGGGTCTCTGTCCATGTAGGTATATATGTATGTATGTGTGTCTAGATGGATGTGTGTCGCTGAACCAGATATCTTAAGAACGGACCTAACGAGTGTTAAATATCAGAATAAATATCTCACGCAACTGCAATGTTTAGGCGGAAATAGCTAAACCAGAAATGACTGTTTATCTTATGTTTTTAGTTTTTTGAAAATTTCTCGAAAACGATTCCAACGATTTTTTTACAATTTTGTAACATGATTACACTTTGCAAGACCTAAATTTTCACGTACATGTCGCTATTCTAATTTTTGTTAAAAGGAGTAGTTTACTGGTGAGCAAAGGAAAAAAAATTATGAGATAGAGGTACAAAATTCTAAGCTTAGATATTATAACTTTAGACGATGCAAATTTAATATATCGATTGAAATCCACAAACTGGATGCGCAATTGCTCTTGTCGTTTTTTTTTTTGAGAAATTTGTTAACAATACGACATAGAGCAGTAAAAATATAAGTTACAAAATTTTTCCTGACAAAAACATTAATAACTTAATGTACCATGCAGTTTTTTCTAAACGAAATACATTAAGCTCAAATTAGGTTCAATAATTTTCATACTGTCGTTCCAATTTAATTTTGATTTCGAATAGATACCATTATTATTGTGTGTGTATATAATCTACGCGTTTAAGTGTTTCACACCAGATTTTTATTCAAGAAAATAATCAATGATACTTTTTAATTTGTGAAATAAACTGCAGGGAAACCCGGGACTCAATGAGATGCCTGGGTGGAATGTTACAAATTTAAATTTGTAACAAACAATAAATAATCTCAACAAATTAGGTTGTGAAAATTATTACTTCATTTCACATTTTCTTAAAATTAAGAAGCTTAACGTATGCTGTGGTTACTTGACTGCCATGTTATCGATCATACTTATTTATGAGAAAAGAAGATCCAAACAATGTTGACCATGGAAAACATACATTAAAGTTTGTGTTATTTAAAAGTTTCAAACAGTATAACCCTTAAATGCTACAAATTTAAATTTGGTCATAAATTTCATAGAAACAAACTTGTATCATAGCATTTAATGCAAATTTAATGATACATTTTTCGGTTTTATCGCAAAACTTCAAAAGCATATAATTGCTTAAACTAGCACATAATTGCTTAGAATTAAAAAATTCATAGTGCTTGAATTAAATTGAAATTGAAGGATAAGATATTAAAAAAATTTTATGGCATCAATAATTTTAGTTTTAGAATATATGTAAAGCAATCTAAAAAAAACACGATTGAATTTTATTGAAATTACTCCAATCCATTTATTGCATGCACATGTTATTACCATCACCCATCCATTAAGATAAATAGGTACTGTATCTATGATATTTTTTATTCAAGTTAAGAAATAATTGCTAATGTAAGTGGAAGCATCTTTAAGAAAATTACTATGGAAATATTTAATGCATATAAAGGTAACCGCACATGGTAAACAGCTTGTCTTAGTGTCTAAACTAATATGAATCGAGTAAAAAATCATTATATCTACTTATTTTGTTTGATGCTAAACAGATTCACGATATTAGATATTTTCCTGCTTTAGAGAATCCTATTGCATACTTTCATATATTTTAAACACCCGACGTAAAAAGAATGGTGCTATGAGTTTTAAGCCAGTGTGTGCCCGTCTGTGGGTCTGTCGGTGGCATCATAGATCTCAAACACGTGGACCGATATGTATGTGGCTTTTTATTAGATAGCTGATTTCCTTGCGGTGGTTCTTAGCTATTTTTCAAGATTATGTATTGTTAGATAGATAGATCGATTGTAGAGGCTGCCCTGAACGGGCTACACTTCGAGCATAAGGTCCATTGTGATGCCAATGGATATGAGGATGAGCGTGGAGTGGAAGGAATTTTCCGTGTATAGACTAGGAGTTGGTAAGATATGCGGCTACAGCCAACTATGATAGGTACTATGCCGATATTCATCTGGAGTTCGTGAAGGAAACTACAGAAAACTTTCTCAAGCATAGCCGGTTACTTCGTTCTTGTATTATTAACATTATCATTTTTCACATCAATTTGGTGGAGGCAATGGGAAACTCTTTTTTTCTGTATTCAAGTTATTAATTTTTGTTTTCTGCGTTGGAGGTTTTTTAAATTTATAATTTTGGTAAACATGTAGAAGTATTATCTTACAACCCTAAAATCGTATACACACATTCTTTGGGGCACTAGCGGGAAATTAAGCAGTTCAATCTTTAGGATGTTATCTACCGTTTGGTTTATTAGCCAAGTTCTTATTAATGTTTTCATCTAAAATCGTATAGCCTTACATTTTTTTGACATCAAATGCTTGTTATGAAAAATCATACACATCTAGGGATGGGGATCGAACCCACGACCTCTGACATTCTAGACCAATGCTCTACCAACTGAGCTACCTTAGATGTTATGGTAGTACTATGCATATGATCTTTCACTATCATTTTTGATGCCATTTTATTATTAATTTTGTTTATTTACTATTAACATATTTTTCAAATTGTTTTTTGTAAACTAGCGTCTATTTATTTCCATTGTTAGTATGGTTGCCTTTCGGTTATATTATACCAACGGAAGCGACTAGCGTTTACTTACTTTGACATTTAAGTAATATGTCTGAACATTGATAACATTTTTTTGACATCAAATGCTTGATATGAAAAATCATACACATTTAGGGATGAGGATCGAACCCACGACCTCTGGCATTCTAGACCAATGCTCTACCAACTGAGCTACCTTAGATGTTATGGTAGTACTATGTATATGATCTTTCACTATCATTTTTGATGCCATTTTATTATTAATTTTGTTTATTTACTATTAACATATTTTTCAAATTGTTTTTTGTAAACTAGCGTCTATTTATTTCCATTGTTAGTATACAATTGTTCCTTCTGTTTACATATTAATAAAATAATATATTATTAAAGAAAGTTGAATATAGTTACATAATTTTTGAGTTATTTTATATTTATTTAGGAATTATTAACATAAACAATACTAGCTCTTAATTATGGCGTATGACACATTCTCTCTTCTTTTTATTGAAGTATTTACTTAAAAAAAGTATTTTTTCTTCTAATGTAACAAATAAAAATTATTATTTTCCATCTTTACACGACATATTCATCTTGAGATCTAGTGCAATGAAGAAAATGTCGGTTTAGATTTGTAACATGGAGCGTTAGGTGGGTGTACCTTTAACCTCGTCCAAACACTTCACCGGTCGCAACCATCTGCCCTCGGGCAGCTATTCAGACTCACAGCATATTTGAACGATTCACTTTTAAAATATCGATCGATAAATCCTAGTCTATATCACACCCAACAATCTGTTCGCCGGGTAAACACTGTTCATAGTTTGGGATATGTTATAAAGATATATTAATGAACAAGTAATTTTATTGAAATTTTGTAGACTTTGTGTGCGAGAACCTTTAAATATTATATCTTCTGTAATCACATTTTTATCTTCAATAACAGTAGATATGCATACATACACTATGATTTCTATTAAATGTTAGAAAAGCTCAAAGACAGAGGATAGATAGTGTAGTTATCTATGAGTATGCTCGTTTTTTTTCTTTAATGTGCACCCTCAGTTTGTAAAAAGAATCATATAATGAGCATTGCAAAGAGGTAAATGAGAAAAAAAACCGAAGATATCTAGTATCTACATGATCAGTAAAAAATAAATATGTTTACAAAATGATTCAAAAAGATTTATTGCAATTAGAGAAAAAATAGAGTTGCTTATATTTTTCTGTACACCAGTTTCATGAAAACATAAGAATTATAGTAGTGAATGAAACAAGCAAATCGACTAATTTTTTAGAAGCCTTTATGCGATTAACTTGTGTTTTGTCGGTTTTGCAGTCAGCTTCGTTTCGATTTATAACTTGAGAATGCAATATTGTGGTACCGATAACAAAATTGCTTTATCCGATTTTTTTACCCATTCAAAATTAAAACTACGTACATAATATTTATTCTGAATAAAAGTTAGTCATGAAAAATAATGTATCTGCCACATAGAATAAATGAATTAATAACAAAAATATGACTTATTTTTGTTAAATCGAAAAATATTAGACACATTTAAACTATATCTGGAATCCGTTGGACATTGAGGATGGAAGACCAGCCAAGTAGCCGTGCTTGTTAAGGCGTTGTTTCTACTTGGAACAGGGTGGTTATGGGTTCAAATCCCGATTCCAGCAGTTTGTCAATTTATTAAAAAAAAATATTAATGGGGGCGGTTGATTGACTAAACTGTCGGCGTTGGGACAAGAACGAAGTAACCGGCTATGCTTGCGAAGGTTTTCTGTAGTTTCCCTTCACGAACTCCAGATAAATATCGGCATAGTTCCTGTCAAAGTCGGCTGCAGCTGCACACCTACCAAATCCTAATCTACATACGAATTCCTGATCCTCCACCCACATCATAAATATGTAATGTAAAAAATTAATATATAAAGGTTGAAAAATAATGATGTGGGTGGCCTCTGTTATAGACCGTCGTGTCTCAAAAACGGAGGTTAAACCCCATTATTATTATTGATCACAAATCACTCCTTCTACGCTAGTTCATTCCAGAACAATGTCATTTTTCTCTAATTAAATGTATGAGAAACATAATTATTTGGAAGGAACTATAAAAATTGTTTACGTTTGATTTCTTTCTTTAGTATAATGTAGTTCAGGCTTAACCGAATTTAAAATTTTGAAATATAAATGCGATCATTCGTCTGCTAGACTTGAAGTTCCGTGTGTCTTATACTTGATCCCATCACGAGTTGGGTATCGCCGTCCGATTTTTAGAATCAATATCTCGGTACATCTTTTTGCCTATTGAAAACTAAACTTTTTTTTACATAGAGTTGTGTTCATCAATATTTACGATTTTATAATCATTTCAATTGATTTTTTTACCTATTTGAATATAAGTTTTTTTAAATTAGTATTCACTTTTTAATCACTGTTTATGTTTCCGTTTTACTCAAGTTAACGTTTCTTGAAAGCATTGACGTCAACATAAATGGTTTTTTCTTTTCAATTTGTAAATAAAACTGATTTCATGATGTAATTCAAATAGAAATCAGAATATTGTTTGCGTCTAGACAAAGAAATAAATTATATTCATATACTTAATTTGAAATTGTTTTAAACAAATTTTCTGTACGAAAATTCGAATTCAGTAAATATTTTTGCTTTCAAGAAGGTCTGCTGCAAGTGTTTGTTTCTGACTCAAGGCCGAACTGAGGTCCAAAACATATTGCATTATTTTCACATTGATTAGAATATTTTTCAAATGAGGGCAACAACTAATGGCTACAAAAACCTTGAGGAAGTCGTGCTTGTATGAGTATAATCAAATATACAAAAGTGTTCATTGTAAGTTGTGGGTGTTTACATAGTGGAATAGGGGGTTTACATAGTGGAATATTCAGATGAGAATAATATGGATTTAAATTATCTTCTTGCATTAGTCCTGATTGAGATTTAAGAGGTGGGTGTATTTTTGTATACATATTATCCTATCCTTTGTTTTGTTTACAGGATTTGATAGAAGATACAATTGATACCGCTATGTACGTAACGTTCAAATTATATGAATTGTCTAATAAATAAATAAATAATAATCCTTTGTCTTGAGAAATCATTACACCTTTGAGACCTACATATTAACGGATTGTCGTAAAAAAATTGGGAGTATTTTCAGAAGGATTGCTTTGACATTTTTCAATGTTTGTTAAGACTGTCATTAATTTAAAAAAAAAAAAACTTTTTCAGTGTTCATGTAGTACATGTTAGTGTTTCTTGTTCCTAAGCAAGTACGTTAAACCTTTCGATTCGCTAACCAATTTTCAGAAAAATATATTTTTCAAATATTCAATATTGACTGATAAATGTATAGTGCAAAAAGAAAGATTTTTTCGGTGTAAAATAAAATTTGGATACGCCAACCGATTTGATATGAAAATATATATTTTCGGATATTTATTATCGATTGATAAGATGTAGCTACTATCGAAAAGACGTCCAAGTAGTAATAAGGATTTCTTACAATACTTTATTTTCAAATGTGGATTATTGACTGAAAGGATTGCTAAAACTAGCGGCAAAATCTGACTGCTTCAGCATCATCTATCGACGCATTGTAAGGAACATTGGGAAATAATAATTACACTAATAGCAGAAACTGATGGTCTCCAGTAAGTTATGCAATAACACTTTTAAATAAAACATACAAACCACGAAGCATGGACGATTCAACATGCTGCTTTCTTGACATTCGACCCGATATAATAGCCAAAAGTCGTTTTGTTCATCAAATTCGCTTCTGTGTGCTTAATGTGCTTTAATAATACCGTCTGATTGGAAAATTCTTCATAATAACTCTTGAGTACTTCTATTTTGCAATATAAAACGACGCTAAAAAACCGATTACGTATTACGGAGAGATTTATTCTATTATTTACGTTAAAACATTGGGGAGTAGGTTAGACCTATTAAAGATAACCATGGTAGTCGTTTAGTATTCTATTCTCGGTCATTATTGTTGAAATAACAGCTCAATTATTAGAAAATTTCTTCAAAATTTGTTGTTTAATCATCTGAGAGTATGTTAGAACTATTACAATGTCATTTTGATTCGGAAACTTATCAAAATAAAACTAAATGCAATTCTCTCAATGTTTTAAGATGTCAAACTCATATTAAATTTTGTTGTAAGACATTTTCTATTTAAAGATAAACTGTTATTTCCATATTTTGGACATGATATTGAGGGCAAAACATATTAGATACAGTAGTGAAAAGAATCATATGAAGTAAGATGTGATGTGTATTTTACGTTATACAACAAAAATGTTCTTATTTTGCAGTTGAAATAAACTTTTATTTAGAATTCAAACTGCATGATAGATCATTTCAACATATATCTTACATATGGTTCATATATCAAAAAGTCGATGTTTTTATATACGTTTTATATTATATATATATATATATATATATATATATATATATATATATATATATATATACAAACGTACCTTTACACAACTGATAGAGGCACATTTATAGTATACTTTTATCCGATTACATGATGTTGCGTAGTCTGGTTCACGTATATGCGTAATGTTTAACTGCGATAGTTGCGAAATTTGACAACCGAGATGTATAACATAATAAAAGTAATGTCAGGAATAATTTAATATGTTGGACGCTCGATAAATATCCGGAAGCATAAAAAATAATTGCAATTAATTTTATTTTGAAAGTAATAGTTATATATTTTCAATGAGCTCTTTACATATGTTTGATCTGTAATTATTATCTTGTGATACACATAAAGGAATTAATCTGAAAAAACGGATGACTCTAGGGTATGCAATTAATGTATACTTGATTAAACTTCTAGACCCAGCAACTTTAAATTTGTATCAATTTGTAGATATGAGAACAGAAAATAATGTATTAAAGTTTCTCGCTTATACTCCTTCCTTGAATCTATCGGCAACAATTCCTAAATTACTAAATATAAGAGCACAGCATTTAACATCTCAGAATATTTAATCTTTGATAAGATCCAACTGAATACTTTTAGACTGAAGAAATTTCTGAAACTGCCTAAATTCAAAATTTTTGGCATATGAAGTTGGATTAAAACGTAATTGAGGAGGAGTACCAAAATCTTGGTACTCCTCCTCATTCACTTCTTCAAATTTGGTAAGTTTCGAATGGTTAGTCATACATTAAGTTTAAAAATATAATTATATATAATGTATATACACAATAAAAAGAAGCTAGTTTATAAGAAACCAAAAAAACAGTTTATACAATTTTCTTCGGATTCTTGAATTTGATTTGAACCTACTCATTTGGGACTTAATATTACTATTAATGTAATCAAATTTACCACGTTTATATTTCCACAACCATTGACTATATCAGAAACATTTTGGAGACCATTATTATTGAACATTTTTAGTGCATTAAATTGATTATTGAAAACTGACCGTTTTTATTGAAAGGTTAAATACATAGTTTTGTAACTGAACATGTTTACAATAAATCTTACATTTTCAATACTTTGCATTGGCTCAATAGTTTGGTGATTAAATCAATATATTAAATTATAAATCATAAATAATTACTAGCCTACTTTTAATAACCTGGTACTAATTGTTGGCTGAATTCAACTTAAGACTAAATTTATTATTTATTACATTTATCTTATAAATTCCATGAATAATTGATGTACTAATGGTGTGAATTGACCTTTATACCTTTTTCGATAAAGATATTTTATATAACACTTTAAAGACTGCAACATTCACATACCTATACATACTCAAAATTTATGTTATTTTTGAATGTATGCGTTTGTTGTGTTTACTAGGAGTTAACGGTTCGTTTGGAGTAGGTTCGTTCGTTCTTTCCCAAGTAGTATATACTTTTTCATTTACCATATGAGTTCTAAAAAAGGCATAAATATCCTTGTGTATGAAAATAAACTGAAGAAAAATATTGGAAAAACTGAATTGAGTATATAGGGTGAATCGGGATGTGGATTGGCAAAAACCAAACGCTAAAACGCTGAATCTAAGCGTTCAATTGAATCTTTTATTCAAGAATAAATATGTGTGGCGTTCAACTTTATTCTATAAATAAAGTTAGATGTGTGTTGTCAAAATTAAAGTACATCAAATATTAAATAAAAATTATCTTTAATATTTACCTAATTAAAAAAATTAAAATATTTTAAGTTTTGATAAAATGTTGTAAACATACATATTTAAGGGACCAATTTTTTTCACTTAGGTAATAAAAGCTCCCTAAACTGATCCCCTATCTTGTTATACCACCGATTAGGCAACATGTCTTATTTTAAAGAGTAAGGTTCAATGAATGTTTGTATAAAATCCATTGCTTGAACTAACCATTGATAGATCCATTTGAATTTGCCGCTTTGTACTATTCCTAGGAGTGTGTTCTAGAAACAAAAATTGGATGTGTGTTTTCTATATAAAAATTGTATATTAAAATTGAGTTCAACAAATTGCATATATCATAGAATTTAACATTGAATTAGCATATGTACACATGTAATAGTATTTATTTACTATCAAAATTGAATTTGTACGAAAGTATATGAGTTATTGAGCTTAACTGATTTCGTTTACGAAAAAATGATTTTTTTTTGGAACTTCCAGAAACCAATCAAATTTGGATTTTGCATCCTCCTACTATTATACTAGTTTGAACATAAAGTTTGTACTACTAGCACAAAAATTTTTTTACTTGCTCAACAGTGAAATACTTTTTCTACCAAAAAAGAGTAGTGTAAATATTGGTCTTACAAGTATGTGGAAATATTGGTCTTAACAGTGTGATCATGTCATAACGTTTACAAAAATCGTCGCAATTCACAGAAATATTAATCATATAGGCCGATTTCGGGTTTAGCAATTACCGCCAAAATATTACAGTCGCTAATAAGTTTAATCTTTCATACCTCTCGCTATCTTCTTTCTTGAGATATCTTGTTCACAGACACACATGAATACATACAAACATACATAGATACATATACAGACCCACGAATTGGTTTTTTGTTATCAAGGGATCACTAAGCGTAAAAATTCGGTAACATCTCCATATTGATTTTCAACATCGAGAGAAATATTATTATATTCCACTTACATAGGTGACTATATTCTACGAAAATGGAGGTATAAAACCATAATATGTTTATCCAATTTTTTTTTTTCAAGTTGTAGTGTCGTTAGTATTTAATTCTACAAATAACGGTTACATTTTAATGCACATAAGGCAAGGAGTGTATTCAGAACATAAAACAAAGCATACAAACGATTTGAAACTAAAGTTAAGAAGTTTGTAGGCTTAGTATTATGTATAGAATACATTCAAAGCGTCAGAAAACATACCATTAGATTCACCCTGTATACGAAAAACATTCTACACTTTTAAACATGTAACTAGAAATTTACAATGTTTTTATATTGGAGTTTACTTGATATGTACGATACGTATAGTTTATGAAACACGACAATATTTCATGCCAAATAGAATGTTTCTCGTCTAGAATACTAAAATTTCGATATTTAAAACAACATTATTTTGTGTTCACTACTTACGAAAGGTTGATCTATGGAAAAAATATTTATTAAATATTACTTTGTGATTGAGACCTTGCTCAAGTGAATCTGGGGGAATAAAAACAATTTCGTATATACTTAATAAATAAGGCTGATTTATGACAAATTTGTAGGGTGTACGATAAATATTTCCAACATAGACATTAATCACAGCTCTACCTTTAACTACCAGTCAAGTAGCCGAGCGGTCTAAGGCGTCATGCCTGCGCAGTATGCAGTACTTGGAAACTGGGAGGTTATGGGTTCGAATCCCGACATCGGCAGTTTGTCAATTATATAAAAAAGGGGCGGTTCATTGACTAAACTGTCGGCGTACGGACAAGAACGAAGTGACCGGCTATGCTTGAGAAGGTTTTCTGCAGTTTCCTTCACGAACTCCAGATAAATATCGGCATAGTTCCTATCATAGTCGGCTGCAGCCGCATATCCTACCAATTCCTAGTCTACTCACAAATTCCTTCCACTCCACTCACATCCTCACATTTTAAGACATCACAATGGACCTTACGGCCGAAGTGTAGCCCGTCCAGGGCAGCCTTTACAATCTACCTCTACCTCTACCTTTAACAGGACACACTAATTTGTGAGCGTTATCATTGTAAAAGATAATTTCGATTAAATATGCAGTCTAAAGAAACACAAAATATAAAATATCTCTTTAATATTAGAACAATCGAAAAATGTTTAAGAAATAAAGTTGTAGAAAATCATGTTTGTTACAATTCATTACCTTATCATTTTTTCTTAAAGTCTAATGCGTACAGAGATATTCAGGATTTTAACTTTTAATATTAAACTGTTAATATTTCTGTAAATATTAGTGTAACAGAAAAAGAGGATTAGAAACAAAATAATAGTTATTTTTCTACAAATTTATTTTGTATGTGTTTGTCGATTTTTGCAATATTGATGGAGATATGCAAAATTTTGTTTTCCCTGCCTCTAAACCCCAAATACCAAATTTTATTCGAATTGGATTTCAACTGTATATATATACATATATATATATATATATATATATGTATATGTATATATATATATATATATATATATATATATATATATATATATATATATAAGTATAAAATTTTAACGATGGTCATTTTTAACATCTATAAGTAAGGATCGATGAACATTTGGCGAAATTTTTACCAAATTCTATCATCGGTACAAAAGCTATTAGCTTCTAATTCATTGAATTATCTAATAGATAACGCAGCTTGTTAACAACAATGTAAAATTTTTACTAATTTATGTAACTTAGAGTATTGTAAGATGCTTAGTAATACAATGCTATTATTATTGGAAAAAGCTGACGAACCGACTCTGAATGCATATCATGATACTATGAATTAATTTAATAGATGTTCGAAATAAAATTCCATTACAGTTGCGTGTATTTGTTTTTAAATTACATTAGTGCATAATAGTTCTTTTGCATGTTGTTTTACTTGATTTGAAATTGATTTATCGGTATTTAGGTAAATCTAAATAAATGACATTTAAATGCTTACCGATGGAGAGTCCCCGTTTACCACAATGGTAAAAGGAGCAAGGTTAGTCTTGAAATTTTGTAATCATTTTCTGTTATTTTAGCTGGCAGTCATTATGTATAACTAGTGTAAATACAATCTCCAAAAATATACCAGTTCGCATTTATTTTGACATATTATCCATAGGAATTATGTCAACAACACGAGTATTGTAAAAATTAAGTTTTCTAAAAACGAAAATATCTTGCGACATACGCGGTAAGAAGATAATGAATTTTAAACTATTTTGTTTTTATATTATTGGCGGGCGAATTATAATTGTGAATACAGGGTGGATTTATGGGTGGATTTATGATCAATGCTTAATTTGCTGCAATAAATGTGTAAAGACTAATTTTTTCATTTCTACGTTTCGAAATCAATGGATTGGTGAATGAAAAAATCCACGTTATACCTCGAAAAATAATTGTTGGCAAGGGTAATTAGTACAATAAAGGTTGTAATGAAATAGTAAAAATTATCCTGTTTGGAAATTGGTCGTAGACCATAATATGAGTTGTGACACAATTTGTAAGTGGACTTCGCCTCACTTACTAGTCTGTCATCTGAGCCTATACTCTTTTTACGGAACTAATTGTTATTTACTTTTACTCTCAACAACTAGTCTGTACAACTAGACTGTAATAATAATGCTGCTTGTGTTCGGCCACTCCTGTTGGAGAAAATCAAGGAGTACCTACAATTTTGATTCTATCGTTTGTTGTGATTAGAATAATTTAAAACGATCGCATATTTTGGAATATTTGTAAATTAAACAAATACTGTAAGTTGTAAGATGTTTTGTGCTGTTTTAGAACTACAATATCCTGTCTCAACAAGGTGGGTTTAATCGTTTATTATTACATTATTTTGTTGTCACTAATTACGCTCCTGATATTGAAAACATCAAGAGAGTCAATTACGCAACGACTTACTGGTAACTCTTAAAAAAAGATATTAACGCATCATTCATTGTTATTATTATAACTTTTTATTGCTCTGAACTCTGATATATAATTTGAAAATGCTAAACTTACATGAGAAGAATATCATCAACAACTTACCTGTAAAAAAAAAAGATTAAATTAATTTTTGTTCAAATTTTTTAGTTCAGTTTTACAATAAATAGTCAGGCTATGTGTAATTTTATTATTTGGCATATTCCATTGACGGTTTTATCAAAATAATAAATTTTCTTTCCTTATAAACAAATATAGCCGTTTTAAGCCGTTTTACATAACTAATTGATAAATATGTGAGAAATAACCGGGTAAACTGGAAAAAGAACTCGAATGATTTTCATTCTGCGCCATTCGTTTGTCTTAATAGTTGTTTTTGTCAAATCTTCCATAATCTGGTATAACTTGCCTCTCTATAATTAATATACGTTTTTTAATGGAAAATTAAAGATGATGCTACATGAATGTCGTTGAATGGTGTTTAGTTTTTTACAAATCTGGACAGAAAATAACAATTTTGTGTATTTCGTTTACTCACCTTTCAATTGAAACTATCACATAGAACGAAAGTGCGCTAAGTTAAAGGATAGACGCCTACCGTACAATATTTGACACGAAATATTAGAGATTTTTAGAAGATGTAGAAACCAAAAAAGCTTTAGAGGAAGCTAAAATTTGAGAGTTTAATCTGTGTTCGTATAACTGATAAAGAGGTGACTAGCAATGAATAAACACACTTACATTTTGAACATTATGAATAGTAGAGTAAGTTATACTCTACTATTAATTTTTTCAAAATACTTTCAGCAGTACTATCAGCTTCATGAGTAGCCTTTTCTTTTGCAAGTTTTTGCAATCGATTTATCCCAAATCCATTTTGCTTTCGAAAAATATAGCGAACAGAAATTATTTGTTATAAAGTTCTAACGAACCGATTGTCTTGAGTATTTCCGAAAATCGAATGGATTCAGCACAAATCAACAGTGAAATTTTTCAACAAGAAACTCCACTTATGAAGTTGTTAGTACTTAGATATTCTATTACGGATCAAATTTATAAAACAAGATTATATGAAATGTCATGAAATAGATCTTACTTATTTCTAGTTCTATTTTTACAACTACTATAGAGAAATAATACTTCTGTTCATTTTACTTGAGTATATATAGTAAACAAATATCGCAAGAAGGTGGAAAAATCAGTTATTTGATCAAATTTTGTATGGGTATGTGTATGTGTATGTTTGCGTGTGTGCGCGCGTGCGTGTATGTGTGTGTGTGTTGCATTCTTTTTGTATACAATGATAATTCGCTGTTAAAAATATTCGATAATGTTAAAAATGTCTGTATAAAATGATTTTATTTACAATCAATATATTGCTGTAAATTCAAGCTTCGTTTATGATAAATGAATGATGAAATTTTCAAGACAATTTGTTACAGTTAATTACCACATGATACGTAGAATATAATGGTATTGTTTTCGTTGCTCAAAATAGATATAAAGATTAAATCATTGCAATATGCAGTCCCCTGAATCACAAAAACCCATTTTTGGTCTTTGATGGGTCTTTGTGTATGTTTATGTATGTCAGTGAGCAAGACATTTCGACAAAGGAGACAATGGGAGGTATGAAACTTTAAACTTATGTTTAATATCATTGCCGTCTCACGTGACTACAATGTTTTGGCAAGGATGACCCATTAATCGAAGTCTTATTTATTGTGTTTTTAAATAATTTCTCGATAACGATTCTATCGATTAAAAACTATGTACCTCGATTGTTGGATATTTTGAAGTGCAAGCAAAATCAGAATAGTGCTAGCCAAACCTTTGAAAATGAATAGTTTTAACACCCAGCATATTAAAAAGTTGATTTCAAACAATTTTGATGTTAATCCTATGAGAAAACACAAATGAAAGGATATGCGGCTGCAGCCGACTATGATAGGAACTATGCCTATATTCATCGGGAGTTCGTGAAGGAAACTGCAGAAAACCTTCTCAAGCATAGCCGGTTACATCGTTCTTGTCCATACGCCGACAGTTTAGTCAATTAACCGTCTCTTTTTTTTCTTAATAATTGACAAACTGCCGATGCCGGGATTCGAACCCATAACCTTCCAGTTTCCAAGTAGGCATACTGCGCTGACATAACTGGTCCAAGGTACTTTGCCAGATAACTGATTTTACCATCTGCTTGCGATATACATACCTACGTAAGATATTTTTCGCAAATGCAAACGTATATATATTTTAAATTCACAAATGAGAATATTTATTACCATTCCAAATATTAAATTTGATATTTCCAACAGAAAATTGAAAAATATATAACATATTACCTGCATACAACACAACACAATGATAGGAATCGATGTTCAAGAGATAGATGTGATATGAAACTTGTCAGTGAATAAAATGAATTGATATTTATTGAAAAACTGCAATAACACTTTTGAAATGAATATAACTAAGAAATAGATATTTTACAAGTATTCTATTATGAACTCATTGTGACATAAAATGTGCTTCAATGCTTCTCAATACTAGTGGATGTTCGTCAAACTACCTTTTTTATACAAATTAAATCTGTGAATAAAGAATAGACTCTAAATTTATGCTTTAAAACTTTCAAGATACCTTGAAACTTAATTCAAATATGCAATAGACAACAAATATAATAATAATCAGATTAAAAACAGATTCAATTTCATACTCCATTCAAAAGTTTTATTTTATTTTAATTTTTGAAATTATAAAAATATAGAATTTTATAGAGCAATTAATTTTTTCTGATTGCAAAATTTTATAAATTAGGCTACACTATACAAAACTTTAAAAACATAAAAAGTTTACACTCAATTTTAAAGTTACAATTTGAGTTACAATTTTAAGCAAAAGTAATTTTAGTTTACAATTTCAAAAAAAAAATTATTCGTATCTTTTAATGAGTGATTTATTTTGAATAAATGAATAAAAAAATTATATTAATTCTATAGGGTGGCGCAAAAATCCCTTCACGATTTTTAAATTCAATAATTCTTTCTGGAATTTATATTTATTGAGTTTCTCTTTTTTATATTATAGTAAATACTTAGGAGTTTCGATATAGAGCGATACCAGCCTGCAGAAAGGATAAATATCGTTTTTATTAGGAAAACGGAAGAAGCTTTATTTCTACTCAGAGAAACTATCGAAGATATTTTAATGTGAGATATGCTCCTTCTAACCATACAATATTACTGATTATTTTGTTTGGGGTTATTGAATGAAAGGATTTATGTAAACAAGCCAAAATGCTTGGAACAACTTAGAATATTAGGTGAGAGTATCTCAAGAATATCTCAAGAAACTTTACGAAAGGTCAGATGTCCTGAAAAGAGCTCATTTATTAAACATCATTTTTCGTAAATAGTTGGAAAAAAACTTCAAGAAACACACTTTATATTATGAGCTGCAAAATATACATTTTTATACATTTTTAACTTCTCATATACTTTTTTTATTTTAAAATCGTGAAGGTACTTTTGTGCCACCTTGTACATATAATTCTCGAATTACATGCAAGAACCAAAATGATAATTAAAGTAAAAACATTCAAAAAAATATTTTGACATCTTGCACTGCTAATAACAAATGGTTAATCCCAGCACAGTTGGTGTCAATTTTGTAAAAAAATGAATCGCAGAAACAAATTTCCCACCTTTCCGTGGACATGACAACTCAAATCGAAAAGTGACAACGAGCTGAAATTTTGTGTATGTATTATCGAGCTAAAAAGTGACTTGTGATTCATCTTACCGGTTACTATAACAAGTAATTGAATTACTTGTTATTTTCACTAGTTCTTTAATAATTCAATTTTAACGGGCGTGACCTCTCCTTTTGTTTTTTGTATACCTAAGAGCAAATTTAGTAAAAATGTACAAAAAGTTTAATGATTTTTCGAAAAAAAATGTTAATTTTCCAAATCTTCTTAGTTGGAGTTAGTTGGGGCATCAAATAAACGTCAGGTTTGAGTTTCAAGTATTTTGTTTTATTTAAAAGTGCGTGTTGTTCCAATTGACATAGATTTAGTAAACTTTTACTAATATTTGTGTTTTCTTTTGTGTCGAGTATCGGCATCTGTTGTAGGTTCTACAACGCTCCTTTTAAAGGCTAAATAGAGCCAAGATACCGCGACAAAATTTTGTAAATAAAATATCATACTAATATGGGTTCTTGTTCCAACCAACCAACCGAAACGCACAGGACCCAGAGACAATAAGCACGTAAAGCAATGAAAAAAATTATTTACATACTATTTAAATTACTGCGGTTGACATTACACATGCATTGTACGTCATTGTATGTTATTGAAAGTTATTAAATTATATTTGATATAAAATAAATAAATCTTCTCTTTATACATATAATAATATAACTTTTGTGTATATCCTAATAAAATATGCAACAAGTCAAATACATAATACTACAAACAAAATTTAAACATACATGCATATTACACGAAGATATATTCAAAAGAGAAAGATATTATGTTTGGTGTTGTTGGTGTAAGACGGGACGGTTGGGTGGGTACTGACTGTACATACATATTATATACATATATCTATATACACAATTGAAATGAAGAAGAAGTGAGAGATGAATGATCAAATTCAATGCATGTAAAGAAAAACGACACACAATAACCAAACAGAACCACTATCTATCTATTCTATAATATGTGTATGAGGTGGGGTGGGGTGATGTTGTTACATTTGATGCAGTTATATACGAAAAATAGTTTTGTGTAAACCGTGAACACTTTATTGGAATCAACTTAAAGAAAATTCTGTTATAAATAAACTATAAAAGTGTGAATGAATATAAAATACAGTCAAGAGATATTTGATTATATTTATAGCATATAAATATGGTAATCGACAGATAAAATCAATTTGTAAGAAGGTATCCGACCAACAACAAAAAATGTGAGTGGGGGAAAAGTTTTTGCATACAAAACGTAGTGATATCCCAACAAAATCCAAAAATGTTTTTTAACAAAAATGAGAAAATAATAATAAAATAAATTTATTGTGAAAGTTTCTCAGTTGCTGGGTATATATTTTACTTTTCCCATTTATGGTAAAAAGTTTGGGCGTTACATAGGTTTCACTATTTTTGAAGGTGAACAATTTTGTTTTTGCTGGGTAATCACTTGCTGGGAGAGATTTATCAAATTTTTTGTTTTCCTTTTCCTCTTATCCCTCCTTTTTTTTCGATTTCGCCCATTTAAAAACTTTTCTTTTTAGAACACCAAAGGCATCTTACATACCAAATTTCATAATTGGATTAAAACTGGTCACTTGAGTGTGATTACAGACACATCGCTAATAATAATTGGCAATGTTTGAATAGATATTATGGCAACGTAAATTTTATGAAAAAAAAAATTGAAACAAAAATTTTTTGTCTTGAAACTTTTCTGCTTCTTCTTGAAAGTCAAACCGTTTTCTAGATATGTTTTCGCCCCCTGATCGGAGAGGGGTAATTTCCGGTTTGCAGACTGGGTGGTTTTAGCCTAAGACCTCCTTATACCAAAAAAAAAATCCGGGAAAATTGGAAGTATCCTAGAATTGATGATGATTATGATGATGAGTAATTTCTTATATCCTGCTTATTTGCTCTATACTGATAGAAAGAATTTCTTGAACCAAGTAAATATTTTGAATAAAACAAAGTATTTTGTAGTTAAACCACTATTTAAAACAATTTTTAATTTAAAAATTTTTTATAAATTTTAATGCATTTCGACCAACAAGGCCATCAATATGGATTATCACAAATTAAAGCTTGAAAATATTTATAAATATTTTGAAGAAAATATATTTACTTGGTTCAAGAAACTCCTTGTTTTCAATCAAGAATTTGTTTATTGAAGATACTTAAATTATTGATTTATGAAACTATTCGATGTATGAAAAACTGTATCAACAAAAGTTGTTTTCAAGATTCATTTAATTTTCATATCTCGAACTGTTTAAATGATCAGTTTTACAACGTGGCGAACTTGTTTATTTATGGCACACAAAATTTATTTAGCCTATAAGTTATTTTGTAAAATTCTGAACCGTTTGATGAAAATCGCTTCAAAATCGGTAGCGCCGTTTTAATGTGACAATATCACTAATTCCAGATATTTTTTGATGAATCGTATTAAGTTTTTCGTTATTCAGTTGTACTGACCGGATAGTGAAAAAGTATTATTATCAACAGGGTCATGTGTCTAGAGATTCACTGTGCCACATTGTATTTATCAAACATTGTGTTCATCTGTCATCGATTTTGATGCAAATATATTTGACCATTTTCAATGATTTGCATCCGTAAAAGTTGCTAAACACAGTGGTTCCGTTCTCTTTTATCTCTAGAGTATTATAATTATATGTAAAATAGTATTTTTCACATTAACGGTAACATGTCAATGGAATAGATGACAAAAAAGGAACTTTAACTTTATTAATTAAAGAAAGAGAAAACATTTTTTAAATTCAGACGACAATGAAGAGAAATGATTTTATTTTTATTATCGCTTTTTTGTGTTTCTAGATAAGAGTCTTAAGAAGGTACATTAAAGTACAAATTTATTGAAGTTAAAATACTTTTTTTAATTTTTAGGACAAATATTATAAATATTTCATACATTAGTTAATATTAAATAGCTTTGAAGAAAAACAAGAGAAAGTGGTAGATTTATAACTATACCGTTTCGATTTAGGACACATTTCAACTTAAAACGTAAACAGCTAGAAAATTTTCATATAATTTCATAGGAAGTGTTTTTTACAATTTTATCAATTAAAAAATTGTTTTTTTTTTATTGTTACTACATCCATGAGAAATTGAATATGTCTCCCAAAAGAATAAAATTGTCTGGAAATATAACGGGGTTTTATGATTAGTCGAATGCAAGACTATTGATTTTCTCAAAATAATTTGCGTTCGTATATTAATCATTAAAAGTTACTTCTAAAACAAAACTGATTAAACTTTATTGCATTAGATCACAATATAAAAACATATTAAATAAGATAAAACAAAATTAATTTGAAACATATCATAAATAAATAAAAAATGTAAACCAATTTATATTTTTATGAGAATTCTCATTTTTATTTATTACGCATATTTCGTTTCTTATATATGTATATATATATATATATATATATATATATATATACACCTAACCTTACCGATTTTTTGCTTATTTCTCATTGATTTTCCAATACATAGAAATGATATTACTCATAAAAAAATAGACTTAATGTTTGTAAAATTGTTGACGTTGCAAGAAAAAAGAAAATCTTGAAATCGAATGTCCTTTCCCTTCAACTTTACTATGCTATTCCATATTACAAAGCGACCGTTAGACGTTCGATCTTCTGTCAGTATTCGTTATACAAATGTTTTATCTGGGTTGGACGTTTCTAGCAACATGGATGCGATAAAAATGTGTTAAGGTCTGACTTTTTATACCAGAAGCTTGCAAAATAATGAAGTATTTTTGTAAACACAAAACTAATTGTATTCGAAAAACAATTGTTACCTTAACTTCGAAACATTTTAGACAACAAGATATAATGTTTTTAAAATCAACTCGAAATTACCCTTAAATTTGTTCCTTCTTACGACAGAAACTCCCTTTTTCTAATCCGACTAGTCTCAAAATCAAGTCAGCAACAATATTTTAACCCTAATTATTCCCATCAAAGTCCTTGACTTTTTTAGCAAATTTTGGAAGCATATGTAGTTTGGAAGAAATTTGATATGTGACGTGGTTTTTGGCATTAATGGGTCAAATCGGACAAGGGGAAAGGAGGACTTAAAGGTAGAGGAGAAGATAAAATCTTGAATTTATCTCTTAATATTAGTAAAATGAAAAATTTATAAGTAAAGTTGTAGAAAATAAATTTTACTACAATTCATTATCTGACCATATTTTCTGTAATTTAAATATTTACAGAAATATTTCCAATTTAAATGCAATACCCATAATAATGAATATTACAAATGTTTCACCATGGTTACTTATTTTTTTTAGAATGTATTTAAATAAATTTTAATAAGAAAGAAAAAAATACATATTTTCCATGTTTCAGGTTTCAGGTTCCAAGTTTTGTTGGGAGAACATAATTTATAAATGAATTTCGTAATTTCATCATCCTGTCCAAAACAAATCAGAATAGTATTTTTCATGGATTACTTTCATGGATTAGTTAAAAGTTTTTTTAACTAATTATTTCTAATATAACGAGAGTAATTCAATACTTTTTGTTTTCTTCTTCTTTTTAGCCTCCCCTTTTCGTTTGACCGATTAAACTTATAAGCGAAGTCGGTCTTCAAGTACCAGAGCATGTTTACTTTTGATTGGACTAAAATTATGGCCGCTAGAGTGTATGCTGATACATATATTTAATTATATGTATCTGCCTGTACACTAAACTCATCCGTAAATGATTTAAATTTCTTGAGTTGTTTATTGTCGTTATACCAATGAAACTATTTTCTAGTGTTTCACGAGGCACGAGGCGAGGCGAGGTTTTGGTATCACCTCGCCTCGCCTCGGTTGGGTTAGTTATCATCCTCGCGGAAAATTTTTACTAACTTTGACTTATTTTGCATGAGTGTACATAATATGGTTAAAAAAAACTTATATATATATATATATATATATATATATATATAAATTTTAGAGATGACTTTCGACATCTACTAGGTAGGATCGCTGGACATTTGAAAAAATATTTGCAAAATAATCATCTATTGCTTCATGTTTTTTTGTAAATCTACATGTTACTATATTATTTAAAAAAAAGAAATTTACTTTTTGTAAATTTGCCTCGGCGAGGTTTTTTAGACAATATACCCCTCGCCTAGGTTAGTAACGAGGATTAAAATTTTGAACCTCGCCTCGCCTCGCCTCGTGCCTCGTAATCGAGGGCCGAGATGAGGCGAGGTTACCTCGTAACCTTGGTGAAACACTACTATTTTCACCTGAATTTTTTCCATCGATTTTACGTATTAAATATTTAGAATGAATTAAATGAAGCACATTGAAATTTGTGTAAATAATTTAGTGTTCAGCGTTCAAGTAATCATCAACAGTAATCAGGTACAACATTTTGAACATCTATGGACTGCTTAAGTATGGTTAAATATGGCTTACATATAACTGTACACCGCCTTCATTCCTCTTACAAGTATATATAATTTTCATCTCGTTCCTTTGACGATTGGGTTAGGTTTTATAAGTTGATCGTTTGCTTGTTGGATGGTATATCAGTTTTATTCCCGCAGCTGCCGTGTTCAACTATTGAACGATATTGAAATACAACGTATATAGGCCATTGGTTTCTGCCATTATGGACATAATATATTTTATAAACCTATGTAATATAATGTTGTAATACCGTTAAATTAAACTTTCTCCTTTTCTTTTGTACTGATATTTTAAAGTATGTTTCAGAAGATTTCTGTAAAATGATTAGAAATTATTCAACAACATTATTTAAAAATAATGTCTCTGCCGTTATGATATTTTTTTATTTGTCTCATTGATTATGCGCTATTTACGTGAGGAAATTTTCAATGTATGGTTCCGTAATTATTACTATACCGTTTTTATTGACATATTTGCTTACATCATTGCTTAACACACATACTATATAAATCTTCAGTCTTTATTCGTATTTCTAGCAAAAAACAATTCAGCACTTAAGAAATACGTGACCTCGTGAAATAATTTAAAGTCTATCCTTTCTCTTCATTTTATACATTGCTTAGGAATGAGACTTGGTGATTAAAGCGATCTAAAGTTTTTAGCTAGAAAAACGTATAACGTATGAAGGTGAGTGAAGATTTTTCTGTTTGTTTTTTTGAAACTATACTTTTACTTAGAAATTTTATAGTTTACAGATTTTAAAAGTTACACGGATATATATATATATATATATATATATATATATCATGGGTTAAAATATAAAATAACTCTTGGGTCATTTGCAGTGTTTTAAAAATATTTTATTACTTTTAAAAATCAATTTTTTTCTATATCAATGAATTTAATCCCATAATATATACAGCCCTTTGTGTAACTGACTGACACACTGATCTATACAAAATTTAATCCTAGAGGGATGCGTTTTTTTGAATTTGAATGAAAATAACGGTCGCCAATTGCAAAACTTGAGGCTAAATATGAGGGCGACCTGTTTGAAGGAGTGGTTAATCGGAACCTTATATCTCTTTCAAACCAGTCGCCCTAATATTTAACACAAGTTTTACAATGGACTGCCGGTATTTTCGTGTTCAGAAGGATGCAATATTTTATTTTAAAAAAACATCAGGATTTTCGATGAGGGAAGTAATGTTCCCAGTAACCACTCTTTCAAACCAGTCGCCGGGGTATTTTACACGGAATAGGGTAATGGTGACCAACATATTATGAAACTACACATATTTCTCTATCATCCCATTTTAATTTCGTTAGGATGTTTTATGAGAAAGTTAAGTTTCATTTTTTCGAGTGTAATTAACTAAATTACAGTCATTTGCACAGGATTGGCTTAGGTCTACCGATTGCTGTCGAAAGGCGATTATGTATACTTATTAATTTACTACAAATATTGATACGGTTCGATGACTGACGTAATCTTACCATGAGCTGGCTCTTGGTATACTAGTCTTGATAAAGTAAGTACCTATTCCCAAATGTTTAAGTCATTTGATGAACCTATGGGTATCCATAAATCATATTATAATTAACTTTAATTGATAATGATTTAAAAAAAGTACCTATATACAAAAAATATTGCTAAATATCATAATTTTAAAAACATTACATAATAAACAGAATAAATTGTATATAATAACAGCCAAAATGCATACATATATTCTAAAAATGGTAATTGCATTTTTTTACAAATAAATGGTATAACAGAATTATTGCAATTGATAACAAAATAATCATTTTCAATTATGCAAAAATCAGTAATCATCGAATAAAATTTTATAAAATGTGTACAGGAAGTTCAAAGAAGAATGAGAGAAATTTTTAGAGAATCTACTCGTTCAATATAAATAAGGACATCACCAAAAAATATTCGTTTTCGAAACAAAAAATTATTATGTTTAAATGTGGTTTTTCTTTTCGGTGGCGAACGTGGCGTATATTATATGTTGACGAAAAATAAATATTGAGTTTCTTGCGTTTTTTGGTTTAAAATTGTATTCTATGGTTAGATTTTTTTATGTTTTACATGTTTTTACTACATTTAAAAAAAAATTACTTTTTAGATAAATCGCAAATGGGCGCATCTGTCATGCAATATCGTCCGCCAAATATCATTTATTTACGATTTTAATAAACTTTTATTAATATTTTCTAGGAAATTTCTACAGACGGTTTCTTTGCGCGTAATAAATTATGTTTTTGTAGTCCAAATGGCTGAAAATAGTAACGACGAGGAGATACTAGCTCAAGACATTGATGCAGGTCCCTCCACTTGTTTGGTATAATACAGATGTTCCACGCTAGTTGACAAACATGAACAGAACGAAATACAAAAACCGAATAACGCTCATACCGATAAAACAATGCACAGAGGGTAGTTTCTTCCTACTCAATGGATTACATAATTCAAGCCTCTTGCCTGCATTTACCGGGAGTAGAAGAACACACGGAAGTGGTGATAAAGTAAATGCCACTCATTCAGAAATCGTTGTGAAATACAAGAAAAACACGGGAGGGGTGCAAATCTAATGAATAAAAGAAAAGTTTGCAGACTGCAAGGTAAAAACCATATGTATATTGCAGTTATACTTTTATTTGATTGAAATAGCACTAAATGATATTTACACCAGCTATGTAGCCGCGCTTGTTAAGGCGCTCTACTTAGAACTGGAAGGTTGCGAGTTCAAATCCCGGCGGTGACAGTTTGTCAATTATAATTAATGGGGCACAAATAATTTATATTTGAAAATTATTTGTGTCATTAATCATGAAATTAATCGTGAAAATAATAATCTTTCTAATAATAAATAGTCCTGCCTATTTTACCCATGAAATGTTTTGCATTAACTGCTTTAACATCCTGTAAATAATATTCATGAAGGTTGTAAAATAAATAAAATTATATTTGATTTTTATGGACATACATTTTTTAAAAATTAGAATATTAAAATTTCATAACAATTATAAAAAATATTGCTGTTCATAATTGCAACATTGAATAACAATAGTCCAACAGAAAACAGCTCGAAAACTTATCTATCGAATACGTGGAAAATTTTGTTTGTATAAGCGATCGCTTATCCAAATGCAAAAGGCTTAATACTTCCGACGTCCCTTTCGGTTTAATCGGGGGTTGCTGCTACTAGAGATGGGGTACTCCAATGTAATTCTGTAGAATGAGATTTCACAAGTGTCCAATCAATATCGAATTGTTCCATTTATTCAATAAGTTTGGCCTCGATTATCTCTCCTCCGTATCCCTTTAAACTAGCACCTCAAGATTTAAATCGTTTTTGTAAAGCTGTATTGAACTTTTTACTTTATAATGGGATACCACACGATTAGACCATAAATTATGTCAAAATCATGGGATCTGACCAAAAAAAGGTAAGTGAACGTTTTTGCCCGGTCGTCGGTTGATCGACAAAATATGTTTTATGAAACCAGCTCCTAAACTAGTCGATTGTAGAACTGAATTATTCTGTATTTTTGATAATCACTCTTTTTAAATAGCTGTTGAGTTATACATTCTATCGTATTTATAGTATTGTGGTTACGCTTAATTCCACAAACCAAAAACAAGAAATGACATTTCGACTTAAATAAATTGTTTCACATACAATAGGGTTATAATATAGGTAATGACAGCATATTGCGGTATGGTCACAAATTTTTTATGAATTTACTTCCATATCCAACAATCACTTGATATGAAGAAACTCTCGTAGTTTATGTAATTATATTCTACATTACATGCAAAATAGTCCTAGAAATTTATTATAAGGGCATTTGAATATTTTATGATTATCGCCGAGGGCAATATATAATATACATTCATCAGATATTAAAAAAAAATTAATTTGGTGATTTGTGCGATATCGAGCTTAAATTAAAATTATTAAATTTTTAGGCAAAAAAAAATTTTTGATTATTTCTGAACTTCATATTTTTACTGTATTACTACGCGGTCAATTATGCTCCAATCATATTCATTGATACAAAATATATAGACTTATAGTAAACAAACCGTAAGTTCAGTAATTTAACATAAACTTGATGAAACGAAAAAAAAAAAAGAAAAACAATGTTTAAACTAAGTTCAAATTTGAACAAGTTCACGTGAAAAATGAATTGAACCATGTTGATGAAAATGGGCATAAATGTGCCGAAATTGTCTATCCCTACCATACACCGTGAAGGTATTGCCTTTTACAGTTTGATCGTATTAAAGATTATGGAAGATAATCAATGAGAACTTAATAGGTTTTGTAAATTTCAAAATTAAATTTCTTTAAATTTCCAAATTTTAGCCCCATATCGTAATTATCTACGGCATAAGTAATCAAAGAAATATTACTCGTTGCTAATTATGTGAGACATATATCTTCGATTCCATATCCTGGAGATAGTTACGGTAGTTCATACTGATGATGAAACTACTTTGTAGTCGAAATACTTATTTATAAAATACAAATAATTGATCTAGGAATTGGTGAAAATTTTGAAATTAAATTGTTAAATGTGATTATTTTTAAAATCATTCAGGAGAGATTCTTCATTTTTTTAGCTTTATGATTGGTAATTAAATTTATCCAAAATGACAAATTTTGTTAGTGTTATCAGAAAATAATCATTCAAATGCAGATTTATCAAAAATAAGTTTTTCATCAAACTTATAGAGAACTTATAGATGATTTCGTATGAGCAGACTGTGTGACAAGGAGTCTACAATCCGAAATGAATATTTAACTTTCTTTCAGTGAAACGAATTAGAATTAATTATCTTAATATAATTAATAAATTGAAATGTTATGTTTGTGTTGATAGACGTATATTTAACGCATTACAATACAAACTATAAAATTGTAATGGAAGCGTCAAATATCATGTAATTGGTTGCATAAATATATTTATTACGTAAAATGTATTATGTTTAAGCTTCGATTCATCATCACCATGAAATTAATTTTTAATGATACACAGACAGAATTTTCATTTGATATAATAATAATTATTAATATAATTATAATTATGAAAATGTTAATAATAATATTTATAAAATTATTTTACAAAGTACATAAAATATGTGATAAATATGACATAAAACACACGCATACACACATATCACATCACAGAATATATAATATGTCTATATTGTTTTACTTAATGATATGCAGGAGTTCATTTAAAAATATCAACATTATTTTGTTTACTTCTCTGTATGAAGGAGTTGTGCAATCGGTCCGACATAAAAATATTCATCATATCGCCACATACGGCAAAAATTATATCGGGTTCATTGAGATGTCAACCGAAGCGTATTAACGACAATATAATCTGAAAGAAATTTCATCTTATTCAATTCAGGAGGAAGTGGGGCTAAGAGGGGGCAGGAGGAATGACTGAATATAATGGGGGAAATTTGGTGCACTGTGATCTATAATATCTATTTTGCACCCCCATCTGATGCCTGACGAGGAGTGATCTCGTCATAAAGCACCAAATACAGCCCTGTTTCTTTCAATCTTTTCTTTCAAGTTCTTGGATTGGGTATAGGAATAGTAGCTCCGCTGAACTTATCTAGTAGACTCGCAGATATTTTACTTTAGGAGTTCCGAAAGTCCTCCATTCCTCCATAAAACCTGTAATTTCCCTCATTTCCTAAGCCTATTTTCCTGAGGTGTTCTCTAAGTTTACAATGCCTCGTCAGAAACCTCGCCACTAACCGCATTTTTGTTCAGGTCGATGCAGGTATTGAATCTTTAAGGTTAAAGTTCCCGAAAATATTCTTGGGCCTACCTGAGCCCCGGAAGGTTCCTCCAGATTGTGGTTCTTTTAATGCGTTTTTCCTATCTGATCTCCTGTCGATAGAAGTGATCACCTAGTCAACAGAATGGCTTCAGCCTTGTAAGCGAAATCTGTGCTCCCTCCCTGAGGAAGAAGGAAACAGAAAATTTGAAATAACACTCTTAACACTGGTTAAATGAATATTATTATCATTAGTTAAGTTCTAGTAAATAGATCTAGTAAATAGTTCTAGTAGTTAAGTTCTAATAAATTTATAAGAGTTTATCTACTGACTATGCTTTCTTTATTCTAATAACATAAATTTTACCGATTTTATGTTCTCTTATTTGTAAAAATGAATTTTTTTTCGCCATTTATACAAAAAAATAATGCTATTATTAATTATCTTCTTATATAATAATTACATTTATTTTTTAAAATTATGATAAACAAATTAAAGAAAACTTGTTTATCTATGTGTTTTTATATGAAAAATTATCTTTTCAGATACTTACAGTTATTGGCGGTGTTTCAGCGAAATGATTTTTTACGGATTTGTTGAAATGTCCTACCGTTACGATAAGTATTCAGTTAAAAAAAAAAAAAAGTACAGGGAGTTGATAATGTGGACCACCTTACGTCTAAGATAAATTCACCTTCCGTCTTATTTAATTTTGGACTTAACTACTGTGTATTTATTAGTATCTATAAGTGAATACAAATACATTATATGCTATAATAGGTATATACTAAAAAAGTACGTTAAGTAGGAGCTATGTTTATTAAGCAATCATACTTTTTAAAAAGAAGTAATCAACGTGAGTGTGAAACAGCAGAACAGACATTTTATGTAGATGCCGATATTTTTGAGCCAACTATACTAAAAACTACGTGTTATTGAGGGTGTAATTTAAATGTGTGATATGCCTGCCACCTTTTATTCAGTAATGATATGCAGATGTACGTACGTACAGTGGTGTATATATAGGTGTTTGTTGGTTGATTGTGTGGACGGACATCCCATCAAATATAATTATAATATAAATGGTACATTAGTTTTAATGAATATTATAATTATTTTGTAATGTACATGCAACATGTTATCATGTTTTCCAATTGCATGCATAAGATGCGTAAGAAAATTGAACTACAAAATGTTTGTTGCGAGTGTTAAATGTAATTTCCGTAAATATATTGATAAATAACTAAAAATTTATATAGATTATAAAAACTTATATACAAGCGTTGAGCATCAATATATACAAAATATACGAGGTAATTATAACTGACATACACGTATAACAATGTTCATTAAAAGTACCAAGATATTCCGGTATTCTTAAAGAGGCAAACATAAAGTTTTGTTTACTCGTCCATAAAATTGTCCTATTTATTAATATGAGCTCTAGCTAAATTACTTATTAAATTTTGGCAAAGGTTTGTCGGCGATATCCTAAATTTTTCAGATTATCCGAAAAAGTAAAATAAGTGGTCCAAGACTTTACAATTTAGAAATGGCAGAGTTTAATGAATGTTATGTGGTAACTTTTTTTAAAAAGCATCATTATCAAAGGATATTGAAAACTTTCATGATATCTAAACAATACATAGAATTCGAATTTGTTCTATTGGAATATTGGATATCATTTCACCATTCACAAATGTACATTAAAATATACTTGCAGCTTATACGCATTGAGTAAGCAATTATGTTGTTGACCTCAAAAAATTATCTATATATTAACATATAAAACGGTTTTAAATTGAATTTTTAGTTCTATCAATTGCAAATTTCGCAATCATTAGTTTTAAGCAGTCTATTGGCTATCTAGTTGCAATATGACAATTGATGAGGAAAGTATTGAATAATTCGTTACGGCAGAAAAAAGAACATACAACACACATTCGTATTCTTGTTTTAAACTGAAAAATCAATTAAAATAAACTATCACTTAGAAACACAAGATGAAACTTTATGTATTCATGGGCAAAGTAAAACAATGAATTATAAGTATACACTTGTATTTGTTTTCATCAACAACTTTTGTTTATAACGAGACTATTCACATAATCTTAGGTCAAGGCTAGAGTGGCGTTTTTTTTTTAGTTTTTTGTACCTCGAAAAACCTTTGAAAAGTAATTTCCTCGAAGTTTTACGACAAATCAGTTTCAGTTTTTATCACGCAAAAGATAGGAATTTCCTTCAACTGAAAAACTGGTTAATATAGAAAATAAATATCATTGTGTCATAAATTTCGATTTTTTGCCCCAATTTCCTAGATCAAATTTTTGTATTTTATTAATTACATTCTTAAAGATTCTCCACCCAGGTGTAGTTGTAATGTAAAAGTAATGAAAAAAAAAAATTAATTACCCCTGATGATGGTATATCTTATATTACATTTAATCATCAGATTGAAAATAAAAAATAAGAAATTTTCCCATCTCCTTGTCGGTATTCTTTGTATAGCGTACACTTTATAATATGCCATGTCCATGTTTCTTAAATTAAATCTTTTGCAGTTTCGATTAAAATTTCCTAGTATATTGTTACTTCCATGAATGAACAGTTTTTATTTATCATGCTTGTTTAATTAGTAACAACATGTTTTATATAAACTGTCAAACATCAATGTGATAACTAATAATCTAACAACTAATACGATGTACTATTTAATACCATATTAATTAGTATAATGAAATTTAAAACTTTTAACAATTTAAGTTGATAATCCTTTAAAATAAATTTTATATAATAATTTGTTAGTAATAATAATATGTATATACATATATATATATATATATATATATATATATATATATATATATATATATATATATATATATATATATATATATATATATATATATATATATATATATATTTATGTATACTGATAATTAATCCAAACACGCAGGAGTTCCTGGATTCGAGTTCAAGAAGTTAATATTTGTGTCTGCGTGTACAATACTATTGTACTTCTCTCCGCCTGGTTTTTAGCAAATAATAGAGAAACTAAGCTTATATTTCGTAAATGAGATGAAATCTAATCTCGTAATCCAGATTTCCTTTTCTCCATCCCAAAGTTGTTGTAAAAACTGATTCTAGCTATGCTAGTAATGTTAAACGCATAGTGACATAGAAATTTGGAATCCTCTACTAAAGGTTAGGGCCCAAGTTAGTGCTTTGAAATTGAAGTTTTGTACATTACTACTATTGACTTGAAAACGTATGTATTGTTTGGTCTCATGAAACAAATACAGGGCAAAATAGAAAAACCCAAATTTTACATTCCCCCCCCCCCCTATTTATAACTAAATAACTTGGAGAAAAGTATTCTACCAAAAACATAAATGTGAAAAGATTTTCTTTCTACTAAAACATTTCTTCTTTTCGTTAATATTTTCAACACCAAATATACAAACAACACCCCTCTAACTTGGCTGTCCACTTCCGTGGACTTTAATAAACTGAGCAAGTAAAATATTTAATACTTCCCAATTAGATACTATGTAAGACCACATTTTAGAATATCGGTTTGACTCCGACACTATTTATATATATTTTTTAAATTTTATATAACAAGTGAAATTTACGTTCATTGTTTATTGTTTTAAATGAACAATATAAACAAATTGAAGTGAATTATTTAAATATCCTGTATATACTTAGTTCTATTTATATTGTCATTTTACTTTCTAAACACGTACAAATACTTACTACAGCACAGTGTACATATGTATACAAATTGTCTGACATTTTATTGAAAACTTAGTAAGATACACATAGTAAAATCCACGGGTGCCATGGTGTCCGTGGGAATAGGGTTGAGGGCCGCTATTCCAACATAAAGCAGATCGAAGTCATAAGATAATTTTTATGACAAAACGTTATAGACCAAACAGGGAACTTTGACTCTTTTTTTACAATTATTTTTCTAGTATTTTCTACAACAAGAACAGTAATAATAATCACAACTTTCTTACATAGTTAAGTTATTAATATATGAGTATACATACACACATACATACCTACTGTTAACTTAAGTCATATTTTATTAAGTTTAAAACTGAAGTCGAATATAGTAAGTAGATAGATAGTATATATTTACTAATAATAATTAAACTAATTTCAGATGAACAAGATACATCATGTATTTTGTAATTAAATAAAATGGTTAATATATATAACAATAGTAAAAGTATATGTTACAGAATGTCCCGAAAACATTAACACCAAACTAACCATAGGTTTTGAGAAACTTATTAACATAATTCTAAATTCAAGGATCGCCACCAAACATTGTGTGCATTTCTGACCTAGTTCAAAATTTTTAAACATAGCTTCAGTTTGAGCCTGTCACTTCAGTAGCATACTCTTCATTTTCTCAACATGTGTACAATACATAAAGGGGGGTGGGTTGGAGTATAAAGTTGTTTTCTTAAAAATGAAGCATCCTATTCACTTGTTCAATATATTTTTATACATTGATTTTATTCAAGAATGCATGCAATTTACAACTTATTTTGAGTCACAATCAGATTACAGCAAACAATTAATTTAGGAATTTAAAAAGAGGTCGCAGACTGCAATCAAAAATGTAGCATTTTAAAAACTTAGGATTTAATGGATTAAAATTAATGTATTATTTTATTCAGATATTTTAAAAGTCCGTATCCTTTATTTCTTTCAAATGTAAGAACTAGAATTCTTTTTTTCACACATTCCTTGTCATTTTTGGTGATTATTTTTCCCAAAACATTGGTATACATTTTGAAAAATAATGTTAAAAGATCAGTTTAATTTTTTAGTGTTCTAAAATAATTGTAACAAAAGCAATTTTCTGAGAAGGTTTAGGTATGATAAGCATTTTTTTTGCAGTTTTAAATGGAATGAAGCGAACACCCTTCAATGTGTAAACGTTCCTTATATTTTTCCCATTAATAAAAATTATTAACTATTTGAGGTGAAAACGGTCGTACGTATATAAAATTTAAAATCAAAGTTTGCCTGTTTATACCTCGGCACTTTCTATTGCTTACAGTTCTTGCAACAATGGCAGTTTTACTTTAATTATATTGAAGGAAAAAATTGGTGGAGGCGTTGGGTAGCATATTTAAAAAAAATACTTTCCCCAAATTTTTGTAGACAGCATATTCAGTAGATTTTCGCGCTATACGTTTATTATACACTGTATATGACTGTATATAATTTCAGGTTCCGAGTTCGTTTTAAAGTAGTACTACAATTTTAGTGTTTCTAGAATATATACTTAGAAGTATATATTCTAGTAAGTATATATACCTAGAAGTGTTGCAAAAATATATACTTCAACATTATCTTGATATTATAATATTTATAGTTAATTTTTTTTTCGGTTTTTTTCTTTCTACACATCATTCTGTTTAGTATTAATTCACATTTTTATATCCGGTATGTGTAAATATACAGGATTTATTAAGATTCGTCCCGACTTTTTAAAGCTTGAAAATATTGATTGCAGCCATTAATGTTTGACATAGGTGCCAAACATTTATGTCTAGGTCCGTCCGTTCACCCGTTCGCCTGCCTGTGAACACAAAAATGAAAAGACATGGATAAATGCAATTTCGTATGTGTGTTCTAGGTTTGGGTATAATGGGCAAAGCTGCCTATCTTTGAAACCGTAAGACATAGAACAAAAATTTGTTCCTTGCTTAAAAATAAACAATTTTGTTTGAAACTTTTTTCATAAATTATATACCGGGTATTTAAGCAATTAACTCAAATAACAAAAACAATTAATATTAATTATTGGTTTTATCAAATGGATACTGTTCTAATTGGAATAATAATATAACTCTCAAATAGCTGTGAATAATCATAAAATGGTAAACTTTTCTCTTTTTTTTCCCCCAAATACTATCGGGGAATTCATATAGTATTTGGAAAAATGTCTCGAACAGAGTAAGAACCTTATAATACAAACAACGTTTGTTTGAAAAATTTTTCGGCACATAATATTAATTACAATAATGTTAACAATGAATACTTTGACCTGTAATACATATGTTGTTGACCCTAATACATATGTTCGAAAAGGTAAGTGACTAGCTATGAAAGTCATAGGTACATTAAAAACGCACGTTGTCCACTTCGGTTATATTCGGTTATATTCGGTTATATTAATATCAAATTTTATATGGCTGGTGAAAATATAACATGTAAACGTAAAAAAACCTTGTTAAAACTTTGTTAACCTGTGGCTTTTGCATGGGGCCAATATTCCAGTATTCATATTGTAATTCACCATTCGACAAAGCATCGTCGCTTTACTCATTATTGATTCGATTATTTTTGAATATGCTACTCTCCCGCAAAGTAGGAGACACGTTTCTTAAACGCTCTGTATATATTACGTGGCTATATCTTTTAAACCAATGTAAATATTTTAACACATTTTCTATCTCATTTTCGAAAGTTTATAGAAAGCTTTGTCTTTCTGAAAACTTTCATGTTTTCATCATTATTATTTGTTTACAAACTAGAACTAATGTAAATAATTTATGGTTGACGAGAATATATTTATTGTAGTAAATATGTGTAGATATTTGTAGATATATATATATATATATATATATATATATATATATATATATATTTATATATATGTATATACAATATATCGTACAAGGTATTTCGTTCAAGATAAACTTTTTCTATTTCGAAAAAAAAAATTTGAATAAATAATTCTGATAGTTATATCATTATACTTTCTTTTTTTAAATAGAAAATCAATTTAAAAAAAAAAAAGAACATAATATTGGAAGTAAGTGGGAGAAACTATTTTGAATTCAGATTTTCATAAACTAAATATAAATAAGATGATATAAAAGTTGTCTCCTTAAAACATGAAACATATTGCTCATCAATATTTTGATTCCAGGGAAACATAAATGCTATTATAGTATCACGTTATAAGTAGAGATCACTAAGTAGCCTACAAACGAGGAACATTGAGCAGTAACATTGAACTGCGCCTACAAAAATATTTTCTGTACAGACGTGCAACCAAAATTATGGAACATAATATTTAATTTAATTATTTTATGACGATAGTCATCAAAATTCAATCATTTCTCATCTTGTCTCTATCTATCTCATTTAATTTGTATAGTTTATTTATATGTATGTATCTCTAGTTAAGACCTTTAACTAGTTGTTGGATATTATCTTCTATACTATATAAGTATATAATGTAAATTGTAACCAATCTAGGTAATAAAACATAATAAAATATTAGGAAAGCATAACATTTCAGATAATATGACCCATTTGTATATGAACATTTAACTCCTCCTACAAAATATCTTATATTTTTTATTTTTACAGCAACCGTTCAAGGACATGTTTTTTGTTGCTGCAAGCACTATACACATTTGCAACCACTGTACAACATACTAGGTTGCTGCATAATATTGCTGCACAATGTTCCGTGTCTGTATGTGCTATAATGCTTCCTTTAGGAATGACCCTCTAAGATATGACAATATCATATTTTAAGTACTGCCCAATATAAAAATTACTCACAGTACTTTGTAATTCTTTTGTAGTACGCATTACTTACACAAAAACGTTCACTTATGTAATATATATATATATATATAAATATATATATCCTTGATTTAAGTGTATACATATAGGGCAATTCCCATAAAATTCGATCCTTTTAACCGTACCCTATAGAAATGGGTCCATTGAAGCAAATTTTGTAATAACATTCTTTAATGGATAAATTAAATTTTTTTCATGATGGTTTATATTTTAAGTTAAAATTAAATGAATGTATTTAAAATACTACAAATACATCCATGATTAAAATAATTGTCAATTACCTAGATATATTAAATAATGTACGTACCTATATAGAATTAAATACAGATGTATATTGAGTATATACATATAGGGTAAATCCTATAAAATTCAATCCTTTCAAACTTACCCGATCGAAATGGGTTTAGCTATTATTTTCACAGTTGTGTAAAATAAAATGTAAAATAAAACAAGTAATGTAACAAACAACTAACTGAGTTAATCGTTTGAATACCCAGTATATACTGAGTTATATATCAATGTTTTAATTGTTAAAAATTCTGCCAATTCAATGTTTATAAAATGTGAATTATTTATAAATGTTCCATACCCATTCCAAGCATTTATGTCAAGGATTAATATTTTCAAGCATTACAAAGTCGGGACTAAACTTAATATACCTTGTATATTTACATATACTGCTATGTATCTACATACGTCCGCCTTAGTTCGACTCTGAATAGTATGTCATTCGTTCTTTGAGCACAAATTATGAGAGAACTATTTTATAAAAAAATTGTTTATTTTAAAAAGAAGGAGATTTTTTGTAATTAACATTTTTTTCTACTCTTTCGGTTTCAAAGATGTATGTTTACTCCGCCAGAGGGTAGGCGGGGGGAGACGATTTTGCCAATTAACGAACTTGACTTGACTTTTTGCTTTTTTGCTATAGAACACACATACAAAATTTCAGCTCGTTATCTCTTTTAGTTTTTTAGTGTTCTCAGACAGATGGATTAGCCTAGTTGGTCGAACTATGCCATTTTATGAACATTCATTCCAAGCAATTATTTCAAGGATTAATATTTTCAAGCGTTACAAAGTCGGAGTAAGCTTAATATACCTTGTACATTTACATATACTGGGTATAAAAATTCGCCGGGTATTTTAGGCAATTTTACATATACCTAAATATTTAGGCAATTAACAAAGTTAGTTGTTATATTCAGTTGTTTATAATCAATTTAATTTGAATTAATTATTATCGTTATTTCATGTTTCAACTTAAATACGTGGTAATAAGTGATAGCGCGAGAAACGAGACGAAATGAGACGAAAATTAGAATCATGATTTTCGATTAATATTCGAGAGACAGGCGATAGTATGCTCTTTCAATCTGTATAGATTTTTAATCTATAAAAATGTAAATTAATTTTTTCTTTAGTCTTTATTGTTTCAATTGAAATATAAAAAATTAAATAAATTGCAGAAAAATATGCACGTTATATGAATTGAAACAATATTATATCTAAATATCCAAATTAATGATATTTTTTAAAATTGTATTATTTCTTCAACTGTAAAAAGGATACGAGACAATCTAAAATATTTAACAAGTCAATACAATACGAGAAACCCGTTACTCTCGTCTCGGCATGTGTAATGGCATCACTACTGAAAACTATGTGTTCCAGTAACTAGATATTTACTTTATTTAATCGATCAAATCAGCTTTCTTGATAAAATTGATCAATCTTTAATCAGCAAATAAAAAACTCAATCAAAAACATTCCGAATGTATTGTAATTTTTAACACTGCAATTTTATAAATTTCTAAGATTCATAATTAAAATACCAACTGGAACTTAAAACCTTTTTCGCAAGGATAATCTTGGTTTTTTCGGAAAAATGCCATTCTTCCTGTAGTAGATAGATAGATAGATTGTAGAGGCTACCCTGGACGGGCTACACTTCGACTATAAGGTCCATTGTGATGCCTAAGGATAGACTAGGGTATGGTAGGTAGAATATGCGGCTGCAGCAGACTATGATAGGAACTATGACGATATTCATCTGGAGTTCGTGAAGGAAACTGCAGAAATCCTGCTAAAGCATAGCCGGTTACTTCGTTCTTGTCCATAAGCCGACAGTTTAGTCAATTAACCACCCCTTTGTTTTCTTAATAATTGACAAACTGCCGATGTCGGGATTCGAACCCATAACCTCCCAGTTTCCAATTACGTATACTGCGCAGATATAATGCCTTAGACCGCTTGGCCACTTGGACTGGTTTCCTGTAGTAAGTAGGATGAAGGGCCAAGATTAGTAATATAAACTTTACACAAAACAAATACACACCTATGAATATTATCTATACATACGTATAATACCAAACTAAAATAATACGGTTAGAGAAACAATTTATGTTCTATATAATACTCGGTATCATTCGTTCATTTCACTGTACCTTATACCTATTTACTATGTGCACCATTTTCCATATAAACTTATCATGGACAAACAATCTCTCATTCCATTCAAAAACTCCACAATGACAAATGCGAATGCATAATTCACATGATAGTTATATTCCATTTTGCTATATTATATATAACAGTTGTTTGTAAACATGTTGGTCATAAAATGTGTATAGTGTTAAATTAAGTAGTTGAGTCCCATATGAACCGACATACTAAAAAATATATCTGTTTTGAAATGAAATGTTTCTTTCACTTTTCTCACTTGTATATTGTCGAAAATATACAGTGTAGAATAGGAAATACTCAATATCTTTGCGCCGAATCATGCAATTTGAATTTTTTATTTTTGCAATTTGAATTTTTTACCAAGTATTACCCATTTTTAGGGTCAACGATTTTTTTACTGTGATTGTAGACATGCACATGCGCAGTAGAACAATTTTATCTTAAATGGCAACCCCCAACTTTTGACTACTAATCATTTTATTCCATAATTTTTGAAAAATGAGCTAAAAAGCTTCCAATAATTTCTTAACATACCTTTTACAGTCGGCGCCGAAACGTACGTAGTAAATGTACGTCAGTGTTTGTCAAGCTTGTCGCAGTTGATGGCAATTATGGTCTCTATTTACCAATTTTTAAGGTTCCCGTTTCAGGTTTTGTGGAAACTGTCTCGATTATTGTCGAATTCGAAGCCCGATTTTGTCCAATCTAGTCTAATAATATAGAAATATGATCACCGCATAATAGGGTCTTTAATAAATATTTTTATATTTTTATTTGAAATGTAACAATTTAAAAAACTCGTAAAATGAAATAATTTTTGTTCACATTTACCGTTTACATCTTGAAGTTTAGTTGAAATTATTTAATTGAACCAATTGTTTTGTAGAACAGAAAAACGCAATGTAGTATGTGTATACGAATATAATATAATTCTTTTTAGGAAACATTGGTTTACAAACCTATGGGATCTATGATTTTTATATTGTTTTTGACAATTACAAGTGCTACTAAAGAAGTTTTCTTTCCCAAATACGATGGACAATTTAATCATGCCTCAGCATTGGGTATTAAATGCTTTTTTTAAATCAATAATAACAGAAATTAATCAAATAAAATTAAACTTCCTAAATCAGCGCGACGATGAACAACCCTTAAATAATAATAGATTTGTCTTTAAACTGCCTTATTACTCGCTTCAATGTTTCGAGTACCACTATGAATCACTGTCGACATTTAAACCATTTTTTCAGTTGAGATAAGTTGTATACCGGCTAGGAATATACAATTGAGTTCAAATGACATTCAACCTAGCTATGTGAACGACAGAACCTATCGATCCTTGTATTGTGTATCTAGGTATATAAATTCGTACCTTCAAGGCTGAAGTAGGGAACGTCGAAAAATATTAATTAAGTTTGTAATGATGACTTCTTTCCTGCATTGTAATAATGGTTTATGAGACATCATACATAAAGTGTATATATCTAACAAAAATATTACTCTGTTTTCTTTAAAAATCACTCAACACAGTAAAACCAGTCCGAGTAACTTAGTTCTCTAAGGCGTTCTGCTCGGAACTGGGAGGTTGCCGGTTCGATTCCTAACAGAAGCAGTTTGTCAATTAAATTAGTTTAAAAAACAATTAATCGGGTGGTTGATTGAATTTTTGAACAAGTACGAAAGTAACCGGCTATGCTTATTAAGTTTTTCTGCAGTTTCCTTTCACAAACTCCAGATGAATATCGGCATTAGTTCCTATCAAAGGCAGCCTCCTCCGCTACTACTACTACTACAAAATCCTCTGAAATGTACATAAATGCTGGACACAAATTGTATTTATCGATCACATAAGCATAATACGCAAGATACGATAAGAGCTTTTAATTGTTTTTTTTTTTTTGTAAGCTATCGTCTATTTATTCAGTGTTAGTATGGTTGCCTTTCGTATTATTACACTAGAGTTGCCATCCGTCTGGGTTTCGCTGGATATGTCCTAGTTTAGAGGGCGTCCAGGGAGCGTCCGGGCGGGGTTTCATTTGTAGTCCGGATTGAAAAGTTTGCAAGTCACCGTTCGTCACCCGCACCCCCCGAATCGCGAACTACCGAATCGCTGTTAATAGAGTATAATTTTTGTTTTATTTAAAGAAATTAAAATTATAAGATTGCTAATAGTTTCTTAAAATTTAAAAAAAGGTTTTTTTTTGTATAATATTTTTTTCATATAAAAAAATACGAAATTTAAGACTGCCAATAGTTCCTTATAACTTTAAGAAGATTCTGTTTTTTTTCTTAAGAAGACAAAATTTAGTTTAAAATGGTATGAAAATAAACAAGAAGCTGATTTATAACAATTAAAACTATTTTTTATTTTCCGGAGTAACTTTAAAAAAAACACCGCTGACATGTCCGGTTTCGACGCTCAAAATCCGGGGTTTTCACACTTCTTGTCCTGGTTGTCAGGTTTTAGATATGGAAGTGACTAGCATGGAAGTGACTAGCGTTTACTAGAATGCCAGAGGTCGTGGGTTCGATTATCAACCAAGATGTGTATGATTTTTCATATCAAGCATTTGATGTCAAAGGATCTAATAAGATAATAGATGATGATAGATAGAAAGATTGTACGGCTGACCTGGACGGGCTACACTTAGACCATAAGGACCATTGTGATGGCTAAGGATGTGAGGATGTGAGTGGAGTGGAAGGAGTTTTTGTGTGTAGACTAGGAAAGTCAAAGAATGTAGTAAGATATTAGATGATGATAACTCAGCAATTACCGTATAATTTCGTATAATTTTTGAACCACCTCTATTTATCTTAAGTATAATGCATGTTGTAGAAGGATAGAAACCGATATGTGCATTTGAATTATTCGAACGTTAACGACTTTTGTGGTGATGTAACTACACTAAAACTTATAACTATAATCTATGTAACAGATCTATCAATTCACTTGTTAATAAAGCAAACGGAGACAGCCTATTTTATTTTGCAAAATGTAAACGAACGAACGTATATCCATACATACGCTATGATGTAACTGTATGTTGATTTTCACATGACGGTGAAACGTTACCGTTATCTTTCTAAAGGCTGTACTAACGTACGTTTATGTATGCATTGCATTATAGTATCTGTGCATTATTTTCATTATAGATAAGTATCTAGTTTTCATTTGAATGAATTTGAAATAATTTGCTTGTTAACAGTTTTAATTTTATGTGTTGAAATTTATTATGTCTTCATAATATCCTGCTATCATTGTTTTAAAAATCATTGTCAAATAATCTTTTGATTCTTATTGATATCTCATCCACAGAATACAATTTTTCACGGATCTGTCATAGATTACGAGTTTTTATCGAATTTAAACATTTTCGGCTTCTTATTGCCAAAAATGATATCTTTGGTTATTGTTCTATAAGTGTGAATGGGGTATTTCCAAGAACGAACAAGTAAAATTAAAAATTTGTAATGCTGATAATCTTTAAACGACTGAACATATTTTATTAAAAATAGCTAGTAACCTCCGCAAGGAAGCTACGATGCCGCAGACAGATCAACAAACAGACAGACATATAGAAGCTTCAAACTTATAACAAAAATGAAAATCTATATTATCAGCATAATTTATAGTTTTTCCTCATTTCCTCGACAATGGAAAAGGTCATTACAACTTCGCCTTTTTGGTCTACAATTTCATAACATCTGTATAGTATAACCTCTGTGAGTAACTTTGAAAGAGATGAAAAACCCAAAGAAGGTTAGAGTAAGATATCATTTTCCATGTTCTATCATGATCCATTCGTGAGTTCGTTTAACGCTATCCAGCCTGATTGATTGAGTTGCAGATTCGCATCATTTATAATTTTTTTTAAATGTACATAATCCAAAATTACAAATCGATTGCATTGCTGCTCAGAATCTGAAATTACGTTACGAGAATTGAGTGACTTATATGGATGTACAAGAAACTGTATCGGTTTTTATGCCCGGTATATAATATATACCAGAGTATATTAATTTTGGTCCCAACTTTGTAACGGTTGAAAATACTGATCGCAGAAAAACATTTTTGGTGTTCATAATAATAATAATAATAGGTTCAACCTCCGTTTTTGAGACACGACGGTCTGTAACAGAGGCTACCCACATAATTATTTTTCAACCTTTATTAATTTCTACTTTACAGTTTTATGATGTGAGTGGAGGATCAGGAATTCGTTTACAGACTAGGAATTAGTAGGTGTGCGAAGGCAGCCGACTTTGATAAGAACTATGCCGATATTCATCAGGAGTTCGTGAAGGAAACTACAGAAAACCTTCACAAGCATAGCCGGTTACTTCGTTCTTGCCCATACCCCGACAGCTTAGTCAATTAACCGCCCTTTTAATTTTTAATTGACAAACTGCCGGTATCGGGATTCGAGGTGTTCATAAAATAGACAAATTAGCCAGTTCACTCAAACACAAACGATAACTCAAACACAAAAAGAGATAGCGAGCTTAAATTTCGTTTGAGTGTTCTAGAGCTAAAATTAAAGGTCAAAGTCAATGCCAGGGCAAAATAGATATATTCCTTATCTGCCCCTCATTTTCTCAATCTCATTAGAACATGTTTTGTACAATCTAATGTTACTGCAGGAAATAACGAATATTAATAGGAAGATTAATGACTGTCAACATTATAACTCAAAAATGAAAAGCGATTATGAGTTGAAATTTTGTGCGTATGTTCTAGTGATAAAGAGTATGGCCAACGTCGTCAAGTTAATGGGCAACATCGGACCATATTTGGCCAAATGGGCAATATTGTCCATTTTTGAAACCGTAAAAGATACAACAAAAATTGAAGAAAAAAAAGATATTCCTTTTTTAAAAATTAACAACTTTTGTTTGAAACTCTTCATATAAACTCTTCATATGAACTCTTAAATATATAAACTCTTCAGTATATATATTTTAGCAATTGACTTAGTTTATTTTCATTTGTTTTCATATATGTATAAAAGGTAACGAAATATCATGTTTACAAATTATGATTTTTAGGCTTACATGTAATTTCGATTAAGTAAACGAACGTATTAATCTTTTTTTTTGCATCAATTTCATGCAAAATATAAAATTTATTTAAAACCACTTTGAATTCCCTAAATTATTATCAGCTGAAATGAAATAAATGTTGGAGGAAAACTAACTTTTCAGCTATATTGAAGCAACAAAAATTACATTAATTCAAAACTTTATTCCTTTCGTCTCTTTGAGAGCGTAATTTTTTTCGCTAATATTATAAAATAGTGTATAATCAAAATATTACCAATACAGTTCCGTTTATCTTGTTTTTATTAGTCTTTTATTAAGGGAACTCACTAAATATATCAATTGTGAATACCTGGAAAAGTTTTTATATTATGTAAAAATTTTGAATACATTCATTCATACAAACAAAATTAAGGATCGATAAATAATAATGCGATACGGATAATAATATGGTCCTTATTCAAAAACGAAGTTAGTTAAACTAACTACTATCAATTTCAATATACCTATGTATATGTTACGGGTAAAGCCCAATATTGGCTAAAGCTAAGTGCAGCCGGCTGAAAATGATGAATTTTGAGCTTTAGTCGGCTAAAACTAGCATTTGTCGAACACCGCTGAATAAAGTTGAGATTTGTCGATTAGAAAATATTAACAATGACTCATACTTTCCAGCGGTTAATATTATACATCGGTCATACCCCGAGTTGGTCGGGTTTGCGTGTTTTTGGGCCCCGCACTAAATGGCGTTCTATATATTTGAGATATAGTGTCCAAAATTAATGAAATTATATAAGGTAACTATTACAACCGAGTACTACAATCTTTCACTTCATCGGTCATACCTCGAGTTGGTCGGGTTTGCGTGTTTTTGGGCCCCGCACTAAAAGGCGTTCTATATATTTGGGATATAGTATCAAAAATTACTGCAACTCCAGTTTTATCCAGAGAGATTTGGATAATGCTAAGTTTAGACGGATAAAGCCAGAAATTAATCATATTTTATGTTTCAAATCAACTTTATCCAAAAAAGTTGGATACACCTAGCTTTATCCGACTAAACTTATCCAGAATTCAGGCATTATCCAGAATTCCGGCTTTACCCGTAACATATATATAAATAAATATAGAATAACTAGCATCTGGTCAGTGTGACCCAACCGACCAAACCGACCGATGGTCAATAAATAAACCTTTTCAAATACAAATAATGTTTATGTTAGAATTTAAGTTTATTGTTACAATCTCATTTTCTACTATTGCTATACTCTGTTCAAAGTTAGAACTATTTGATAGACTCAAACTAACTTTATTCGTTTAACATACATAACTATTGTTTATTGTGAGAGAATATATTGTTCATTTTCTCCTCCAAAAACCTTCGATTAAAAGAATATAATTAGAAAAATTTTTAATTTCACAATATAAATGATGAAAATTGTATAGAATTAAATCAGATCTCACTAATGGAATGTTGAAATTGTGTACTTAAAAATAGCTATAAAATATCAGCTATAAAATGCAATGTTTTGGAACATAATGTCTTTTAACGTGTTGATATTGTAATTAAAACTAGTAATGCATTCTGCGTATAAGAAGGCATTAATATGAATTTAAAAAAGGTTTCATTTTTAACAATAAAAAATCGTTCATGTTTGATTTTTTCAAATTTTGATAAAATAACATGAACGATTTATTTAGAAATTTTAGAATTCAAAGGTTGACGTAATAGAATCATTTATTACACAAACGTCCTATTTTTATTCAAGGTGAGTAGTTCTACACCCTCACTCAACAATTAAAAAAATTGCCATCTTTATTGTGATCTAATTTTGTGAGTTTCTAAGATACAGAGTGCCAAAATGTTTGAACACGGCTTAAATAATAAATCGTTTAGGGTGGGTGGTTCTAACTAAAAAATTTCATCGGTAACCCCCAGTAATTTTTCCCGAGGAATCGAATACGCAAGGAATGCGAAATCAAATCAGATTTTGGGTCCATGGACCACCTACAAGGGCGAAACAGGGTCCTTGAAACTTTGAAATTTTAAATGGAAACCCATTTATTTTATTGCATATTCTTATTCTACGGAAAAAAATTTGTATCTTTTGTAGGCAAACTTTTTCTTAAAAGTGCATTGTTCTCTCGCTAGAGAACAAAATTTATTATTATTTATAATAATAAATTTATTAATATCGAAGTATTAAATAAAGTTTATTATAAATCTAAATTCACTATTCAATAAATTCTATTATATTTCTATCATTCGTAAAATTTCTCCAAAAATTCTTCGAGAAAACAAGCAAGAGAACAAAGCACTTTTAAGAAAAAGTTCAAAAGATACAAAAGATACTTTTTTTTTTTCGTAGAATACGAATATGCAATAATAAAATATGGGTTTCTATTTAAAATTTCAAAGTAAGACCCTGCTTCGCCCTTACGGGTCCATCGAACCAGAAATCTGGTTAGCGAATTCGATTCCTTGGGAAATATTACTACGGGTAACCGTTTGAAAATTTTTAGTTAGAACCACCCTAAACGATTTATTAAGCTGTGTCCAAACTTTTTGGACACCGATATATGTTTCAATGTATGTAGGGGGATATGAGGATATCTCAGATATACTTCTAACGCCATTAAAGTATCAACAGCGGGTATCTAGAATTAGTTTCATAGCATCATTTAACTAAATCTATAATATCAACTGTACACAAACTATGCATCTTCATTGCAATTAAAAATACTATCGCAGTAAATAATTCAATCTCGCTGTTATGTAAAATCTATATTGTGCAATATCTCGTATTTTTACATCTTTTTTAAAATATTTATTTTCTTAATAACCTCTAGATCTAGAAAAACAGGAGCGCTGCAATGGATGTTGTTTCTCACAAACAATTCGACCGATTTTGATGTGGTTTGTTGCAGTACATAGGTATCATCTTAGAGCAGATTCTTTACCATGCTTTACGGTTATACCGGGCGCTGTATACGATATGTTTTTTAAAATCGGCTCTTAAATATTTTTAAGTCTTTTACGACGATTAATCATACTCTTAAATTTTGTTTTTGTAGGTATTGTGTCGTTTATTTTCAATTGTAAAGCTAGTGAAGTGAAAAGTGAAGCTAGTATAAAGCTTTGACTATTTCCTTTCATCAAAATTATTATTAAAAGTGGATATTCAAATATTACTTTTCTAATTTAAAACAAAAATGTTGACAGATGTTGTTAAATAGAAAATAATATATCTATGATTTATTAATAAATATAAACCTAATACAAAATGTTCTCAATCAGATATCTTTTTAATTTATCGTTCCGTGACAATTAACAGAATGAAATACAATAAGCAAACAAAAACCAGGGCTTTATTATTTCTTTTGTTGTTCAGTTTTTGGTGAAATACATTCAAATGAAATCGTATAATTAACTAAACTATCTTTGACAGGGTCATTTATTCATATCGAAAAATATATGTGAAAATCTATTGAAATACTTCATATCATTTTAATACCAGATTTAATTTAAATTTAATTTTATAGCTGTTTATTTCATAGCATTTATTTGTTTTATGAATAAAAAAATATTATTGGTATACAATCATTTTTCTCGTACTTATCCATACTATATAAATGTGAAAGTAACTTTGTTTATGTGCTACCTCTTCACGACTAAACGGATCGTAATGAAATTTGGTAAGCAGATAGATTATGTCCTGGGAAAGGACATAGGCTACCTTTTGTCTCAAAAAATAATCTTGAAGGGGGTGAACATTAAAAAATTACATTCGAACATACAATCTCCTCATTTTTTTTGGAATCGGTTAAAATTTTTTTGGTTTTATCATTTCCACAGAAATACATATACAGTATTATATACAGTATAATACTGATATGCAAAAACAGAGTCTCATTAATCTGGCACTAAAAAAAATTATAGGGTGCCGGATTATTGGGCGTGCCGCACTATTGGAGTGCCGTATTAGTGAGACTCAATACTATTGTATGTATATAATCCCCTTGGAAAAAATGTGAAAATAGTGAAGAAAATTTTTGTTCTGCATTTTAATAATAATCATTTTCTAGGCTAATCCTAGACCCAAACAGTACGAAAATCAGGTTCATTTTAACGTCCGACCAACTCATTTCAAATGTTGCCTTCTCAATTCATAAAGTTTGGAATTTTAGTACTACAGGTCTGATACCTTGAAAACCGTTGATTGTATCATATTTTAACCAACGTCATCGTTTTCGCTAGGTACAAATTAGCCTATAACCAACTTTTTATCGAAATCCGGGATATAAAATTTTCCTTCAATTTTTGCGATTTTTTAAGGGGTTGGAAAAAAAAGAAAAAAAAGTCAATATAATTTTTGTTCCTGATTTTAATTATAATCATTTTCTAGGCTAATTTTGAAAAATTTTGACCCTAACAGTACGAAAATCAGGTTCATTTTAACGTTCAACCAACACATTTCAAAATTTAGCCTTCTCAAATCATACAGTTTGGAATTTTAGCACTGTGGGTCTGCTACCTTGAAAACCGTTAATCGTATCGTATTTTAACCAACGCCATCATCTTCGCTAAGTCCAAATTAGCTTAAAACCAAGTTTTAATCAAAATCGGGAATATACAATGTTTCTCCAATTTTTGCGATTTTTTTAAGGAGTTTAAAATTTTTGGATACTAATTGTATTGCAACGTGACAGTTATTGAATTATTTTATTCTTTTTAGAGAACCATCTTTTTGGATCGAATTTCCTTAACGCGGCTTACGGGTAGGGTGTTAGGTACAAATCGCCACGTAATAAAATGTGGCATTCTGTGTGTATTAGTGTATTTAGTAGTGTGTCTAGTATGCTGTGTGTATAATAAAAAGTCATTTCCACAGAAACTATACGTTTAACAAATAACTATAAAATTTAGTTTATTAAAATTTTGTTTCAATTTTGAAATGTCAATTTTGATTGTCACTTCCATAGAAACTATAAACTATACCAGCACACTATAAATCGTTATATATCGTTGTATTTTGGCTATCACTTCTATCACGTGTACGGTGCTGCGTGCGCATTTTAATTTAATGAGTTTAGTTGGTTAGGTTAGACGTGAATAATAAAAGTTTCAAGAATCAAGTACATTCGGAGTTGAAGAAAAGGCGTAATAAACTTGGTTCCTGAGGGGGTCCCACGACCGCACCCACTGTTTTTTTTTAAATTGTTAACGATACCTACATAGTTGTTACAGATCAAGCAAGTAAAATAATAATAAAACCGTATTGAAAAAACTCGGTATGAATTAAAAAAAAATGTTTGTACTATAGACCATAAAAGTTGATGTCAGATTTTTTGTGCATTAGAAATATAGTTACAAAAATTTTGTTTTCGAAAACGACATGACAAAGGCATAAATCAACTGTCAAATTTAAAAAATGACATCAACTTTTGTTGCAAAGTATATCACACTTGGCCACAAGTTAACCGCTAATTTCAAATATATCACACTGTATATTAAATCATCTAATAATAATGGTTATTGAACATACAAACATATTTAATTTTATGACAATATTAATGACATTTCATTTATTAGTATATTATATTCTCCGATGATATTGGAAATTTTGAGTTCATTTAGTTGGTCAGTCTCTTTCATATTATGTAGAATATTATTATTTATATGTACATATACGGTACTATATGTAGTATGATTTGTGAAAGTGTCATCGGATGTGAAAGATGAGTTACTGTCCTCAATAAACTACTTGTGACATATGGATTGACTATTTACCACACTATATAGTAGTATATATACATACCATATACTCACTCACTATATACTAATATTATAATATACTATCATATATAACCTATTCTCTATATATTATCATTTATTTATACGGAGAGGTTTTGGTATATGGAAGGTACATTCGTGACTACAACCTTTTTGTGTATTAAATAGTTTACTGACTCTTTACTGACTAACATTGCTCGTTTAAACTTAACTCTAACTCTTTTTTTAAAGGAAATTTATTGAAAAAAATTCGTTACGCAGGAGCTGCTTCAACTTAGCGAATTTCCTTGGAATAAATAAATTACTCTCTAGCGGTCACAATGTTAGTCTGATCAAAATGAAATGTCGTATCTGATTTTAGTATTTGCATGGCCAATTTTATTAATAAATAACATACGTCAAGGGGAAAGGGGAGCATAAAGATAGAAGAAAACACAAAATATAAAATATCTCTCTTAATATTAGAACAATCGAAAAATGCGTAAGAAACAAAGTTGTAGAAAATCATGTTTGCTACAATTCATCACCTTATCTTTTTTGCTCAAACTCTAATGCGTACAGAGATATTGAGGAATTTAATTTTCAATCTTAAACCGTCAATATTTTTGTAAATATTAGGGTTACAGAAATAAAATGAATAAGAAACAAAATTACAGTAAAACTTAATACCTACAACTTTACTTCTTATAAAATTTTCGATTTTTCGAATATTAAGGGAGATATGTCAAATTTTCTGTTTCCCCCTCCCTCTAAACCCCCCTTTCCCCTGGTCCAATTATACCCATTAACGAACTTGACCTTTTGAATACCAAAAGCGCTTCAAATACCAAATCTCATTCCGATAGAATAAAAACTGTGACCGCTAGAGTGATTACAGACACACACACATATATATATATATATATATATATATATAAATATGTATTGGAGAATAATTTTTTTACTACGCCACTGTATAAAATTTAGTATTGATATTTTTTCATATTTTTATTATTAAAAAAAAAATAATTTATATAATTATTGGTTTATGCTAGTTGAGAATTTGCATAGTTTCAACAGGCATTTGCTTAGATCAGAAATGACTTGCGTATATACAAGCTTACTTCGATATTTCAGCACATATTTAAAATCAGTTACAATAGTCCTCTCATCGAGGTAGTTACAAAAATTAGTTGGCTCAGTAGAGTCACAAAAAAAAATAGTTACAAAACTCATCTCATGGAGTGAGTTACAAAAAGAAAGTGGTTACAAAGAGTATTTCTCTCTGGAAGTTACAAAAATTACTTCTCTCTGTGAGCTACAAAAAGAAGACAATTACTAAAATTAGTTGATTCACATCAATTAATCAGATGGTATTTAAAATTTTTATTTCTTCAATTTACAAGTTGAATATTTTTTATGGATTGTGCTGAAGTATCGAATGGGCGAATTAATGGTTTCTATCTGATTGTATCTAAGTATATTTTTTTTTGTATAATTTATTTAATTCACTATTCCGAAACTTGTGGTCTCTCAAGCTTGTAACAATTCAATACACACTCTATACACACTTTTGGTGTACAATTTATATTTTATGTGAATATGCATTGACTTTTCAATTTATAACTATATTGTTTGTATACGCTTGGTTTTTTTTTGGCCGTGTATTTTTTCTTTACAGAAGCGTAATGTCTCTTTATATATACAACTATGTATCTGAATTAAATTTGTAATCCATATTTATATTTTTGCAAATCAGACATATTTGAACATATTTTTTTTTTTACTGTAGTTTTCTTTTACTACAGTTCTATTTAGCACATATTCACGTAATCTTTGTTTTCATAACTTGTACAACCAATGTTAGTGTTTTAAGGATAGTTGTACTATCAGTGTATTAGATTAGAAATTATTTATTTCAAATATATATTTTATTTTAACATATATTTGTTTTGTTCCCCTTTTTGTACCTTTTATTTTTTTTCAGATTCGAATCACTTGTCGATAACTAAGACACTTACTGGATAGTAAAGATCTTACTACCTCAATATTATCTTTTTTAATGGGCCCAGCTTTTATTGAAAGACTTTCGGTTCAACGTGTTTTTTTTTTATATTTACGTGTATGGCATTAGCACCGATCGTTTTCTAATTTTTATAATTCCACATACAATACTCTGCTTTGGATTTTTTTTCTAAAGTACCGTATATTTAGTTTTCATTATTTTTTTTAAAAATACATCATAATAACTTTTTAATTAAAATTACTAAATTAACTTAATTTAATATTTATGAAAATAATTGTTAATTCAATTATTTTCTATAAAGTCACTCATTATTTTCTATAAAGTGTTTAGTTTTTTTTTAAAACTAAACACTTGAATTTTTTTTTAAATTAAACCCTAATTTAATTTTTTTCATACAGTATATATATATATATATATATGTCCATAGATATATATATATAAATTTTACAGATGGTGATTTTTGACATCTACAAGGTAGGATCGATGGACATTTGAAGAAAATTTTGCAAAATTTTGACTTCGGTACCGATAGCCCAATTCGGTACCAATAGCTCTATTTCCTTTCAGGAAATTCGCTAAAAAGTATTTTGATTCACAATAAAATGAATTTTTGTTGACATAGTTGAGACACAGTTATTCACAAATTATAAAACCTGGAAACAAAAACTTATTATTGTGGTATAAATTTTATTATTTGAATAACGATTTTGATTCAGTAAAGTTTATCAAACACTAGCTGACTAGCTGACGAAACGATGGGGTAGTTTTTAATAATATAAAATAAAGTCAACTTCTAATTGAGAAATCGAAGAAAATTAAACGTTAAAAAACATTCGTCTGAGACGAATCTATCATGTAACTAAGTCTTATTATAAATCGGTTGCGATGTTTGAGATATGAGAGGACAAACATAGACCTCAATATATTAAAAATAAATTTGGTATATATATCTATTGTAAAACTCAATTTTGGTGCAACCTCGTGTCTCACACTATAATATACTGAATTCAGAAAGAGACTCTTACGCAGAAGAAGCAGGCTTATTATGTGCAGATGATAAATACGAACTATTTAATGCATGGGATGCCTTCGTATGTTTTAAGTCATCCTGAATACCAAAAATTTAATTTTTCACAATTTTTGCTGTGTGAAGGGTGCATGGGTGTCATTTAGTGACACCCGCGATGTGTATGAATTTGTCCTTAACGCTTGTTAAGGAGAAGGTTGCGAGTGCAAATTCCGGTGGGGCCAGTTTGTCAATTATAATTAATGGGGCGGATAATTAACTAAGCTGTCGGCGTATGAATAAGAACAGAGTAACCGGATATGCTTGTGAAGGTTTTCTGCAGTTCCCTTCAGAAACTCTAGATGAATATCGGCATAGCTCCTATCAAAGTCGACTGCAGCCGCTGAACCTACCAATTCCTAGTCTGCATAGAAATTCCTTGTCCTCCGTCCACATCATTAAAAATGTATAGTTTTTTATAGACCGCTGTGTCTCGGAAACGAAAGTTAAACCCCATTATTATTATTATTATTATTATTACACAATGTTTCGAAGAGAACTGGAACTTCATAATTAGGATTTGTGTTACTATAAATTGCAAAAAATGGTTTCTGAATTAAACCACCGTACTACAATTACACCACTGATTTTCTAATTTTTGAACAATTAAAATTTCTGAATGAAATTTTAGAATCAAAATTCCACCTTCAATTTTTTGCGAACTTTCTTTATATTTATATATAAATATATACATACAGTAAATATAAATAAATAAATATATATATATATATATATATATATATATATATATATATATATATATATATATATATATATATATATATATAATATTATATATATATATATATATATATATATAATATATATATATATATATAATAATATATATATATATATATATATATATATATATATATATATATATATATATATATATATATATATATATATATATATACATAAATTTTATTTATTATTTTCTTCGAACAGTGTTATTCTGAATATTGTTTATAGAGAAAAAGGTCGTATATATTTATTTTAAAATATTTATTAAATAAAATACTGAATGTGATATATTAACACGAATGAAAATTGAAATTTTTCACGTTTATTCAATATTATTAATCAATAAAGGCAAAAAAAACGTACTCTGGGTATTTTGTTTGCTTTGGATGACATCAAAAAGATGATAGATATGCAGAGATGCTGTCGATTTGAAACTTGCAATGAACAATCGATTAATTATCAATATGATTAATTCCAGAAGTTTTTAATATAAATATTCAAATAAATATCTATTATAATATCTATTTGAGAAACCACCGCACAAAATTACCGATTAGGTACTTATTTTATAGATATATCATTTTATTCTTTTTTGATCTTTAGAAATAATTTTAATTTTTTCTGTATTGAATGCGTAGTTACTGAAGAAAGGGCGTTACTGTGTATAGAAGAAAATCTATTAGAATTATTAAATAAAACAAATATTTGAGATTTTCGTAACGATAATTTTATTTTTACTATATGTAGTTTCAAAACACAGTTTCTTCATCAGAAAATATATTATCACATTATCATATATTTTTTGATGAAGAAACTGTATAAAATAAAACTGAATAAAATTATTATTACAAAAATCCAAAATATTTGTTTCATTTAAAAAATAATTTTCAGTCAATATTGTCATTTTCGGTAGGGTAATTTCCGCATGTCCGTCCGTCTGTCCGTAAACACGATAACACAAAAACGAAAAGAAATATCACCCGAAATATTGTATGTGTATTCTAGAGCTAAAAACTAAGGTTGAGTTTGAATTTTGAATGGGCAAAATCGGACCATGCTTTGGCAAAATGGGAAAAGCTGTCCATCTTTAAAACCGTAAGGGATAGAACATAAATGTAAAGACAAAAAATGTTATTTTTTTAAAAATAAACATATTTTGTCATAAACTTTGTTTACATAAGGTCAGTTTATATCGGGTATTTAAGCAATTAACTCAGTTACTTAATACTTTCACTTGTTTTTGAAATATTATTATTGCTGATGGTCATTACGCGATTTAATTTTGCTACCAAGAGTGTTTGTGTCTTATTATTTTAGACTTTGATTATTTTTTTACCTGAAATCAATTCCTCAATACATAAGTGTTATACAAATCTGAATTCAATAGATCCGGGTGTTTTTTTTTTATCCAACATTACCATCTTCTGATATTTGATAGATATTTGATGTCAATACAAATTCTATACATAGGCTGTTCAATACAGCTTTTGTTAATAATTTGTCAAATGCCATATAGAATTAGTAACCCTGAAGCTATAGGAACCAATATTCATCATTTGTTAGTATACCTATTTGAGGCTATGTGAACCATCGTCTTGTTGGTTTCAGTTGTATAACTTCACCCGTTTACTAACAATAACAATATTTTGTTAACTTAAAAGGGTTGTATTAGTAATTTTGTTAGTTTAATTTTTACTGAAAACTTTAATGAAATGACAATGTAAGTTCTATACGAATTAACTATTATGGGCGTATACACATAATAATGTTTGAAAACAAGTTTGTTCGAAAATGTATTAGAAATTTTGCCCTCCTGTGTACTTAGATACCAAATAAATTAAATTATTTGAAAATAGTGAATGAAACGACTAAAACTATTTTACATTTGATTTTGAATATATAAACAATAATGAATTTATAAATGGTAATTTGTTTCCCAAACATTCATTGATTACGGATGAGAAAATAAATATTTAACAAAACATTTTAGAAATATTAAACTTTAACTATGGTGACAAGCTATTTGTGAACAATAATGGTGACGTGGCATTTGACAGGCGAGTTAATAGGCAGTTTGTCAATTATTCGGGAAAAAAAGGGGGTGGGCGATTAATTGACTAAACTGTTGGCGTATAGAAAAGAACGATGTAATCGGCTATGCTTGAGAAGGTTTTATGCAGTTTCCTTCACGAACTCCAGATGAATATCGGCATAGTTCCTTTCATAGTCGGCTGCAGCCGCATATCCTACCAATTCCTAGTCTATACACAAAAATTCCTTTCAGTCCACTAACATCCTCACATCCTTAGGCATCACAATGGACCTTATGGTCGAAGAGTGTCCCGTCCAGGACAGCCTCTACAATCTACCTATCTATCATTATTAATAATAATAATAATGATAATAATAATGGGGTTTAACCTCCGTTTTTGAGACACGACGAACTACCTATTTATTTACGGTCTACCTATCTATTTACTCGGTGGCATATCTTAAAATTCGTTGATTTAACAAAATTTGGAGGTAGAATTACTCTGTTATAAACGTCACATTGCATGTGTTGTAAACGAAAGTAAACATTTGTTTTGGGAAACTAAATTGTCACGTAGTCTTACTCACAGTATTACTTACAACACACTTCGTATTTTGACTTTTATTAAAATTATTTTCAGAATTTTGTGTTTCAATTTATATATTTTATAATATAAAGTTAAACTGCTATTTATTCTTATACCTTTTTTACCATTTTGGGTTATATTATTTATCGAAAGTGTTTTGCGGTTAAAAGAAAAAAGTAATTGATTTTATCTTTTTGTTATCGATCTTGTATTTTTGTGCGTTTGTGAATAAAATTGAAAATGTACAAGATGGTTAAAAACTTAATTTTTTCCATTGGTATATTTTCGTACAAGGATTAAAATTTTATATGTTCAATTAAGAAAAAATATCTATCTACAGTTTTAGTTCATGAAATTATAAATGTAAATATTGTAAATCTCTTTACTCAATCTCATTTGTGATTTTTGTTTGATGTAATATGTAGAACTCCAAAGTTCGTATAAAACGCTCAGAGTAATATCGATCAAAAATTATGCGCCCGAATAGACCAGTCTGAGTAGACGAGCTGTTAAAGGCGCTCTGTTTGGAACTGGGAGGTTGCTGGTTCGATTCCCAACAGTAGCTGTTTTTCAATAAAATTAATTTTAAAAAACTAAGTGAAAAAAATGTAACTGAGTTAACGTTGAAATACCTAGTATATACTGAATTTATGAAAAAAAACGTTACAAATAAAAGTTGTGTACTTTAAAACAAAAAACATTTTTTGATATATAGTTATATAGTTCTGCCCATTTTGCCCAAACATGGTCCGATTTTGACCATTCACGAACCTGGCCTTACTTTTTTGTTCAAGACCACACAAACAATTTTTCAGCTTATCTATTTTCGTTTTCGAATTACCGTGTTGACAGACAGATAGCGGTTACAAAGTCGGAACCAATCTTAATATACCCTTGTATATAATATATACCGGGTATAATGGGCGGTTAATTGACTAAACTGTCGGTGTATGGACAAGAACGGAACTAACTGGGTATGCTTGTGAAGGTTTCTTGCAGTGTCCTTTCACAATCTTCAGATGAATATCGGCATAGTTCCTATCAAACTCAACTGCATATTTTGGAAGCCTTGGAGATACACAAACACCAAAAAGGACCACAAACTAACCTGAACGATCAAACGGATACCAGCACCTTTGCCAAGCTTTTTTCGTTATTATCATAAGCTGGTGCTACTAATTTCACTCCACTAATTTTATTAGCCATTCTAATATTCATTGTTTAAAAAAATAATATTTGTAATTATTTGATTTAATTTACTTAATTGTTTTTAATATATTATATTATTTTTACCTTATTATCGATACTATTTTTTATCTAATACGTGTAAAATTCTATTGTTCTGGTTTTGTGGTTTAATTCCAGTATAAAAAGGATGCAATTTTTTAATACGATTACAGTTTAGACAATGGACTCAAATACGAAAGTGGTCAACAACATAATTTTTTGTTAATAAAGTGTTTTTTGCGAAATAAAATAGTAGTCGAAATTGTTATTTTTGTTGAATTTCATTCACGAACATATATATTAAGTTGTGTTGGTAATACGTTTTAACTTTTAACTTATCACCTTGTATTGCAAACATAGTTTCTGATAAGAAGTAATATATTATAAAACATTTTAGGCGGTATTACTTTGTGGAGACTTTGATAGAAAATAATCAGCTTTTTTTTTTTTACTTTTATTTTAAACAATGTTATGTTTATTTTTTCAATTTTGTCACAATGAAACTGCTTTTGTTGATTTGATAAATAAATATAATTTAAATAAAAATGGTATAGTTTCTTTTATAAAAACATTATAAAAACAGACCGGTTTCAGTATAATGGCGTTATAGTCGTAAAACAAACCAAAAAATTTCCACCAATATCAAACAAAATAAGCAAATATATATAATTGATAACCTTTAGTGATAAATTTTTCTTTTTATAAGTTTAAAAAATATTAATTATTCTTTGATTTCTGACGAATAACAGGGATTATAATTTATATTATAATCTCCATTCAAAATAAAATTTAAATGAATTTATACCCATTATATTCCACAATTTTAGATTTCGCAAAAAAATATTTTTATATGTGAAATAATTTTTAATTCAAAATTCAATGAAGTTTTATTTAGATTTTAATTTTTGGCCATTTTCAATTTGACGCTGCCCGATATAGCAGAGGTAGCAGTTTTTGGATTGTTCTTCTATGCTTCGAAATCCATAGTTTAAAAAATCATCTTGCTTGATGAAAACGAGAACCATTCAATGACAATGTTACAAAAAATTATCAGTAATTTTCATGAATTGACCGTTTTAATATCCACTAAAACATGTGAATACGAAATAAACAAACAGCTCATATCTTAAAGTCAGCGTTACAAATTCGTTAAGTCTTTTTTATGCTCCAAAACATCATTTATATTATTTGTTTACCGAAAAAAAACACGATTAATTACCACACTTTGCTCTGAGCTCATTGGTCGGAAAATCGATAACATACAACAGCAAAATATATGCTTATATCCACACTATTACAACTTCTCACATGTGAGAGTTTAAAAAAGATTGTATAATATGTAACTAAGGTGATATGTAACTTTGGTGTATTAACTTAAAATTAAATACATAAGCCATGAAAGTAAACATATAAACCTTCCTTACAGACAGACGCAAAAGACGAATTCCTTATATACTATGTATAGATATAGATTTATAGAGTCCAGAGCTTGTAACAGTTAGAAATATTGATCGGAGAAACAAATTTCTCTTAGTGGTATTCAAAAAATATTGGTATTTTTGGTATTTATATACTGGTATTCAAAGATTAAAACTGATGCCAAGCTTATCAGGGTTATTTTAGAGCTAAAAAGTAAGTTCCAGTTCGTTAATTGGCTTAGTAGGTACATGCTTTCTCGTAAAAGAGAAGTGGTAATATCTATATCCAAAGCAGTTTGTCACAATTTTAGATCAAATTTCTACACTTATTGTAGATTGCAGTGGCACGTATATATGATATATAGTATTCTATATCGATACTCTAAAAGTTATAATTTTTAACATCTATACGTGTGTCGAAATAAATTCGGTTTTAAACAAATGCTGCATTTTTAAATAACAACAGTCACATGTCTTTGATTGCATCGTACGATGTATTTAGTAATTACACAGCCAAACATTTGTAAACGATATTTTCTTTATACGACTCAAGTCAATACGAAATAAATACCAATAAACTGTTATTTTGATCAATTAATTTTATACATTACACCATATCATTAAAAGCAAGTTATGCCACCGCATGATGTAAAAGCTAAAATGATTGTGAAACACATTAACAACACAATCATTAAAATCAAGAAAAACTACAGCTTTAAAGATCAATGTAGCTGTTGTATGCAGTCAAGAGTCCTAATATGGTGACAACTAGAACTGCATGGTGTGGGTTCACCGTGTTGTTTCTAGGAGAAAAAGTACGTTCGAACATACACTACCAATATACCACCCTAAATGTGTTCTATACATTCTTGTGTGAATGTATGTACGTACAACTATAAGGATGGAATGGGAGTTAATTAATACTATCAGCGTTGCAGGAAGTAATTTCGTATATTTATTAATTAAATTAAATACTTATATGAAAAAATTAACTCGTCAACCAGGAATCGAACCTCGGACCTCTGGATAACTAGCCCAGTGTGCTTGCCTGTACACCAAAGACGATTGTGATGTGACAGTCAACTTTTTCATATTATTCTAATTTTTGTTTTATTTATTAGATAGTATTTACTTCTTTCTGAAGTGATTTGTTTATTAATATTTGTTTGTTTGTGTATACTTTCGTGTCCACATAACGTTGTTTGTCCAAATTCTTTTTCGAATACGTATGACAAACTGTAGAAGACTATAGCGTATACTCCGACAAATTTCATTGTCATTGAATTTATTAATTAAATTAAATACTTATATGAAAAAATTAACTCGTCAACCAGGAATCGAACCTCGGACCTCTGGATAACTAGCCCAGTGTGCTTGCCTGTACACCAAAGACGATTGTGATGTGACAGCCAACTTTTTCATATTATTCTAATTTTTGTTTTATTTATTAGATAGTATTTACTTCTTTCTGAAGTGATTTGTTTATTAATATTTGTTTGTTTGTGTATACTTTCGTGTCCACATAACGTTGTTTGTCCAAATTCTTTTTCGAATACGTATGACAAACTGTAGAAGACTATAGCGTATACTCCGACAAATTTCATTGTCATTGAATTTATTAATTAAATTAAATACTTATATGAAAAAATTAACTCGTCAACCAGGAATCGAACCTCGGACCTCTGGATAACTAGCCCAGTGTGCTTGCCTGTACACCAAAGACGATTGTGATGTGACAGCCAACTTTTTCATATTATTCTAATTTTTGTTTTATTTATTAGATAGTATTTAATAAACAAATCACTTCAGAAAGAAGTAAATACTATCTAATAAATAAAACAAAAATTAGAATAATATGAAAAAGTTGGCTGTCACATCACAATCGTCTTTGGTGTACAGGCAAGCACACTGGGCTAGTTATCCAGAGGTCCGAGGTTCGATTCCTGGTTGACGAGTTAATTTTTTCATATAAGTATTTAATTTAATTAATAAATTCAATGACAATGAAATTTGTCGGAGTATACGCTATAGTCTTCTACAGTTTGTCATACGTATTCGAAAAAGAATTTGGACAAACAACGTTATGTGGACACGAAAGTATACACAAACAAACAAATATTAATAAACAAATCACTTCAGAAAGAAGTAAATACTATCTAATAAATAAAACAAAAATTAGAATAATATGAAAAAGTTGGCTGTCACATCACAATCGTCTTTGGTGTACAGGCAAGCACACTGGGCTAGTTATCCAGAGGTCCGAGGTTCGATTCCTGGTTGACGAGTTAATTTTTTCATATAAGTATTTAATTTAATTAATAAATTCAATGACAATGAAATTTGTCGGAGTATACGCTATAGTCTTCTACAGTTTGTCATACGTATTCGAAAAAGAATTTGGACAAACAACGTTATGTGAACACGAAAGTATACACAAACAAACAAATATTAATTTCGTATAGTTCTAGGAAAGAAACATCTTCGAATTCATATATAGGGTAAGTTTCTAAAAATGATACACTATTAGGGTGAATATTGAGAGTGAAAACTTTCTACTTTAAGATAAACATTATTATTTTATAACAAAAGGCGGGTAATTTGAAGTTTCATAATTAGTCTAAACGATGAAAGCATGTAGAAAATGAACACTTAATTAATTTTTTTCGTCATAATTATGAAAACGTATGCATAAGTAGGTACCTATTATATGTAAATGACATTGTGAATTTTTATTAAGAATCAATATCAAAATTTTGTCACAATTTTTAGTATGTTGGATTGAATGAAACATAATAATAGATTAATAGATTAAGTGAAAAATAATGTCTATCTTGGATTAAAATAAAATCAAGTTTAAAAGACGGCACCACATGAAACACTACTTCATACAATACACTAAGTTGATCATTTCTACTAAACCATTTTTAAGTCTTTTACTTACTTTCATTTTTGGTATCTGAGTCAATTTATAATAAAAAAATATTTCAAAAACGCCCGCATTTGTCCTGAATAAATTGTTTCCATCAACATATCATTATTTTAGAGTTATTGTTTTATGTTCCCTGATATACATTGCCCCACTAGAGATTCGAATTTTGTAAATTTCGGGTTTCATACTGGCAACATGATCATGCAGAAAACTGGAGAAAGAATTGGGTGACAAACTCAGACGCTAAAACAGTCGGGACCCTCAAAATGGTGTTAAATTTGGTTATCCATTGAAATGCGATTATTGTCGAAAATTCTATATATTTGACCCATCGGTAATTTTTACGTTAGCATGAAATCCAACATGTTTCACTTATATAACTATTCATGTAACATATAACGAAAAACGTAACTCGCTGAAAGCATTCTACATATACTTTTTAATCTGAAAAAGGGTAAAAAAACATATACTCGAATGGGATGCTTTTGGTTACTACAAAGCTTTGATCAAATTGATGGATAGTCTCTCTGACGTGGCTCAAGGTGTATCGACGAAATTATCTCTAAAACCATAGAGTTTTTGTCTTTGAGTATGCTAAGATACACATTACAAAGGTATCTGTGGTTGTTGTTTTTATACCCTCCATCTTGTTGGACTCTAGTCCATAGGTGGGCAGACCTTGTCTGCACTCAGCTCTGAGTGAGAGGTAAGAAGAGAGATAGAGTAAATATAGGGTACCTACCAATTATTATTATTTTCTTTTGTTAATTAAAACATTTTCTGAAAAAAATATAATAATACCAACTATTTTTTATGGTCACTATTATTCAAAGTATACAATACAGACATTGAATACATTGAATATGTAGCGGTATCGCATTTTCATTAAATTATTATTATAATTTTATTTATCATTTTTATCTGTTGCTTAACAACTATAACTTCTCTCTTTTATCACGGTTGTTTTGGATGTTAACAACTTTGATAATTTACATATAAAAATTATAATATGTCATAATTCAATCTAATAAAGATCAATTATATCTTTAACACTTATTTATTATTTATTTAAATAATAATTATTTATCTTATCAATCTATTATTTCAACAATTTGGCGCCCCCGGGTGGGCACGAACCACCAACCTTTCGGTTAACAGCCGAACAGCCACTTCAACAGTTAACAGCCACTTCGGTTAACAGCCACTTCAACAATTTGGCGCCCCGAGCTCAAATAAACGAAGAGGGTGGTAAATTAACATATTATTAAAGAAAAAAATTTCCAAAATCTTCCAACACATGACTATTGGATAATTGGATTTGACGAATTTAATATTGTAATTCTTACAAAATATAGCATACCACCCACCAAATTTAACAGATAAGTCTTTCATTTCTGTTAAAATATTTATTTTTGCTTTACGCTTATAACTATTTCAATTTCTAAAAAAATATTTTTATTATTTTTTTTGACATTTCATTTTTAATATGTCTAGAAATCGAAATGAGTTACTGAATTTAGATGCACCTACAATACATCTTCCAAATTTACAAAAACTTCCACAATTTAATGTAACAGACATTGAATTATGGATAATTCAAGTTTCTCGTTTCTTCATTATTCAAAATATTATTGATGATGAAACTAAATTCACGCTAGCTTCTTTAGCTATACCTGAGGATTACATTTCTCATGTTAGAGATATTATTGTAAATCCACCACAAGAAAATAAGTTTGATACACTCAAAAATATTCTAAAGGAAACTTTTGGACTTTCTCGTAAAGATCGTCTAAATAAATTATTAAATTTATCTCAAAAAGATTTCGATACTCCTCAATTATTATATAATACAATGATATCCCTATCAAGTGGTCTAAATCTTGATTCACATTTCATTCGTGAATTATTCATTGGTAAATTAGACACACAAATTCAAATTCAACTTGTCACCGTTGACAATAATGTTGATCTGAAAACTATTGTTAATTTCGCTAATGATATTTATAAATTAAATTCTATATCTAATATCAGTTCTTTTCCCGTTTCAGAAATTCATAAAACAGATAATTTTATGTTAAATAAAGAATTAAATATTCTTAAAAATAAAGTTACTGAACTGGAAAATTCAAAAAAGTCACCTTCGAAGACCCAATATACTCCAAAAACCAATTTACACAAAGTTCAGGTGAAGTCTGTGTGTTGGTATCATAATAAATATGGTACCAAAGCACGTAAGTGTGTTTTTCCTTGTTCTTTTTGTAAATTAAATACTCGATGTATAAATTCAAATAAAACTTCAAAAAAATTCTAAGAGCTCTTGTTGAGTTGGTCAGTAGCTCTGTCAATAAAAAAACCCAATTCAATAACACAACATCATCATCGTATAACTTAATCTTCATGTACGATCTCTTACATGAAGGTACTCGATATTTAGTTGACACTGGAAGTTCACTATCTGTGATTCCAAAGTCGTATTGTAAATCATGTAAATTTACAAATTTACCTTTTTCAATTATTGCAACAAACAATACTAAAATTAATACTTTTGGTACTTCTGAAATTTTTCTCAATTTTGGAAATGATTTGGTTTTTCGTCATGAATTCATTGTTGGCGATGTAATTCATGGCATTCTAGGTTTAGATTTTCTAAAGAAATTCAATTTGAATATCGATTTTAAAAATCAAACATTATTAAAACCTATTAATTCATGCATTGAAGTGATCTCACTTCAAAATCAATTTACGGAAATCTTAAATTCTTTTCCAAATTTAACCAAATCAGAAAAATTCAATCTTAATGCTAAAAATAATACTCGACATCGCATTGTGACAAACTCTTATCCGATATTTTCTAAATATCGCAGGCTATGTCCAGAAGAGTTGTCAGCTGCTAAAAAACATTTTCAGGAACTTGTAGATTTGGGTATTTGTAGACCTTCGAATTCTGAATGGTCATCACCTCTTCTCATGAAAAAGAAATCGGACGGTTCTTTTCGTGCATGTGGTGTTTATCGTCGACTGAATTCGATCACGGTACCTGACAGATATCCAATTCCTCATTTATATGATTTCAATGTGAAATTAAATGATAAAAAGATCTTTTCTAAAGTTGATTTAAAAAGAGCTTATTATCAAATTCCTGTACACGATTATGATGTCGCGAAAACTGCCATTATCACTCCTTTTGGTCTATTTGAATTTTTGAGAATGCCTTTTGGTTTACGCAATGCAGCTCAAACCTTTTCTAGATTTATGGCAGATTTATTCAGAAATGTAGATTTTGTTTTTACTTATCTTGATGATCTATTAATCGCGAGTGAAAACGAAGAAAAACACACTCAAGATCTCAAAACTGTTTTCAACATTCTCAATGAAGCTGGAATTTTAATAAATTCTTCGAAATCTATTTTTGGTGTAACAAAATTAGATTTTTTAGGACATCACGTAGATTCTGAAGGAATCACCCCTATTCCTTCCAAAGTTGAATCTATTTCAAATTTTCCTATTCCGAACGATCAAAAATCACTCCGAAATTTTCTTGGGATGATTAACTTTTATAATCGCTTTATTCGGAATTGTGGTGACATTTTAGCTCCATTGAATAAACTTGTTGAACACGGTAAAACTTCAACGAAGTCAGTTATTCTTGATGAACGTGCAATTTCAGCTTTTAATTTAGCTAAAGAAAAATTAATTGATGTTGTTAAATTAGCACATCCTGTTTCGAACGCTGAAACTTGCATTCTCACTGATTCCTCCGGTACTGGCATTGGTGCAGTTTTGCAACAAAAAATTCATAACGTCTGGAAGCCACTCACTTTCACATCAAGAAAACTGACAGACACTGAAAGACGATATAGTACATTTTCAAGAGAATTATTAGCTATTGTTTTTGGCATAAAAAAGTTTCGTCATTTCATTTCAAATCGAAATTTTTTCATTCAGACTGACCACAAACCTTTAATAAATGCTATTAATTCTCGTAATGAAAATTTATTAAATCGTGATATACGTCATTTAAACTTTGTCAGTCAATATACAACTGATCTTAGATACATTAAAGGTAGTGAAAACATTCCAGCTGATTGTTTATCTCGAATTAATACAATTTCACTACCTTCAGGTATTGATTTGATTGATATTAAGAAGATTTCTGATCACCAGAAATGTGATCCTCTTCTTATTAATTTGTTAAAAAATCCAAAATATTCTTTAGAAATACGTACTCCTCCGAATTCTCTTTTTAAGGTTTATGTGGAGACTTCTTTGAAAATTCCCAGAATCTTCGTATCTGACATTGATATAGAAGATGTATGGAAAGCTGTCCACAATCTTGGTCATCCATCAATTAGACAAACCTTGAAAAAAGTACGCACATTTTTTTTTAACCCTAATCTTATTTCGCGAATCAAAAATTTGACTCGATCATGTCCGATCTGCCAATTAAATAAAATCACTCGTCACACTAAAAGTGATTTTATGCCAATTGAAGAACCAAGTATCAAATTTTCTTTCTTACATTTAGATATTGTTGGACCTCTTCCTCCTAGTGAAGGATATCGGTATATCTTCACTATCATTGATCGTTTTTCGCGTTGGGTCGAAGCTATTCCAATCAAAACTATCACGTCGGAAGAAATTATTAACAATTTGATTGCTTCTTGGTTCTCGCGTTTTGGTTTACCTACGAGGATCACTACTGATCAAGGTAAACAATTTCAATCACATATTTGGAAAGATTTTTTGTCTTCTCTAGGGATTAAACATATTTCCACTACTGCTTATCACCCTAACAGCAACGGTATTATTGAACGGTTTAACCGGTCACTCAAAATTTCTTTAAATTGCTGTCAAAAAAATAATAACTGGTACAAAATTTTACCTTGGGTACTTCTAAATTTGCGCTCCTCGGTCAAGGAGGATATTAACCTTTCTTCTGCAGAAATTTTATATGGAATTCCTTTTCGATTACCATATGATTTCTTTTCAGAAAACGTTGATACATATCATTCTGTTCAACAATCTACTCGAGAGTTGAAAAATAGAATGATAAACGCAAAATTTTTCTTTACCAGACAGTTCACCAACAAAAATGTATTTTTACCCAAAAATTTAGATTCATCAAAAAAAGTTTTTATACGCGAAGATCATGTCAAACCTCCACTATCTTGTAATTATAGAGGTCCTTTCTCTGTTATCAAGAGATTTCCAAAATTTTTTGTTATTGATATCAATAACAAACCTACCTCTATTTCGATTGACAGGCTAAAACCTGCATACTTTTTTCAATGTTAATCTTTTCTTAATTTACTTTGTATTTAATTTTAAGATGTACATCAACTATTAAAGTTTTTTCCGAGTGAACAAGGTTGTTTTATGTTACAACCTTTTTCTAGTCGTTTTTCTTTTTTAGTTGATGGGGGGAAGTATGTAGCGGTATCGCATTTTCATTAAATTATTATTATAATTTTATTTATCATTTTTATCTGTTGCTTAACAACTATAACTTCTCTCTTTTATCACGGTTGTTTTGGATGTTAACAACTTTGATAATTTACATATAAAAATTATAATATGTCATAATTCAATCTAATAAAGATCAATTATATCTTTAACACTTATTTATTATTTATTTAAATAATAATTATTTATCTTATCAATCTATTATTTCAACAAATACATACTCTGGAATTTTGGGCTGGGAATTTGGGGCATAAAATTTATCTTTTTAATAAATTTGAGTATGAATAAAATATATATGTTATATAAATTATAAAATATAAATCTTTTGATCTTTTACATTTACCGCTTGTAAATTTTTTGATGATTTAGCTTTAGTTTAGATTTTAGAATTAGATTTTAGGAAATTCCGAATAATTTGCCTAAACTATTCATATCGGAGAACTAATAAACAATTAATTACTTGATTTAATTATTTTTTCTTAGTAGGGGGTATAGTGTCATGGGAATTTGATGGCACTGGATACAAAAAAGATGCCAATGATAAAGCTGGGTGGGGAGGGGGGAGGATTGGCAATTTGTTACTAATTTCTAAATAGTTAAATTTTACATAAAGTGGGAATACATATAGTTGTTGTTGTTGTTGTAATTATTATTATTGATATCATCATTATTGTTATTATTATTGTAAAAGATATTTTTTAAACAATAAATATTTTATAAAACTAATTCTAAATTGATTGAATAAATTATTGGGCAAATCGGTAGGCAACCTGTATTGAAACATCGTTCTTATTTCAAAATATACATTTATTAGTTACTCTCACCCAGCTTATGGAGAGTTCGTTCGACTCCGGCGAGCCGTCTGCGCCGACCTCTGCTCTAGTCTAATAGTATACAACGAAATAAAACATGACCTATAATTACCCCACACTGTAATAATAATCAATGGTTCCGTTGGAATAGAATCCGTACTGTTTGAAAATAGTAAGTTTTTCATTGGTAGGTATGTATATAATATATTTGTGTATGTATACAAGCAGTTTCGATTTAATTCTCAATGGTTGGTTTTAAGAAGAATATAGAAATATAAGAGGTATGAGTAATCTACATTGAAAATAATATAACCCATTCGACCTCGTTCACGAACTAAAACAAGTGACCTATGAAAATTTCAAATTTATGTTTTCACTATGAGTTTTGGTTAAATTGCAGTTCAGCCTGCCCGTGTTATTATTATATTATATAATATAATATATATGTTGGATACAGCATGTATATAATACTTATGCATGAACAGTAGTAGTACGTAGTAACTAGCTGCTCACAACTGCTTATAATGAGAGTCTGTTCAATGCTGAAGGTCAATTTTTATCTATTTTGAGGATTTTTTTTTAAATTCTCGGATATGTCTTTTTAACGAATTTCCTCCAAAGGAAATGCAGCTATTGTTTTAGCACCGAGATTGGAATTTCGTAAAAATTTCTTCAAATGTCCATCGATCCTATTAGATGTTTAAAATCACTATCGCTAAAATTTATATATATATATATATATATATATATATATATATATATATATATATATATATATATATATATATATATATATATATATATATATGTACTTTTATGTGCCTTTTGCTTCTCGAGCGGTCACAGTTTTATTCCGATTGGAATAAAATTTAGTATTTGAGGCGCTTTTGGTATTGTAAAGGTCAAGTTCGTTGATGGGTAAAATCGGACAAGGGAAAAGGGGGGTTTAGAGCGAGGGGAAAACACAATTTGGTATATCTCCCTTAATATTTAAAAAATCGAAAAATTTATCACAAGTTAAGTTGTAGGTACTAAGTTTTACTGTAATTTTGTTTCCTATGATTCTTCTGTTACACTAATATTTATAGAAATATTTACAATTAAAGACTGAAAGTTAAAATTGTAAATATCTCTGTTCACATTAGAGTTTCAGAAAAAAGATAAAGTAATGAATTATAGCAAAGTTGATTTTCTACAAATTTACTCCTTATACATTTTTTGATTATTTTAATATTAAGAGAGATATTTTATATTTTGTGTTTTCTTCTATCTTTATGCCCCCTTTTTGCCTTTACGTATGCCATTTATTAATAAAATTGGCCTTGAAAATACTATAATGATCTCAGATACGACATTTCATTTTAATCAGACTTAAATTGTGACAATAGATATTTATGTATTCTAAAGAAATTCGGTAAGTTGACGCAGCTCCTGCGTAACGAAATTTTTGAATTTTTGCTATGCTCAGTTTGCAGCTTTATTTAGACATAGCAGAAAGAAGGTTGAAGCCTGCAAAGTAGGCTTTTCTACGCCCTTTTTTACCGACCTCCAAGGGGCATGGAATTTGTATGTAGACTAGGATTTAGTAGGATGTGCAACTGCAACCGAGTATGATAAGAAATATGCCGGTACTAATATAGAGTTTGTGAAAGGAAACTGCAGAATACCTTCACAAGAATAGCCAGTTACTTGCGTGCTTTTCCATACGCCGACGGTTTAGCCAATTAACCGACCTATTAATTTGTTTCTTAAAGTAATTTAATTGACAAACTGCCGTCGTTGAGAATCAACCCTCCGGCTCCAAGTAGAGCGCCATTTACAACTTAACCACACAGGCTCTTTGGTTTATTTAGACATAAATAAGTTGAGAGCATTAGTATCTAGAACTTTGGTTATCATACTGGTTATTCAGTATAACGTAGTATGTTATTCGTATTCCGAAGTCAAAAGAATAATAATCTTTTTCTTTACAACTGATTAAAAAAATAATGTAATAATTTATAATTAAATAATTATAATAAAAAAGGTTATGAAAACTTATTTGACTCGTATTACATGATTAGAAAATGCTAACTGCTGTACATTTCTTAAAACTTATTCCATGAGTACCCACTTGAAACAATTTTGCGCGCCTAATTTATTTACTGTTTAAAATTTAACTGTATAAATATTATTAATTAATTAATATTTCATATTCTATAATTATTTTACTACACATATGTATTTATTATGTATAATAAAAAATCATATGTATTAATTATACATAATAAAAACTCATATGTATTTATTATAAATAATAACTATATATGTGTAGTTATTATGCATTTAGATATCATTCAAATTTGGCGCGTATCATTTAAAATAACAACTAACTTACACAAAATATTTGTATACATAATCTTCGTGATTTTATTTACAATTCCCTAGCTAGCATAGTTTCCGATTAACAACAAAAACAGGGCCAAATTACAATTTTAAAAAACCAATTAAAACAGAACCATGTAAGTAGTAAATATTTCCGAAATTTTTACAGTATATATGTTTCAAACATCGTTGTATCAATTAAAAAGTGTTGTTTTTTTTGGGTAAAATTAAAATTATCATTCTCTCATACTAGTTTACCGTTTACTATGACCTAAAAATAATATTTACTTATTATTAGAAGAATAAGATGGAATTTTACCTTCATTATTTGAAAAACTCTCTGTGCATGTATGTATAACTTCCAAATACATATATACCAGCTCTTCTTATATTTTGTTTTAATACTACATATAAAGTTGAAGTTGTATATATATATATATATATATATATATATATATATATATATATATATATATATATATATATATATATATATATATATATATATATATATTCGTACTTTAATATATATGAAATAGTTTAATTTTATATTTAGAGATTATATTAACAAGTATACACATGCTGAAATATATATTACAAATTCTTGGAACTTTTCATGCATTTGAATTATCACGTGAAAACAAAAAAATACACCGCATGTTAATAACAACAGGGTTGGCGATTCATAAATTAAAATGCTCGATTCTCAGATAATGGTATTTTATTAGCAATTAATATTTCGTAATATTCTATAGATCAAATTTTAAAAAATTTTTTGTTTATAATAATTACTGGTTTAATATGTCTAGATAAATATATCTAGTAGTTTTTATATTGGTATTTGTATACATATCTGGGTACTTTTTCGATTAATAACCGATATTTTATCTGTATTTTACGAGGGTATATTGTATACTTGTCATCAAAAGTCGAGGTATCATTTAAATGTTTTCATTGATTTGCTGCATTATTTATTCGTCTTTCGAAAAATTCTTCGAATAAAAGTTGTTCATTATAATTATACTAACAACTTTTATTCGAAACTTTTTTCCGAAATTCGAAAAAATAAGATATAAATCATAAATTTTGAAATGATATCTTGAATTTTCACGCTTTTTGTACATTGTAACAATCGTGTCGTTGAAATTTACAATAAAATTATATAATAAAAATTGTAAATCGAAGACTTATTCAATTTTATGATACTGCTAACAACTACTTCAAAAGTATCTTGTAACTATACCGCTAGGATTTCAAATTTAAGTGTAGCCCTATTACAAACGAAAATTCCATGTAATATGATAAAAGATTATCGGAGTTTGTTTTCGACTGCAGGCGAGAATTTCAAATGTGTGATGTGAAAATTTGGTCCCCTATCTTCAATTCATAAAAGAGGAGAGATGGTTTAAATATTAAATATTATTGTTATCAATATTTACTTTGCGTTCTATTACATTTACTGTCTTAAAGGACTGTGACATTTATTAACAAAAGGACAACTCTACACAATTTTAATTTGATCAGACTACAATAATTAAGATGAACTTGGTAAGCCATAGATAGGTATTCAATCAACTATACAACGATAACAAAATAAGTTTTTATCTACCATCAGCATACGCGTTTATTAGTAGAATGTGTTGTCTCTTTTCACTTAGAGATAATTACAATGATTGATGATTAATTTGTTAACATATTTTTGGTATTCGGTTGAAATCTTTCAATGCTCATCCAATGCTATTTAATCAAACTTAGAAAATTTTATCTGTATTTATAGTATGCCAGGATTATGTTTAAATAAACGACGAGTGTTGTACTTTTGTACTATTATAATACTGTAATTTTCAGTCGAAATATTCCTTCTATTCAAACCATGTGGTCACCTGTAATTTAAAATAGAATTTCATACTAACATAGTTTTGTTAAATACTTATCTTTTTCCATTTTATTTTTCCTACATTACATTTTTAAAAGTGTTTACAGCATAGGATATAAAAATAAGTTTTTTTTGTCAAACTCACAATACCGAAAGTGTCACCTTAATTATTATTATGCATTTTCCGGTTTGGTTCGACATATATTCCGAGAATTTTTTTAAAACTTGAATTAATTTTTCGCATTATAAGATCTACACTTGCATACAATCTAATATCTCTGAAGGACATGCTCTCTAAAAGTCGTTTGAAGATTTTCAACCGTTACTTTTGAATTTTCTCTTGGTAAAAAACTTAATGAAAAAACTAATGGGATATCTGGATTTAGACTTCATACTTTAAAATTAAGTTGGTTTTCAGTATTTAAGTGTAGTATTTGGGGTTTTCGCACTTATATTGGACTGTGTGACTTGGACCCAAGCTCCGTACAGCCCCATAAGTATTCCTTGGTTATTCGATTTTACAATTTGGTGCGACAAAACCTGAAAAATGAGATTGAGATTTAAAAATTAAAAATCTGTTGGACGGACATATAACTTGAAGGCCGTTTTAGGAGTCAAATCTCTATCTATAATTTTCCCAGCGCCGATTATTCGATTAAATAAAAATGTCCATGTGGACATTTGAAACTTTTTCCGATAATAGTAGATGATATCGATTTTATAAGAGAAGCAACTTTTAGCTTTTCGTAAAAAACAAGTATTATTAAGTACAGTATCTTTATTGTTAAGAATAAAAGTATACTCACAGTAATGTAAGCCTCGGAAATGGTTAAGATAGTTCTGAAGTGGAAATTCTTGGTTGCTCGTTGTGGCTATATCGGAAACTTTCTGTGTTCTGCGGCATGCAGAATGTAAGTAATGATTATGAACTTCTTTTTTCGTATTAGACTCAAGTCATGATTTATTGGTGACTCTGCTTATAAAAGTGAAAAAGTTAATGTATAATCGCAATAGCTCATTATGTGAGTTAGTTTAGTTAAAGTAATAATAAGCGGAATAAAAGTGAGATAGTTCGTAATGTCTATCATTTACGATATTTGAAATATTGCTTCTGAAGAAATAATTTCTTTAGAAATAACGTAATTTGTGTTTGAAACTAAAAAATTTATCAATTTTATTCTGTCATGGAAATATTTCCAATCATTTTATGTTTGCAATGCCATATTTACAGAGTGCACTTGTGTAATATCCTTAAATTGAAATATCGTTGTATATCTATATATATACATAAAACGATATTAAAATAAATTGATTATATATATATATATATATATATATATATATATATAATTTATATTGTGAATGTATGCGTGTAAACAATACGATTTATGTCGTAAATCTCATATGGAACGTGAGTACAAAGAGCCATTTAATGTTGTTGTACATACATACATACATATACTACATTCGTACAACTTCGAGAAACTTTTCTATTACCGTAGTATATAAATGTTTTTATGTGCATGTATCTTGTTCAGTTCATTAAACAATATATTGTCGACAAATATCCATCTTTATTTTTTAATAAAAAAAAAAAACACAAAAACAAGCGAGACTATAACCAATGAATGTACGAGCAGCATAGTGGTTATTTTGTTACAATTACATATTAAAATTTGTTATTTTTTTTAATAACATGTATGACCTAATTTTTTACATTTATATATAGACTATATCGTTGTATGTAATATATCAGGTTTTATGTAAACTTACCATGTAAAATACTAAGTTTTCACCGGATCTTTATGTTTTGAAGAAGTTAAATGAAAAAATACTATTTTTTTGTTATTTATATGTATTTTATATAATAGCAGTTCGAAGATATATCATTATTGATTGAACAGTTTATTTAGACTTTTTATTAAAACTACACTTACAGCTTCTTATATTTCAATTCTTTGTGTGGTTCACTATATCTATTCTCGATACAAGTTCAAGTCTGGGAATTTTAAGTTTAAAGTGTATTCAGTTTATTACAGTGGGAAAATATATGTTGGATCAAATATAAAAATAATCCTTTTTTAGTAAACCGAAGTGTTAACGAATATTAAATAGTTAATCTTTAATATTTGTCACTTCCTCAATCTATAGATCGTATAAAAGGAGTCGCCCTCCGCGTCTGTCTATTTATCCGCTAACTCATTCTAAACCACGCAACGGATTTTGAACCGTTTTCATCATCATGTGGATTATTTTTTTCGGAAGTTTATAGTACATCCTAATTAAATCTAAATTGCAGCCGGGCTGGGTCGCTAGTATAATATAAAATACAAATAATATAGTAAAAGGAATGCTTTTAAATCATGATATTGGGTACAGTTTTTATTGCAATGGATAACGAAACAGCAAATACTCATTAACATTTCTTTGTCATAAAATTAAACAAAACATTGTTAGAGCATAAGCACATACCTTCCTCAGTTTAATTTTACTTTATTATATGCACATAATTAATTTTTCAAAAAAATAGATTCTTTTTAGTTTCTTCGCGCTGTCCCCGTAACCTACTTCTGTTTATTTTAATATTAGATGAGACTACCACGAGGTTGATTTTTTGGCGATTTTATTACGATTTGAATGTAGGAAAAGATGTTCGTTGGTACTAAAATTTGAACGCCAGACTGTCATTCAGAGACGGAAAATAGTTTACTTCCGGAGATCAGAAAACACAATGTCTTTTTAATATTATTTCTTAGTTTATGAGAAAAGATTATTTTTTCCTGTTACAATGGCTATTTATTTTGAAAATATTTATTTCTTGTGAATTATTTTGTGGCCAAAATTTGTGTTACATCCTATAAAACGATGATTCCACATTTTTCTTGAACATTAAATAGTCACTAAATTCGTATAAAAATCTGACACAAAAAAGTTAATACCGAAACATTTTCATGAATAATATATTAAAAATAAAATTCTCTTTCAAAAAATTAATGCTGTCTGAAAAAAACTGGCAGGAAAGCAAAATTAAATTTTATAAAGAAAAATGTTTTTTCTCATATATCCATCTATCTGTTCGAAGAGGAAAATAACTTGTAAAAAATGATTTTTATATTAAAAAGATGTTTTTTTTCATTAAAAATAAAATTCACTGTACTTGAAAATAAGATTTTATTTACTATACTGCTTTTTGCAATCATCTTGGTGTTTGTGTGTATATTCTAGCATATTGTACAACTTATACAATGTTGATATATGAGAGTGTACGCAAGCTGAGGATGTGAAAAACGTAAGTAACTAACGGAAATAAGTAGGATGATTATGTCGAAAAATATGAATTTCAAATACTTCAAGATAATGGAAAATGTCAACAAAATCCTTATATTACATCAATAAGGAAATATCTATACATATATATGTTATATGTTTTATAAAAAATTAGGTACCAAGTGACAAAAATTTCTACGGATTTTGGTTAAAATTTATTGCATCTTTAAAGATTCTATACACTTATTTTCCATAGAACCAGCATTTAAAATGGTTTACGACAATCCATCAAGTGTGAAGACTCTACTCTGTGACATCTAATGTGAAAACATTGGAACATTTCATAGCGTCTATTTATTCACAGACATATTCTATACATGAATACTGTGGGAAATTTACACACATTTAAGAGTGTCGTGTGAAACTGAGAAAAACTGTTTTAACAGTTCGAAAAAAATTCCCAAATAGCTATGAGTGTTTTTTTTTAATTTTTAATGTGTATAAAATTTCAAATTCGCCCCCTTTACCTTGATCAATTTTTTTCACCGGTGAAACTGTCACCAAATTAGTAACAAGTAACATATCCTGCGACAATATAAGAGTAATTTTAATAAGAGTAAAATTAACAGGAATAAATGTGAATGAAGTAAATTTTAACAAGAGTAATTTCAATATAATTTAAAATTTATTATATTTTAAATCTAGTATATTTTAATCTAGTTAATTTTCTATTTATTTTTATTTTTGTCTATTGATCTCGACTGTATATCTATTTCTAATTGTCAAAGAGTAAAGTACGACTAGATAATTTATACTGATGATGACTACATTGTAGTCGAAATACGTATTTATAATACAAAAAACTGATCTAGGTAAAGGGGGCGAATTTGAAATTTTATTTCAAAAACCTAGAGTTCTCACTAATTATCATTCGATAATATAATGTCTAATGTGTATATTTACTCCTACCATATAATTAATACCAAACCATCCTGTTTGTCTATCAAGCGTTGATAGAGCTTATAAAACGAGATAGACAAGATTAACCTTTGATAACTTTTGATACGATAACAAATTCCTACTGACGTATAACCATAACATATTCCACTACAAACCTGGAGTGTGATGTCTTTAATATCTGACTAAAAAACTTGGAACCGTAAATTAGAATTTAAATAAACGTATAATTTAGTAGTCGTTAAAATTTAATATATTTTCTACTCCCTTCGTCAAATGTCTGTTCAAAAATATGCTGAAGTTAATGTGTGGACAACGTTTTCATCAGGTTTACTTTATTTGGTTTTTAATGTTACTCCTATAGCCTGAATAACTAATTAAGGCAGTGAGCCATCCGTACTTTAACAAGCTGTGCATTAGTGGCTGTTTCGGTAATATTTGGATGTGTGTTCATAAATTAACTTCACTACACTTTACTTCACATTATCACACAATAATCGTTTGCCTGATTTTATACTGCTGCTCTATTTCTAGTAAAAAATAAACAAAATCCTTTAAATAGAAACTAAAACATGAAACAGATTCGAATTGAACTTCATTATTCAAAATTGGATCTGACTCAGACTTACAAAAAACCTTGCATTACCTAATTGATATAAACATTAATCCCATTCATTTTTAAAACAATGACACAAAACGACTTTTGAATTTTTTTAATTTTCGATTCGTTAGTATTTAGATTTGGCGTTCATTTGCGTTGGTGTTGTCATTTACTTTAAGATTTTGATTGTTTGTCACTTGCCAACTGCAGCATAATCCGGAAAAAAACCCGGAAAACCAAAGAGTTGCCAATATTTTTAGCAAAAATTAGTTTCTTAATTGTCCATGGTTTTCCGACATATCTAGAAAATGATATTATTAGTTGCATATTCTTCAATTATTTTTATATTGTAACTGATAGTTTCGTTTTTCAGCTATTTCCACGGGTTTTCAAACTAGTAATCAGCACTCATCTTCTCTATCCTTCCATCTACCCGGTATATTCAAAACTATTCAGTTTATGCATAAAAATTATTTATAAAAAAAAGGATATCGGTAGCTCATGGTCTATATTTTATCCATATAGACAAAATACAATATATTAGTTAATACATTAAAATGTATGTAACTCAATTCTAATATCAAACTATTAATTTTGTTAAGAGTAATGACGTCATAATTGCCTAGTATATAACATAAAAAATCTCTTTTTACTATATAATTTCTCTATGTAAAATGAACACACATCTATATATCGTTACACATGTAAGTAAGTATAATATATATAAATTAGACAAGTCTGATTGACATATCTATTTGTGAGATAAGAGAAAGAATGATTGATTAAGAAATTTACTAATGTTACTTAATTTTTTATAGCCATGTTTATGTAGGCTATTATCATAATTCAATATCTGTGTAACATTTATGTTCTAGAATTCAATGTTGTTATATATGAATCGATCGATAATAATAATTATATTTACCAATTGAGACTCGTTGAAAATTCTATGATACAATCACGAAAATTTTACTACGCTTATTCAAACTAAATTTATTAAAAACCAAACCATAAAACATAAGAAATCAAAACATATTACTTGTTTTCTGCCTTTTAACCCTTAACAAAATGAGAAGTATGGTATATATTCAGCGTGACTGTGATTTTTTGATAATCTGTGGCATCTCGGAGATGTGAGATCTTGGAGAAACCGAGAAACGCATTTGAATGGTTTTTATCACTTACCACATGTTCTCCTAGCACTCCACTTTGAGCGCTTTGGTGTTGATAATATTTGGAGGTGATCAGATTATCAATTTCTATTGGATATTATTGGGGAATGCGGGCATCACAGAAAGAAATGGAGGCGTGTGTTATTATGCACGTGGTTCGATTCACCCTGTATATATACCAATAAAACTCGTAAACTATCTTTAATTTAAAATAAAGATTAGCATAGCAAATCAAATCACACACTAGGATTTTTGAAATTAATTTTCAAAACTCCGCGATCAATTATCTGTATTTTATAAATAAGTATTTTAACTACATTATATAAGTCATCATCAGCATGAATTAGATAATAGTAATTAATCTCCGGAAATATGTTAAATATGTTACTAATTTGGTATGTGGTCTTTCATAATATTTCACCTATATTTTATCATACAGAAGACAGCGGATATTTCTGATATTAATTTCTGTAGATGAGATTAATCGGATGATATAAATTTTAGTTTTTTTATTACTATGTATCTATCAATCATTTATCAATACAGTTTAATGTATTTATAGCTAATAAAAATGTATCTATCTAAATTTGTTTATCGACGTTCTCTAAATGTTCATGTGGTACAGTCAAAAACGTAATATTCAATTTACATATATTATATTATCAATTATTATATTTAAAAATTTATTATATTTTAATTTATTTCAGTTAATTTTCTATTTATTTTTATTTTTGTCTATTGATCTCGACTTTCTATCTATTTCTAATTGTCAAAGAGTAAATTACGACTAGGTAATTTATACTGATGATGACAATTTGTAGTCGAAATACGTATTTATAATACAAAAAATTCTTATAGAAAGATAAAGCACATAGAACATTTCGTTTTTCTTTCATATCTCCAGTTCATTGAAGTATCGTATAAACGTCGATCATATTTCAAAAAGATTTTTATACTCGGTATTTATGTTATATACCAGGTTGTATTAAGTATATAGTTCAGACTTTGAAATGGTTGATAATATTGATCGTAGAAAAAAATGTATGGTATTGGTGTTAAAAAAATTACCTAATTAGCCCATTTTCGCATATATGTCTCTTCGTCCAACCGTCCGTCCGTTCAACAAGATAACTCTAAAATGAAAAGAGATAACGATATATTGGTGTGTGTTCTAGAGCTAAAAAGTAAGGTCAAGTTCATGAATGGCAAAAATCGGGTCATATTTTGGCAAAATGAGCAAAACTAACCATCTTTGAAACCGTAAGAGACAGAAGAAAAATTAAAAGACATGTTCGTTTTTTTTAAATAAAGAGCTTGTGTTTGAAACTTCTTTTCATAAACTCAGTATATACCGGGTATTTAAGCAAATAACCAGTTAGTTGTTATTTTGACTTATTATTTGGACAGTAAAATATATTTTAAAATTTTAAAAATATTGTTCACAACCGCAAAAACATACTATACCTTTCATGATATAAACATTTTACTTCAACTTAATTATCATAACAAAAGATGCGGCCTATGATTTATACTTTTAACAATTATACTTTTCTTTACCTAAGACGGAAGAGTGCATTGATTTGTGGTTACATACTGCTCTAGTCATTTGGAAGTTATTTTCATGATCGGTCACACGTGAAAAATAGATTTATGATTACATTTCATTCATCTGATTTTAAAAGGAAAACCAGTATACGAGTCTCTAAAAAAATTGTGTTAAAACAAGAAATATGTTTTTCAAATAGAGGAAACTGTTGGCTAGTGATGCCGCGAGTTACGAGAGAAAGTAGAACTAGACCATAGGAGAGACGAGACGAAAATTAGTATCCCGATTTTGGATAAATATTCAAGAGGCAAACGATAGTTCTGTTTTTCAATCATTTTTCAAATCGTTAATGATTTAAATTTCCCCTTCTATTTTTTTTTACTTGGAATTCTTTTTAAACATATCAACCGACCAGTAATAATGATTATTTTTGCGTACAGAAATTGTTGTTTTTTTTTTTTTGAATTATATTTTTTAAAGAAAATTTTCGACTGTAAAAACCAGCCGATAGAAAAATTGTATAATTCTCGCGACATCGTCACCGTTGGTCCACTCTATATAATGACATATTAAATTCATGAATTGAAATCAAATAAATATTTTTTTAAACAAAAGAATCATTTATAAAACAACAATACCCAAATTTTTCTACAAACAATTGTCGCTTTGAAAAATAAAAAATAAAATTTGGATGAATTCATATTATCAAATAGATTTGTGAACAAATCTTCAAACGAATTTTTAATATGATTACACACAACTTAAAAAACAAAATATAAATAATGTTCTCCATGTTCCTTTTGTTTTTGTTTTATCTTTGTTATGTTAGGTGAATAAACTTTCAGTTGGAATCATTTTGTTTTTTCATCCAATTTATTTAGACTAAAAGTGATATGTTATAGTGTATATTTTTATTGTAAAACTTTATCATATTTTTAACGTGTAATAAGTAAAGACAAGTTACACAATCCAAGAATGAATTGGATATATATCATAATCATATTGTGTTTTTTTGTTGTTGTGATAGCTTTGTTTACTGCTTGCTGCCTTGCATGCACCTCATATAATATTTTATAGACATATAGTGTGTTTCATTTACATTGGCTCTTTAACGCAAATGTAGCAGTTTATCGATTTTCACGCGTTCTATTTACTTTGTTCTTTCTTCCAAGATTAATCATAATACAACAGACAGACGATTAATTAGTAAATTCATGAATTTACTATTGATCGGCCTGGAATCGAATCCTGAACTTCTGGATATCGTATCCAGTGCGTTAACTATATAGTATACTCTTGTACTTTCGTACTTGTGTCTTCGTACCCGTACTTTTAATTATATACAAAAATATTACGTAGTAGATTTATGGTTATATTTCTCAACAAAGTAGCAGTTTGTGCACGTTAAAACATTTTGACATTGTAGTATATATAAAAAGATTATGATCGTCTTCGAAACTGAAGTTTACCGAAACTGTATGTTTTGTGGTTTTCTGTGTGTTTTGTGGGAGACTGTAAAGTGTTCATTGAAATCTCACAATTAAGATTTGTTTTACTAGACTATGCAAAAATAAACTTTTGAGTATCTGTTTGAGTATTTTGAGTATAAAATTTAGTATTTTAAGTATAAACTCATACAACACAAATTTTTTTTGTATATTTAATGAATCTATTAACTTTATAGTACAATTTAACAATTTGATCCGGACTAATATTTTATTAGAGAGTGTCGGGTACTGTGTGTATCCCCAAGTTCTATACTGAGAAGAAACGGGCTTAGAGAAAGAAGGTCTTAGAGACAAAAGAGAAAACACAAAATATAGAACATCGGTTTATATTAGAAAAATCGAAAAATGTATATGTATTTAGTTTATAGGATTTATACTTTAGTACAATTCATTATCTGATAATTTCTTTGACAGAAAAAATGAAAAGAAACCAGATCTCTTATAATTTTTCAATTTTTCCAATACTTAGCGAGATATACCAAATTTTGTGCCCCCCTCCCTTATTTTTAAACCCCCTAGTCACGATTTTGCCTATTTACAAATTCGACATTTCAAGTAATAAAACGTCACACGTTAAGTACCAAATTTCAATTCCCTCACACTAAAATGGTGAATTTTAGATCGCGTATATTGTACACATATATTCGAAATTTTATGATGGTCATCTTCGACACCTTCTAGATATGTTTGATGATCATTTGAAGAAATTTTTCCGAAATCTCTTCATCGGTACAAAATCAATACCTACGAAAATTCGCTGAAATAAAGAAAATAATTTATTATGCTTTATACCTTTTGCGAAACATTTTACAATCTTTTACAATCTGGTAATAAAGATATATTTATATAAATATTATATATATATGAATATAACTATATTTATATATTTAATGGGAAAAACACGTTAATACATTTATCTGGTTCTAAAACTATTTATATCTATTGAAATTTTACGATTAATAGTTTTTTTATCTTCGTATAAAATTTTTTGTCGATGTAGAAACTTAAATGCCACCTTATCTTTAGTCATTAAACTTTGCTATTATTATGATCCTTTGATACATTACACAATTATTATTTAAGTTGGATATAAATTTTTATGGAGCTCGAAGTGTTGCTAGAAACTAAGTAGTATACTTTTCGAACAATATAATTAAGAAATAATTAAGGAATTATTCTGGAGACATTGTATTTATTATCATGGGCACAGTTAATATTATGTAAAAACGAAATAATAATATCTATGGTCAGGCCAACATATATTTATGACACTATTCATTTTTTTACCAAAATGCAGTAAGATAAAATTAGTTTTTAAGGTCAAGGTAGTATAGAATATAGAGATTATAACGGCAAAGTCCTCTTTCAATGAAGTGAAACTTATAAGAAGTGAAACTTTACTTAATTTTCGAATGTTTGATTTGTGTTGAAATATTCAAGACAAACATGAATATCTTGAAATATTCAAAACTATATGTTTTTGGAAATGAAAACAGAATAAATGCCTCTCTCGAAAAGTTAAATGTCAAAATTACATTTTATTGCTGTTTTTATTCTTTTCAAGTGATTCACGAAGCACGAGGCGAGGCGAGGTTTTGGTATTACCTCGCCTCATCTCGCTTTTTTAAATATCAACCTCGCCTCGCCTCGGTTGGGTTAGCTATCATCATCGGCCGAGGCGAGGCGAGGCAAGAAAAAATTATTACTAACTTTGACTTATTTTGCATGAATGTACATAATAAGGTTAAAAAAAACTTATATATATATATATATATATATCTATATATATATTTATATATATACATATATATATATATATATATATATATATATATATATATATATATATATATAAATTTTAGAGGTTATGATTTTCGACATTTACTAGGTAGGATCGATGGACATTTGAAAAAATATTTGCAAAATTTTGACTTTGGTACGAGACCAATAGCTGTATTTCCTTTCCGGAAATTCCGGAAAAATATAATAAAATACACAAACTAGAGAGAGAGAAAGACAGGGAGTTAAATAAATAGGGCTGCGCTTTTTGGCGTGACAAAAATACACTAATATAATCAATAGAAATCTACATATTAAATCACGTTTAGAGGCGAATAAATAACGTAGAGAACTTTTTTTTCTCTAAAATAAGAATATGCAGTCGATCAACAAAATAAAAATAATACATTTACTTTTCTCTATAAAATTTGCAAACCGGCGATGAACAAACTTATGATTATTATTATAAAAAGTAATCATGGCATAAAATTTCTTTTTCCTTTAAAATGCATCTAATCTATCTATTGCTTCATGGTTTTTGTAAAAATACATGTTTCTATATATATATATATATATATTTTAAATTTACTTTTTGTAAATTTGCCTCGGCCGAGGCGAGTTTATGGGACAATATACCTCGGTTAGTATCGCCTCGCCTCGGTTAGTAACGAATTAAAATTTTGAACCTCGCCTCGTGCCTCCTAACCGAGGACCGAGGCGAGGCGAGGCTACCTCGCAGCCTCGGTGAAACACTAATCTTCTCCAATATTTTTGGGCAAAAATCTTTCATCTCAGAAAGGTATACTTTGAATTTGATTACGATAATAGGTGTCTTTGGATTATTGATAGACCAAAGGGCAAATTGATATTAGGAAGTTGCTTAGTACTTAAAGGACAAACTAGGACTTATATAAAATGGGTAGATAGAGTAAGAAATGGTATCTTTGGGTGTGGCTTCTTAATTATTCTCTATCAAATTTTTTTGCCATATTCAGTCCACATTCGTAACACCGAATATATGGAATTAAAAACCATTGGATATTGAGATTGAATATTCTTAATGTAGTCGATTTATCAGAAATTTACTTTGGATTGTTTTTGTTATTATTTATGGAGGGTGGTTCAACATTTTTATTCTTGATTTTCTTTCTTCAAATATTATATCTTTCACCTAACAGCCTCAGGTAAATAAAATGTTCAACATAACACCAAAATATCATATATTAAAAAATTCAATTCTTTAGGTTGTTGTAATATTTTAGTCGCCTATTTTGTGCAATGTTTTTAGTTTTCTTTATATACAGGATGATGCAAATATTAATGCGAAAAATTGAATAGGCTATTTGTACATTTTTTATATTTAAAAAATCAAAAAACCATTTTTAAATGACTAAAGACATTATGGAAACAAAAACATTGACAATTAGCACGAGCAGATTTTTCTAAATTTAAAAAATTTAATTTAATATCACTCGTAAATAATAATTCGATCATAACCGCTGAAAAAAAAAGAGATAATAAAATATTCGAAATATAATGATAAGCAATTCATAATTTGTAGTATTGACATATTTCTTATTATTCTTCATTTTTTTATTATTTTTTTTTTATTTTATTATTTTTTATTATTCTTCATTTAGATAGATATATTATAGAGGCTGTCCTAGACGAGACATAAGGTCCATTGTGATGCCTAAGGATGTGAGGATGTGAGTGGAAGACAAGGAATTTTGTGTGTAGACTAGAAACTGGTAGGATATCCGGCTGCAGTCGACTTTGATAGGAAGTATGCCGATATTCATCTGGCGTTCGTGCAGAAAACTTTTACAAGCATAGCCGGTTACTTCCGATTCGAACCCATAAGCTCCTAGTTCCAAGTACACACAACGCCTCTACAAGCGCGGCTACTTGTCTGGTAATGTTAATAATATACAGTCGTATCTACAGGTCAGGACATACAAACAGACATACTTCTGGAATCTCTGGAAATTTTTAGAACGTCTTACTAAGAGATAATTAATAATTACAGATATGGTTCGTTTTACATGCTTTTATTTTACTTCACATGTTGGTATGTTTAGTTCAAATCTTACAAAAATCTTACATGATGGCTTGCAATTGAAGTTTAAGATTGTAATTAAGTCAATTTTAAAGCACTTATGTCATCGTATTTGGAACACTTATGTGAACCCTACGATAATGCAATATTGTATATTTACTCTCATTCTTTATGGATTGCATTCGACAATATTCCCTGAAGTGATATTTGGTGGAAGTATTGAGAAATATTGGGAAGTAATGGAAGTGTAGGAAAATTGCATTCAGTTTTTTAGTCTTAAAATAAGTAACAAGTGAAACTAACACCTAACTGAGTTTGTAATAGCTTAATTAGAATAGCTTGAATATTGAGTGTATGAAAAAGTTCCGAAAAAAACTGTTTATTTTTCAAAAAGGAACATTTTTTGTTCTATTTTTTACGATTTCGGGAGAGGCACGGTGCGATTTTGCCCATTCACGAGCTTGACCTTCTTTTTTTAGCTCTAATACATACACACAAAATTTCATAGACAGGCGGACGCACCGATAAAGGGATATGCGGATTGATGTATAAATTTGTTCTATTATTCAATTTTCTATTTTTTTACATAAATTAGTCTCTAATTAAAAACTTTCAAAGTTATAAATGAAAATAACTGGGACAGGTGTATTAATATTGAAAAGGATAAAACACCATGTCTCATTCTACTGACATAGCACATAATTGCTGATTCTAAAACTTACTTAATCATTACATAAACTCTGTGATGTTATATTTAAGTTTAACAACATAATAAATATTATTACATAGCATTGAATTCGATTCGATTTCAAATATATGTATGTAAATAAATAATATATATATATATATATATATATATATATATATATATATATATATATATATATATATATATATATATATTTATATAATGGCTTTAAGGTTCAATAAAATATGAATCACGTTTCAAACCTATTTCAAACAAACTATTATTGCGTATTGTGTTGAAATTACTATTATTCAATTTCCTATGTTTTCTTTATCCACCTACCTAAAACCATTTCACGTTGTGGGAAGAATTCATCATCCATTTATAAACCTTCACATGGATGGATCTATTCAAAAATTTGTATGTCTATGATTATTATATCAAATAGCTTTAAATTATGACATTTTATGGGGAAATGAAAGAAGAATGTTATGAAAATGTGAAACTGATACAGTGAGAGCTGTTTATATAATTTCATAACGTCAAAAATTATAACGTTTTTACAAACTAACAGCTTCAACAAGAACAATGAAGTATACAAAATGGAAATATGAGGTAAAGACACACTGCACTGTCGTTTGTTAACACGTAATAATTAACATGCTAAAATGCTATTAAGTTGTTATATACCCTCCTACCTTTATGTATGAATTATTTCAGTTTAAAAAAATAAATAAACCATACAAATGTATAACATGAATGATATTCCAACATCAAAAATACTCGCTTTTTATAAAATAAATTGAAGTCATCAGTAAATATTTAGCTACTAGAGAATACTACTCGTTTGAGTATGTCACGTAACAATTGTCAACTGAATGCATACGCACACATCATTATTTAAAATACACAAAGAGTGACACACACAAACACACACTTAATAAATACGATAATAAGATGAATATAGGAAAGACAATGTACTTTAAAAAGCTACCGTGTGTTTCGTTTTTTTTCTTTGGAATAACGCACTGCTATATAACATTTGTTATGGAACGCAGCATTTGTAATTAGATAATAGAGATATGAAAGTTCCGGTCTTTTTACGTCTATCATGAAGACATCACGTAATTATACATATATAAGTCTTGTTTTTGAAAACATTACTGGATATTGTTCGCCACTGTTTAATTTTTCCAATTTTGACTTTTCACATTAAAACTTTATTTATATCGGTACATAATTGTTTACATAAACCACAAGTTGATCTAAAGTTGTCGAACCTACATTACTTTAGACTATTAATTTATATTCTTTCTATTTTGACAATTAGGGTAGGTCCCCTGCCAAGTCGAGCACTTGGTGCACCTATTCTCAAAGCAACTAATAGTATTTTTATGAACCCTCCGTATAAAAGATCATTATTAAGATTGAAATCTAATTATTAAGGACAATTACTGAGATGTAATAGTTCTAAGATACTTTGTAAAATGCAAGTAAAGTGTCGTGATTGCGTAAAAACAAAAACGCTTTTGATTAAAACTCGTTCACATACATTTTTTTCGATAAATCCTTCTCTATGACATCAAAACAAACGTCATTTTTAAGGTGTTAAAATAACTTAAACAATGAATGTCAAAAAGACCTTTACAAAACTAACCAGTATAGCAAAAAAAAATTCTGAAACCAAAATGATTAATAGTGCTCAGTTGTTCAAGTTTCCATGATCAGTTCTATGGCTATGTTGTTAGGTACAGTCGATTACCTTAATTTGTCATCAATATGACGTCAACCAGCTTCAGTATACATCATTTTACATCTCTATTTAATTTAATAAATTAAAATGAAATATGTTCTGTAGCCAGTTGACCCCATATTGAAAACAAATTAAGGTAATCGAGTATACTTCAATAATAAATTCAATGCAACATAGATCGGATAAGCTAGCAGGGCTGGGATGCTTTCGTTCCTCAATCCATAATATAAATTGTTTAATAATTATTTTCAATTTATTATTGTATACACTTATTTTTAGTATACAAATACAATTGATTTTCTCTTCTATTTTCGTATTTCCTTCTAGCTTTTAATTTATTGCCTACTTATTTTGTACATTGTATTTTTGCACAATTTTACCTACTAGATATTTTGACCTATCATATCTTTCTACTTTTTTAGTTGCATTTAGAATAAACACTCAGTATACATTCAAATGAATATCCCATATACATACATACTTTGGTAAGATTTATAATATAATAGAAGGAAATAAAATGTCTCTTTGACATTTGATTTAAGAAAGGTTGACATTTCATATTACTGTAATCTTATCGTATTATTTATAATTCACATACGAAACGAAAATAAAAATAACTGAAATGGGTTTAGAAGTATTATACGCCATATATATATATATATATATATATATATATATATATATATATTTACTGTACAAGTATAGATAGCATATACAAAATTGGTTGCATAAACAAAACCATATAATGTAAGAATTATGATAATATATATTATCTGTTGTATGTATATTAATAATAGCACATATACGTACGAACGATTCAAGAAAAGTCTTTTTCTTCAACAATATGAGATGAAAGAAAATAATACAGAAGTTGTAATCTATTCTTGTACTTTTTATTTATAATACATACTTTTTATGAAGTATTGAAAAAGTATCTTAAGCACATGTTCAAGGCTATGAGTGTTAGAATACACTAATACTCTATCAAATCTGGCTAAGTGTTTTTTCTCATTCTGTTGATTTTGATGAAACTTTTGTAATATCCCTCCCACGTATTGCATTATCTTTATTGGTAATATTGATTGTTCTATTTGAAAATTAATCAAAATAAAAATATTTTTGGTGAAGCCTATAAGCATTGAAAAAGAGTAACATTTTTTTTATTCAACTTCAAAACAATGGAAAAAAAATCTTTAGAGCTAACAACATCACTGAAAAATGTTTCGTTCGAAACATTTGCAAGAGGCTCAAGACCTTCGGAACATAAAAAAAAAACTGAATAAATCAATTAAACGCAAAACTTTGTCAAGAACAGAAAAAAAATGCCCATCAGTATCGGATGGCATCGGAAGGTACATCGAGGTTCAGTATTATTTCAAAACCCAGATTACCACACGACATTCGGTTGCCTCTCCGTCCAAATTTTATGTGCCATTGCTTTAACTAATACCTTCGTTAAATAAAAATCAAGATGAAACGGGCATGAAACAAATTCATTATTTCCGTATCTATGTGATTTTACAGGTTTTCGGAACATGCCGTTATTGAAAAGAGGTAAACAATTAAAACCTGAAAATGGATGGCAATACCAACAAAAATTTAAATGTTATAACTATATATTTTTAAAAAAAAGCCACTTTCTCCCTAAATCATACCTTTCCGGATTTTTCGGGGATATGCTATAATTGACAAGGGGCTAATAAATCTTAAACTACAGGGCAATACCAACAAAGGTGGTACAAATTCTCACGGGGGAAGGGGATCTATCCCCTTCCCCTTTGAGTATACAGAAGCCTTGGCTCTATAACCAATATATGTGCCGAATTTTTAAAAATCTTCCACAAGTAAAAAGTTACATATTTTTGACTGCAAACACATTCAATGAGGCTGCATAAGAAGCCAACATCTTTATAATAAATGAATAATGTATTCTATCAGTGTAAACACGATATTCTACTTAGAAAATCTCTTTTGTGCAGATAAAAATAAAATTTTTCAAAATATTTTCCTCATGTACAATTCCAACTATTCAACTTTTAATTTCTTACAACATTAAACTTTTTATGAAAAAAATTATTTGTGTATGTTCTCGAATCATACGTCAACCCATAAAAACATAATATGAACATAATAAAAAAGAAAAATGCTGTCTGGTTATAATAAATAAATAAATAAATAAATAAATAAATATATATATATATATATATATATATATATATATATATATATATATATATAATATTATTGTCATTTTTATTACGAATTTTCAGTTAAAATATCTAGTTTCTTATTGTCTTCCCTCATACATCATTGTATATAACAGAAGAAAAACATCTTCATCTTTATTATCGAAATAATCAGAATATTCAATCTTTTCAAACATTTTATTTGTAAAGACAGTTTGACACATGAAAGAATAAATTAAAGTATAAAAAAATGGGTCAACTTTTAATGTCAACAATATTTTTTACAAGGTCTTCATTATAATTTTATAGAAAGAAAGATTGTCAGTAATAGAAATTAATTGCATTATTTTTGATAAGTATCCAATTTTCAATTTTTGATAAATCTTTAAACTAATGACAATCAATATAAGATAACTGATGGTAAGCATTCAATTTTATGTTTGCTGGATTTGAGACAAGATTTTACTCTTTGACTAATTCCCAGTTAATATGTGTAAATACTATTTCTACATTTTATGTTATTTGATTTTTTTGAAAATATAAAACTTTGTTGTTGAACTCAAATTTCGTTCATTTTGGTAATTTAATTTATTTACACGTTATTCAAAATAAACAATTCTATACTCAAAGGTCTTTATTCATTAATTATTTTAATCACCATTCTAATTTCTTAATTAAAAGGTTGCTTAATTAATAATAATAGCTATCGGAATATATGTGGCAATTTTATAATATATGAAATAAAATCATTTTTAATTTCGAATTTTATTATTATGAAAGTATTACAAATTTTCTGTACTTTGTCAGTTTATTTAATACTGAACTCAGATTTTCATTTTCACAGTTTGCATCCTGAAACACTTTTATGGCATTATTTAAACTAAAAACTAAATTTATTACAATTAGTGTTTTGTATCATAAGATAAATCTTTTAGAAATAAACAATTTTTAAAATTAATAACAAAAGAATAATGGTTTTAGTAACAAAACAAAACCACAAATAACATGCCAAGTTATACCTTTTGGAGATAGCGCCAATGAGAGAGAACACATTTCTTTGTATAGCTTGGTAATATTTCCCTTTAGCACGTTCTTTTTAAGCTTTGTGTTTATTGGATGCCTACTAATTTCGAAAGTAACTATATAATATTCATTATCGAAATTTGCTAGAGAAATTATCCGTTATTTACCAGCCTCTCTTTGATCCGTCTGATCTCCACCAAATATACATTTACCTTCTTCTGTGAGTTAAAAATCTTCAAATTAATTAAGCTGCATATTAAGTGATTGATTAAGCTGCAGATTAAGGGATACAACGAGACGAGACGAGACGAAATTAGTATGTGTCTTGTATTGTATTGACTTTTAAAAGCATCGTATCGTCTCATTTTTACAGTTGAAGATTTTCTATAAAAAATACAAATAAAAACAAAATGAAACGTTAAAATACGTTTTCTATTTATATAAAGTGCATATTTTTCTAATTTAGTTAATGTTTTATATTTTAATGAAGCAATAAACACAATAAATCATGATCACCCAAAATGATTTAGTGTTTTGTAATTAGTAAATTTTACATATTAAAAATCTATAAAGATTGAAAGATAATCAGGATTTTAATTTTTCTAATCTCGTTTCTCGAAGACTTATTTTCGTCTCGTCGCTACTGCAAAAGCGAAATGGTTCATTGTTTTTGTATAATCTGTTTTTGGATATTTAGAACTTCCCATGCCCTGCTCCTAAAATGATTTTCAGTTCGAGGGTATATTTTAGCCGAAACATGTCACATTTATTAAAATATTCAATTATTTTAAATTAATGTGGCATTAGCAAAATAATATCGAAGTTTTTTTTTCAAAACCTTAATAAATGTTTGTTTTATATAAAGAAATTTTTTTTGTATTCAATTTTTTTTTTTAAATCGGTTTTAAGTTCAATTTTCTAACCTTAACGATTTTTTTGTAAGAATGCATAAATTGATTTGGCCTTACCGCGAATCAAAAGTTACTTGTATAGCTCTAGAAGTTTCACTTCGTTATCAATACCACAATTAATTTTCTACCATCAATATTTTTGTATTTAAGCTTACTATCAATATTTTTGTATTTGAGCCTAGCATGGAGTAAATGTTGTATATTATATTATGACAAGAGGGTAAAAAACTGTAATTTGAACTTTAGACACCTCTAAAATATATTAGGAAACTAAACCAACAATTAACAAAAGACAATGTAAACACGAACCGTTTACATATTATTCTTCTCATGTAAATTCATTTATTTATTTTTTGTAACAAATGATTTTTAGTTGAATTGTGAGGCTTGTTTATGAATAAACCGAACCCATACAAGAAAAAAATTACCCGAAAAAAAAGAAAAATTAAACGATAAATTTTCATACAAAAATTAATTCCAAATATTTACGAAAAGGGTTGGTGGTTGTTGTTGTTTTATGAATACTTAATATATAATCAAATGTATATTTTCACAAAATATACAGGATGTAACAAGAAATAAGTGGCATACTTTAAGTGTAGATGTGGAAAAAATAATCAGTAAAAAAGTTAAAAAAATTCCGTTGCGTAAATTAGAAACTAAAAAAATGAAAAGATAACATTCATCGAGCGCTGACGTGTGTTTGAAGTATGAAATGAAACGTCTAGATCCTTCCACGAAACTTATTTAAGTACTTGTTTGTATTCTTTGACGCTAGGATAAATTTAATTTCAGTCTAAATAATATTAAAGAGAACTCTAGAATTATTCGAAATAAATTTCTATTTTTTGCCCGAATTTCCTAGATAGCCCGTGCAGACCGTCCCCAAATTAGCAACAAGTAACATCTCCTCGGAGAATAATTACAATTAGCTAATTCATACTGATGATGACTACTTTGTAGTCGAAATACGTATTTCTAAAATACAAAAAATTTTGATCTAGGAAATTGGGGCAAAAATCGAAATTTATTAATTTCAGTCGTTAGAGAGTCCCATTGTGCGCAGATGCTTCCGCAGGGGATAATGCCCGACAATGAATCCGGTAACCCTTCGCTGTTGCATCCGGTTCAGCTTCAGTGCACCGAGAGATAGTCGCTTGAACTCTGAAGCAGTATTTTCCCGAGGTCCTGCCGCACCACTTTTTCCCAGTGATCACGGTGTTTAGCACTTGACCACTCGTTGATCACCTGTTTACATGCAAAATAGGCTTTGGGTCTATGAAGGGAATTCTGGCTCCCTTCTTTGTTAAGACATCTGCTTTTTCGTTTCTTTCGAAACCACTGTGACTCGGCACCCAGATCAATTTAACATTGTTTCGTATTGTGAGCTCCAGTAGTTCTTCCAGATAATCCTTGACTACCCCTGAGGTGACCTCAGTTCCAGGCAAGGCTTTTAGAGCAGCTTGACTGTCCGAGAGAATACATAAGACTTCTGCTTGAAAGACCGTGGCATATTTCCTCAAGTTGAGGCTTATGTTTGCTTTAGGTCTCTCACCGTAGATTCCCGCTCCGGTCCCTTTTCAATTTTGGATCCGTCTATATACCAAATAATCTTGAGATAGGGTGATTCTCCTTCCGTCCACATGTCCCTATCGCAGACTACAGTGAAAGGTTTTGAGAAGGAGTATATTTTGGCAAGCATATCTGTGCCCATTTCGAAAATGGGGTCTAAGATGATTGGTGTTCCCACGATCCTTTCATGTCCAACCTGATTTTTTTTAATCCAGTGATTATTGGAAGGCTGTCTATAGGCGCTAGATCTCGCTTTAGCTATTATTACAATGCTTGCGGTATTAGATCCATGGAAGCAGCGGGTGCCATGCTGCTATAGACAAGTTAAAAAAAACATGAATTTCGAAGCGGTAATTTTTGTGACTTTGGAAAGAAATAGTGAAAAATTCAATCTTTTTCCTGAACAAAAGTTCATGGAACATCTGAATTTTATAGGATAATTGAAATAGAAGAAATAGTTTCTTTTGCTTTATTATTTAAAGCTATTCTCCGATATTCTATATAAGCATTGTTTGATCATATGAAGAATCTTTTCCATCAAAACGATCCAACTTAAGAACATGGTTCACGTTAAGTCGGTAACATTTAAATCTCAGTTGAAATTTTGACTTGAGACTTGTTTAAATTCCATTAATATAAGTTTATATCCTAATAAATATATATTAAATTACGTACGCTCTATATATTACAAGTGTATATATTTTGAAGCAATGGATATGATTGTTGCATAACTTATTACTTCACTTAACAAGAAGTTTACTTTATAGTTTAACGATCATGTACACAATTGTCTATTGGACTTCCAATATCTTTTGTACACATGGCCACAAAAGTAGTGTTCTTTTTTCAAAATTTTATCAATTAATTTGTGCCTTATGCATTTGGTTTTCGAAAAAATTCTTAGGATAAAAATTGTTCATTTTAAATAAATTAACAAATTTTATTCGCAACATTTTCCCAATAACTGAATGAAGAGCCCAAGAATTCAACTTTATATTTTCGAAAAAAGAACACTACTATTGTGGTTCATAATACAAAAACACATTATTAGTCGCACATTACTGTCATTCAGAGTATGTAGATTAGAGTTATTCATAAAAATGTTGAGTTTAAAAAAAGGAATATTTTTCCATAGATTAGAAATAAACAAAAAAACTGCCAATTTGGTTTTTAAGAATCTCAAACTCCAATAGTTTAAGGACGTTCATCCATGAAGCTTGATATTAGATAAAAATTTTTTTTTTAGTGAATTGAATAGCTCAATTCAGTTGTTATCCTCCCTCAAAAATTTAACACCTGTTGTCGATCATTTCAAAGAGTAATTATCGATTAAAAATCAAACTTTTAACACAGCGTCTTATGGAGAACAGAATTTTTTTGAACTTAAAATTATAATAACTATATTATTAAAGTAGACAGGATAATAAATAATGTTTATAAATATTCTTTAAAATATGCAGTTTCTATAATTGCATTAAAAAAATGGTGTTGCCGAACATTTGAATTAATTATTTAATAAAATTAAAACTTTTTTGTTAGGTTTGTTTTTGCCACCATATTTTGAAAACTGGCGACCACACACACTAAAATAATATACACATACACACAAATATAAAACATAGTTTATTGTCATATCTGTCACATTAAGTCAAATTAATTTCTAATTTACAATTTCCTGGTATTTTCCAATAAATACTTTTAAAATATTTAGGACAAATAAAAAAGGTTATAAATCGTTGTAAGATTATTGACATACTTTACACCTTTTTTAAAATCCTAAATAGATTTTATTAAAGATAGTACTCATTTGACTTTAGCGTAGCAAATGAACGTCCTTAACAGTAATTTTAAAATCAAATAGTAAAATTTGAAACATATCTATCGGAAAGTGATTTTATAATCGAACCTCCTTTTTGGTTAACTTGTATTCTATTCTTGCGAATTCATCTCCTTTACGATATAAATATGTTATGTATTATATACACACGTATATAATTTATATAAGATAAAGTATTAACTGAACTTCGATTAGTTTGTATTCTGTCTTCTATTTTTATGTTCTTTATGTATTTTATAACAATTGATATGATTAATCAATAGTAACCACACGAAGAAATTAAATTATCACTAGTGACGTGCGGTGTCATAGACAACGGCTGATGTAATTAAATGTCGTTTCACTTTCTTTTGCGTACGTCATGATTTCATACAAAAAGCTACGAGCTGAATTGTACCAACGAAGATGTATCAGATAAAGAAATAACACTTCCTATCGTTACCTTGATTTTATTGGAAGTCATTTCACATAACCTTGAAATTTTGTTTGAATATAAATACCAATTTTTGTGTAATTAATTTTGTTATACAAATCGAATATTATGTTATGAATTTGTTTTCAAATTTTATAAACATTTATTTCATAGTAGCTAGTATGTTCGGCTTCGCTAGCGTAAAAGCACAGATCTTTCGGATTAATTCGGGTAAAAGCAAAGATATTTCAAATATTTACCTTAACTAGCCGCATCTCTTAGTGTCTTAGGGCCTTGTTTATTTTTCAAAAAGGAACCATTTTTGTCTTTTGTGTATCTCTTAAGGTTTTATAGTTAGATATTTTCACACCCCCTGGTAGAAGGGGGTGTGTAGGGGCAATGATCGACTTTGCAACTTATTTATATTTAACGAAGGGGCATTTTTTGTCTTTTAATTTTTTTTTCTATCGTTTACGATTTTAAACTTAGATATTTGCACATCCTCTGGAGGGCGTAGGTATGTAAAGGACAATTATCGACAATCTTTGCAAGTTGTTTATTTTGAAGGAGTAAACAAAAAAATCGTACAAAGGTCCCACAGAAATAAGCACTTTCATTTTTCCCGAATTTTCAAATTTTTGGGCAAATTTTCCAATTTTTCCTGATGCGGTTGCGGTTACCAATGGACAGCATTTAATTTTTATTATACAGATATATTATTGAATTGGCTACTTTTATAAGGTAACAATTAATAAAATAAAAAACTGCCATCTGTCGGCTAACGTATTGAAACATAATCTACACATGTTTGCTATGAGAAATGACTTCATAAAATCAGCTGTGGCCCTATTTGTTAATATATGTGGGATGCTGGAGCAAATTCCGTAAGTACGATTGAAATAATGTTTGGTAGTGACCTCTCAGGCTTCGCTTCATCGCCTACTTTTTGCTCCTGTTATTTTTATCGAATGTTGGATATAAAGAATACTCTAGATAAATATTACTAAAAATACATATTTTTTCTTATTTTACTAGACTTAAAAGTAGATTCTGAAATACTATTTTCGATACATTTTTGTCAAATTATTTCGATGAGTAATCTAACTTTATCCATACCCATTTTAATACATGGGTATGGATATATATACAATGTAAATATGGATATTATATACAATGTAAATATGGATATTATATACAATGTAAATATTTATTTACCTATGCATGTGCGTAGGTGGTAAGTATGTATATAATATACAGAATAATATACAGAAACCGGCATGTAAACAACCGAAAATAAAAAAATTAAATTAACATAATTTTAAAAAAATAAATAAATAAAAAACAAGAATTTCAAATAAATACAATATAGAATGTTTGTAGTTAAAAAAAAAAATTTGAATATATTTACAATAATGAATTATTATGTTAACAATAAAAAAACGATATACGTTTTTATTTCGACACTGAGGTATACAATTTAAAAATAAATTAAACCATTAAACCTAAGCCTTAAACCTTCTAGACCGTAGGCTGACAATTAAAAAATGACATAAATGTTCTGTGTGTATTTTAATGTATTTATCGTTATATTGTGCAATCTCTAGCAAAAACCTTCCCGATACTCGGAACAGTGCATATCATTTTTTCATTACGATACATTCCATACTTATGAATGTTTTGAGCTAAATTTGTAAATGTAACATTCCGATTGATTATAGCAAATCTACTAATAAAAACAACCAAAACCATTAGTAGACAAATAATAAAGGCTGATTAACATTTAAAACAATTAATTACGGCGCAAAGCTACCACGCGTCATTTTTGGATACTACTAATGCTAAAACTGCATAGCATACATAAAACTGTTTACTTCCGTAAGAAACATGAACAAGCGTGTATAATACTCGTATATATTGTGGCCCTCACTCAGATGCCCCAATCAGAGCTATTGATTAAAGTGGATTCAGTACGATTAAAAGTCTAATAATACAAACCAATAATTTATTATATGAACACATTTGCTGTTCTTTTTGTTTTTATTATTATTTATTTATTTCCATAATAAATTTCAAATTTAGCCCCAATTCCTAGAACAATTATTTGTATTTTATAAATACGTATTTCGACTTTAAAAAAGTCATCATCAGTGTGAATTAGCTAATCGTAACTACCCCCGGGATATGGAGTCACAGATATGTTACTCGTTGCTAATTTGGTGTGTGTCTCACAATGGTTTTAAAAATGTTTGGTCTTTTATATGATCGGGCTGATATTAACTAAGGGATTACCTGAATACAAGGATTAAGTGTGTGATGAACCCATCATCTGCGGCGTTTGGTGGTAATCTTTTTTTGACCATCTATTCTTTGTTTTGACCATCTATTCAATAGCGTTAGGGTGTTATAGCAGCTAACCTTGACATTCAGGTATTAATTTTGAAAGGGGTTTAATTTTATTAAATCAGAATTTGGTATTGTCCCATTCTAAATAACGAGAGCAGCTGTACACGATGTTTCGGAAATACGTATTTATAAAATACAAATAATTATTCCAGGTATAAAGGCAAAATTTGAAATTAAATTTCAAAACACCTACAGTTCTCTTTGATTATCTTTCTTTAGGTTTAAATATTGTTAAGTTTTAATAAACGATGTGTTAACCACGTTCATTTTTAGTCACTTATCAGAATTGAAACATGACTCAATGAAATTAACAGAGAAATTCTTAGAGAATATTTTACGATAATAAGTCGCGTAATTTACAGATGCAGTAATTTTATAACAAATCGATTATAATATACGAATCCTCTCACTTCGGAAGATAAATTATTTAAATCATGGTTTGAACAAGATAAATACGTGTACAATTTAATCGGATGAACATAAAAATATGGATGTTATTGACTATTACTGATCATGTTTTTTAAATATATATATATATATATATATATATATATACATATATATATATATATATATATATATATATATATATATATATACAATGTTAGAAATAAACATACGACATTGTTGAAAAATTGTATATGCAAACTATATAAAATAACTACATAAATTTACACACCTATATAATATATAAGATAAAATATTAACTCTCACGTGCAGAACGGATTTTTATTATTTAAGTTGGTAATATATGTACATATTTATTTTTTTTACGAGAAGAATATGTTGTTTAGTTTCATTTTCAGGAGCAGATGAAGAAGAAGGTTAATAATAGGCTTATTTTTTATCAACAAACCGAACGTATACGTATATAGAGTAGGGACGGCGTATTACTCTACCACACTAGAATGACGACAAAACATTTCCAAGCATTAAAATTTTATTATAAATTATACTTTTGTTTTTGTGTTTTTTTTTTCTCCGTAAATTATTATTATAACAAGTGTCATTTATTAGCGGAATAAATTACTTATACACATTGTAGGATCTCATTTTACATACGGAATAAAACTAGGGTATCTGAGATTTCTTTTTATACTTTTAATAAGATAATTTAGAAGTCTTGTTGAAAAATATTTATTATCACGTACTTCATGAACAATTTTCTGATTAAAGTTAAACTCACTAGAAAGAAGAAATAAAACTAGTTACTGAAAAAAAAAGTATATAAGGAGTTAAAATTAATTTTGCAAATAAAAATTCTGACAATAATGTTTCCACCAACATCGCCTATTATTCAGGCGCTGCTAGGTGCCCGCCACAAACCATCGACTTAGCGTTACTAAAGAATTGAGAACTCATGTCGAATCTAGAAGTTCATTTGGATTTGCAAAGTCACCATCGCCCTATCACTTTCATCTTGGATCAAATGAAGGTTGCTGCAACTTTGCAAACCCAATTGCGGTTTGAGAAAGCAGATTGGAAACTTTTCAAAGAGTATCTCAACGTCGAAACTATGATCACTCCACGGATCAAATCCACCGACCAAATAGATTTGGAGGTTAGTATGCTCTCGAGAAACATCGTAGTTGCTACTGAAAAATCTATTCCTAGGAAATCCAGAACCTTCGGCTAACGACTTAACTGCGACTACTACGGACTCGGAACAAACTACGCAAATTTTGGCAAAGAGTTAAAAAAAGATAATTTCATATATTCTTTTTAATTACCTTACTTGCAAATTATTGTATGCTAAACGTTTAAAACGAACAGACACCTTTCTAGGAAGAATTATGTTTTCTTCGAAATTTATAAAATAGCAGAAATTTATCGATCGCACTTTTCCAAACACAGCGTACGGGGTGCACCACACCGTATGTCAGACACTTCGAAGCTGTGTGTCTAAATGGAAACCAACCATTATGCACTTGTATTGTAAAAGCTCATGTGTGTTTTTATACGCGATCGTATAGATTTGTAAAATAATACATTTATGTTTATTTTCACCTAAAAAATACAATTTGAAAGTTTTGTTTTTATGAAAGTCGTTATACCTTCAAGTAAGAATAAAATTATATCATGTTATCATTAAAGAGATTGTCATCACGTGTCATTTATTGTCAATATTAATTTTGTTTTAACCTTTTTTTTTATATTTTTTTACTTTAATGTAGGTGAATTTACGATACATATTTAATTCTAGTTTTCAAACTTATGGTTCTTGAATGAATTGAAAATAAAAATTTTATTTCAAATAAAAATTCATATGTACTTAAATACAACAGAAAAATATTATGGCTCGATAGAATGATTTTCTTAATTGTTTTGCAACATTTTCTGCCACACAATTGGCGAATTGAACTGAATAAAGTTTTGCTCAGAAATTTTTAAAACAGTAAAAACAAATTTTTCAAATTATGAAATTACTGTTTTTATACTCGACTATATACATATATATATATAATAATAATAATAATAATAATAATAATAATAATAATAATAATAATAATAATAATAATTCTTTATTTGTATGACTGCTGCTGCAGTATAAATAGTGTCAGGTTTCATCAAAACAAAAGCAATACAATTAAAACTTTCATAAGTAAATACAGGTTAAAATTTTTAAAATCAACAATAACAACAACAATAATATTAATAAAAATGATAACAAGTATGATAATAACAATAATAACAATAAATGTAATATAACAATAATAACAACAATAACAACAATGATAACAATAACAATAAGTCATGTCAACAAAAAATCCTTAAAATTATAATAACAATTTTCCAGAAGAATTTCCTTACATGCAGACTTGAACCTTTTATGATCTTTTATACCCCTAATTCTTTCAGGCAATCTATTATAGAATTTATGTCCCCAGTAAAGTGGATTTTGTTCATAAAGAGCTAAGTTGTGAATTGGCGTTCTGATATCATTACAGTGGCGAGTATTGTAATCGTGATTAGCACTGTTCAATTCGAGATAGTTGTAATTTTTCCGAGTTACAAGTAAGCACTCCAGTATGTATATACAGGGCAGCGGTAGTATTTTGAAATTTTTATACAGATTCTTGCAAGATGTACCTTGTGTCATGTTCGCAATTAGTCGCACAATCCTTTTCTGCATAATAAACACGTCTTGTGCACAATGGGAACTTCCCCAAAATATAATACCATACTTGATTCTCGAGTAGACGTAGGCGTAATAAATAACTATTAAAGAGTCTGGGCGTAATGAGTTCCTTAGATTTCGAATAGCGTAACAGGATGATCTTAGCTTACTGCATAGATCATTACAGTGCTTAGCCCAAGTTAGTTTCTCTTCTAGAACTATACCTAAGAACTTAATATAGGTTTGTTTTAGTATATTTGCACCATTGACTTGTAAAATTAAATCTAGTTCATTCCTATTATTTGGGGTCCTGAAATGGATATATTTTGTTTTATTGACGTTTAAGAATAATCCATTTGCATTAAACCAATTTGTCATTTTCTCGATTACCATTTTAGTTTTCGCTTGTAGATCTTGTATGTTTTGTGATTGTATCATGAATGAAATATCGTCGGCGTACATGACAGCAACAATATTGTAATCTTTATTTACGTAGTTAATTAGATCATTTATATACACAAGGAATAGAATTGGGCCTAGGATGCTTCCTTGTGGTACGCCTAAAGATGGTGAAGTCGTATTGGATATAAATGTCAGGTGATTTTCTCGTAAAATTACACTAGCTGTTCTGTCGATCAAGTAGGAACGAAATAGATTTAATGCAGTTCCACGTATTCCCATGCACTCTAGTTTGTTGAGTAGTTTATTATGGTTTACACAGTCAAAAGCTTTACTTAAGTCACAAAATATTCCGACACACATTTCGTGATTATCAATTGATTTTATAATTTTATTTAGAAATGTCATGATTGCAGTTTCGGTTGACTTGCCCTGTGTAAAACCATGTTGTGCATCGCACATTAGATTGTGCTTCTCTAAAAAACTCATTAGCCGAGATAATATAGCTTTTTCGACTACTTTCGAGATACTTGAAACTAATGATATTGGACGATAATTAGCAAGCAGTGTACGATCTCCTGCTTTATAAATCGGCGTTATAAGGGCGTGTTTTAGAGCATTAGGAAAAAATCCCAATTTGAAACAATCATTTATAAGGGATGTTAAAGGATCAGCAATGTATGTTTTAAACTTTTTTAGTGTGTTGTTTGATATTTCATCCCCTCCAGTCGAGTTAGAATTATTGAGATCTGTTATAAGATCCATTGTTTCTTTTTGGCTTATGGGAGAGAAAAATATACTATTGTGGTTTAACACAGGTATTTTTATTGATTGTGTGGTTGCAATATTTTTAAGAATATTGAGCGGCTGGTTTTTGAAGAAATCATTGAATACATTTACAATTTTCTGTTTTTCATGGATGACTCCATTTTCTGTATTGAGTTCATATTTAGTACTTTGATTTTGATTTCGGAGACTGTTTGTATTCTTATTTGTAAATTTATTAACTAAGTTCCACAAGCTTTTACTGTAATTGTTTGAGGAAGTTACAATAGAATGGTAATAATTTTGTTTAGTAACTTTAACCAATTTCATATGTTTTTTTTTCGCTATTTTATAAAAATTGCAAATATTCTCTGAGTTTTGTACTTTAGTTAGTCTGAATAGACCTTTTAATGCTTTATTGGATTCAATGATTTCTTCATTCAACCATTGTTTTACTTCTTGTGAAGTTTTACGTTCAGATTTCACTATAGGAAAACTGATATTAAAGTAATGGTTTAGAGTTGTTATAAAATTTCTAAAATTGCTTTCTAAATTCGCGGTTGTATTATTATCTAAATTTTCCCAGTGCTCATTAGTTAAAAGATGTGCAAAAAGTTGAGTATTGAGTTTTGAAAAGTGTCTACAATACGTGTATGTTTTACTGTTATTGGTTTTTGTCAATTCTATATTAAGTATTTGAGATCTATGATCAGAAAAGTGTACATCCTTTACAGAAATCTTATAATCAAAGTTTATATTGGTAAATATATTGTCAATAACAGTGGCTGAGGTTGCTGTCACTCTAGTGGGCTCCTTTACTAGCTTTATTAAATTGTAGGTTCCCAGTAAATGGCATAAAGTATTTTTTTCCTTTGACTCTTTTGAGAAATCTATATTAAAATCCCCCGACAGAATTATAGGTACATGCATATCGTAGATTTCATCCATAACAAGATTCAAGTTTAAAATAAAAGAATTAAAATCACCGGTTGACGATCTATAAATGACGAGAACGAACAAAGAAATAGATTCTTCTAAATTCCACCTGAGTCCACAAATTTCAATATCCTTCTCAACACAAAATTTTTCTAGATTTATATTTTCACAGTGCCACTTGTTTTTTGCTAAAATACACACTCCACCTCTGCTATAAGTCGATCTGCAGAAATAATTTGCTAGTTTAAACCCGCTAATATGAGTGCTTTCTATTTCTTGTTGGTTTAACCAATGTTCACTGACACAAATAAAATCTGCTGAAATATCCATATTTTCGATTTCAAGTAGATTGGATTTGTTATGAAATCCTTGTATATTGAGATGCATGATTGCAATCTTATAGGATTCGACCACGCATGGTTTTAGATGACTAAAATCGCCCCGGTTCTTGTCGACGAAAAAAATATCTCTTGATAATAGATCCTTTCGGCCAAAAGCTTGCGTCATATAATCGGTTTTCCAATTCTCTGGGAGCAGCAACTTTAAAACAAGCATTTGTACCCCTCGTTTCCAGTTTTTCCACTTCGAAAAGCTGATCGCTGATTTTGTTTCGAAGATAATTAATAACTGCTTCTTGTGTTGTATCGGCAGCCATCCTTCCCAAGAAGATCCAAAGCTTCTGTTCCACTGCTGAGAGTGAACCGATTTCATGGGAATTACCGATTATGACGTTTCTTTTCCTTCGTCGATTCACTACGGTAAAACCATCTGTGTCTTCAGCTAAATCGATTTGTGTATCCTGTTTGGTAATTTTGTTGTTGGATGTTTCTTGTGTGGTTTGACACGACATTTGATACGAACCTTGAGTTTGAGTTTTATCCTCCTCAAGTATTCTTTGATCTAGCAAAATGATTTCATTGGATTTATTGTTGACTTTTTGATTTCGAGAGCTGGATTGCGCCACCTTGTGTGCATAGCTGTCATTTATGGTTTGTTTCTTCAATAAGTCCATGCCAGTTAGTAATTTTTGATTTAATTTTTTTAGTTCAAAAATTTCATTTTTCAAAGATTCATTTTGAGGTTCTTGAGGCGACATCTTTTGAGAGCTTGTTTCACCCACTTTGGTTTGTTTCTTCAATGTTTCCATGTCATTTAACAATTGAAGGTTAACTTTTTTCAACTCCAAAATTTCATTTTTTAAAACTTCTGTATGAACTTCAACACTATTTTTTATAATATCACTTAGCACCTTTGAGAATTCATCACTTAACAAAGCACTAGTTATGTATGATACAAATTCCGTACTATCAACATTAGCAGTCTCACTACGTAGACGTCCAGTAGGCGCCATGTTGAATATATATATTCAACAATGTTTGGTACTGTGGGCCACAAAAGTAGGGCTCATATTTCAAAGTTTTTTTGGTTGACATGAACCGTATTCATTCGGTTTTTGAGGCAATGTTTTGAGAAAATTTTTTAGTATACATCAAATAATCAACTTATATCCGAAGCGTTTTTTCGAAAACCGAATAAATTGGGCACAAATCAATTAAAAAATTTTGAAAAAGCGCTATTTTTTTTGTAACAATTGAAAATATTTATCACAGAATAGAAATTTTGAGACTCCACAAGAAAACAGATAATGAAAAATTTTCTGTGCAGATTGTAGATATAGAAAGTGACGTCCAGTTCGTAAATGAGGAAAATTGGATCGCACACCCACATATAAATTAATTTTCTTTGAAATTTTTTTTTCACAAACTCATTCCTTTAATCCTTTTGCTGCAATTTTAGCTCAAGCATCTGCAATTACTCTTACCAGGTGTTTAAGCAATTATATAGTTATTTGTTATTTTCACTCAATTATTGTTTCGTAGAGAATAGCCTTGTTAAGGAAAATATTATAATATGTATAGACTGAATTTTGTAGAATATCATATGAGAATTATTTGCATTGCAAAATTAAAACAATGAACCAACTATTTATATAAAGCGTTCAATCTCTCATAGACTTTCATTCCCGTCCGTCGTTCATCAACTGTTTAAGATTATTCATAATACAATCCCTGTACAAAAGCACTCATGCAGAATGAAAAGCGTATGGATTCCTTTTCATTTAAAATGTGCAAGTTATTATATTTATTTCATGCGAATCACCATTATAACATGCGTATTTGCTTTATTTCTTCTTTAAATACGCTTGCCTCAAAATGACAATGGGAATGCTAGCTCATCGATAGGATGCCGATTTTAATCTTACTGGTCTCATTTTAATCTGAGCGGCCTCAAAAAAAAATTCAATTAACTTCGTAGTTTGGCATTCTGCGTGTAATTTTTATATAATGTTTTTAATTTCAGTAGCGTAATCGATTTTTGCTCCATGTAACATATATTGTTTTCAGGATTTAGTTTCAATTTTGACAGTTACAAAATTTTAGTTTAATTCTTGACATAAACTTATCTCTTTATAGTATGTACAGTCGATGCCAAAAGTAGAGCTAAAATTTAAAAATTTGATAATTGATTTGTGCCTTATTTATTCGATTGTCGAAAAAGTGCTTCAGATATAAATTGTTTATTATAACTATACTAACAACTTTTATTCAAAACATGTTTCCGAAATCCGAATAAATCAAGGCAAAAATTAATTATAAAATTTTTAAATTTTAGATCGACTTTTGGCGTTGAACACTGTCGTTCAAAAAAAATGAACAGACCTGAACCGAATCAGTCTCTTACAATTTTGATTATTCTTGTAGTAAATATTTTTATTGATACAACATTTTATTTGATTTTTATACGTAAGAGGACGATATAACACTTTACATGTATTAACATTACATATATTTTTTAAATGATTACTGTCACTGACACCGCATATATAAATAACAAATATAAATTGAGTTTATACTTCAATTACTTTTTTACACAATTATAAAATACACTACGTATCTTTTTTATAAATAAATAAAATTATACATTATACAGAGAGTTACAAAATTGAGGAGTTTAATGAAACGTAAGAAAATCAACATTTCAGGCCTCTAATTTTTTTTTGAACGGGAGTGTATGTACAGTTCTTTCATAAAATATACCAAAGTTATTTCAAATTTCTTTGATGCAATAATGTCATAAAACTTCTGTTTAGACATTGTTGAATATTTTACAATACTTTACTTAAAACATAGTAACTGAACAGTATTGATATAAATGAAGTGAGCTATTATGGTTCATCTAATTTCCGCTAATACGAAATAACTCATTATATACTGGAGACTTAAAAGCATTAAAAACGGTAAATAATATAATTTGTAACATTTTTTTGACATCAAATGCTTGATATGAAAAATCATACACATCTAGGGATGGGGATCGAACCCACGACCTCTGGCATTCTAGACCAATGCTCTACCATCTGAGCTACCTTAGATGTTATGGTAGTACTATGCATATGATCTTTCACTATCATTTTTGATGCCATTGTATTATTAATTTTGTTTATTTACTATTAACATATTTTCAAATTGATTTTTTGTAAACTAGCGTCTATTTATTTCCATTGTTAGTATGGTTGCCTTTCGGTTATATTATACCAACGGAAGCGACTAGCGTTTACTTACTTTGACATTTAAGTAATATGTCTGAACATTGATAACATTTTTTTGACATCAAATGCTTGATATGAAAAATCATACACATCTAGGGATGGGGATCGAACCCACGACCTCTGGCATTCTAGACCAATGCTCTACCATCTGAGCTACCTTAGATGTTATGGTAGTACTATGCATATGATCTTTCACTATCATTTTTGATGCCATTGTATTATTAATTTTGTTTATTTACTATTAACATATTTTCAAATTGATTTTTTGTAAACTAGCGTCTATTTATTTCCATTGTTAGTATGGTTGCCTTTCGGTTATATTATACCAACGGAAGCGACTAGCGTTTACTTACTTTGACATTTAAGTAATATGTCTGAACATTGATAACATTTTTTTGACATCAAATGCTTGATATGAAAAATCATACACATCTAGGGATGGGGATCGAACCCACGACCTCTGGCATTCTAGACCAATGCTCTACCATCTGAGCTACCTTAGATGTTATGGTAGTACTATGCATATGATCTTTCACTATCATTTTTGATGCCATTGTATTATTAATTTTGTTTATTTACTATTAACATATTTTCAAATTGATTTTTTGTAAACTAGCGTCTATTTATTTCCATTGTTAGTATGGTTGCCTTTCGGTTATATTATACCAACGGAAGCGACTAGCGTTTACTTACTTTGACATTTAAGTAATATGTCTGAACATTGATAACATTTTTTTGACATCAAATGCTTGATATGAAAAATCATACACATCTAGGGAAAGGCAACCATACTAACAATGGAAATAAATAGGTACTTGAGGTTTTGTGACATATCACATCAATTGAACGGACGATGACGGTGTGGATGAATACGATATGCACTTTTCGTTATCAAATAATACTTTAAACCTTTACTAACATTTTTCTTTTCACAATTCATTTAGATGGTTTCGTTTGACAATAAGTATGAGAAGAAAGTTAAAAAAAAGTAGATATGGGAAAGCATTTTGTGTATATATTGTGTCTGCTCTTGTGTGTGTGTGTCTATGCGTGTGTCTCTTGTGACAAACAAAATAGTAATATATGGTGTCTGCCAGTGCTAGTTTTAGACATCATGTTCAATAGATATACTAAAAAAAGATTTTCTATTTTTGTATGATTTTGAAATAATCACAAAAGAACATTATATTATCGAATGATAATTAGTGAGAACTCTAGGTTTTTGAAATAAAATTTTAAATTCGCCCCCTTTACCTAGATCAGTTTTTTGTATTATAAATACGTATTCCGACTACAATGTAGTCATCATCATCAGTATAAATAAGCTAGTCATACTTTACTCTTTGACAATTAGAAATAGATATAAAGTCGAGATCAACAGACAAAAATAAAAATAAATAGAAAATTAACTAGATTAAAATTTACTAGATTTAAAATATAATAAATTTTAAATTATATTGAAATTGCTCTTGTTAAAATTTCCTTCATTCACATTTATTCCTGTTAATATTACTCTTATTAAAATTACTCTTATATTGTCGCAGGATATTTTACTTGTTACTAATTTGGTGACAGTTTCACCAAATTAAAATAGTATCAAAAGTCGGGCGAACATATTCGAGTAGAATCAGAGTAAAACCAAGAAAGATTGTGAAACTGTCACCAAATTAGCAACAAGTAACATATCCTGCGACAATATTGCGACAAGAGTAATTTTAATAAGAGTAAAATTAACAAGTTTAAATGTGAATGAAGGAAATTTTAACAAGAGCAATTTTAATATAATTTAAAATTTATTATATTTTAAATCTAGTATATTTTAATTTAGTTAATTTTCTATTTATTTTTATTTTTGTCTGTTGATCTCAACTTTATATCTATTTCTAATTGTCAAAGAGTAAAGTACGACTAGCTAATTTATACTGTTGATGACTATATTGTAGTCGAAATACGTATTTATAATACAAAAAACTGATCTAGGTAAAGGGGGCGAATTTGAAATTTTAATACACAAGAACATATTTTAATCTAATCAAAACTCTTTAAATGTTGTTGGCTATATGTGTTTTTCAGTACTGTTCACGCTTGACCGAGAATCGAGTTTATGATGCCTGGCTTTTTGGTTGCCTAGCTTTTTATCAACTGAACATGCATCCGTTCTTCCTTAAGGCGCTTCAAATAAAATTATTTTGGTGTGGAAGTTGGAATTATTAGTTCAATATTTTTTAATTTATGAGTCACTATTGAAGTCGAAAGTTGAGTATTTAATTTTAACTGTTTTATTTTATAAACTAGCTATTTATTCATTATTAGTGTGGTTGACTTTCGGTTAAAGGGAAGTGAGTAGCGTTTACTTAATTTGACATTTAAATAAAATGTCCGAGCATGAATAACATTCTTTGGCATCAATTGTTTGATATGAAAAAACACACACATCAAGGATGGGAATCGAACCAACGTTCTCTGATATTCTACACCAACGTTCTGCCAACGAGCTACCTGCGATATTATGGTAGTGGAATGTATATGATCTCTCATTATCTTGAAGTGAATGAATTATTAATTTATAACAGAAAGGCAACCATACTAAGGGCCAACGCACACTAAAAGAGCAACACTGCTTTAAACAGTGTTAGTCAGCCTAACAATGTTTTGTTAAAAATAGAACTTAAACGTTAAGCAAAAACGTTTTGTTTTGACTATGTCTTATCAGTGTGCGTATGCAATGTAATTTCCTATGTTCTATTTTTAACAAAACATTGTTAGGCTGACTAACACTGTTTAAAGCAGTGTTGCTCTTTTAGTGTGCGTTGGCCCTTAGTATGGTTGCCTTTCGGTTATAAATATCAGTGTGCGTATGCAATTTTATTTCCTATGTTCTATTTTTGACAAAACATTGTTAGGCTGACTAACACTGTTTAAAGCAGTGTTGCTCTTTTAGTGTGCGTTGGCCCTTAGTATGGTTGCCTTTCGGTTATAAATATCAGTGTGCGTATGCAATTTTATTTCCTATGTTCTATTTTTGACAAAACATTGTTAGGCTGACTAACATTGTTTAAAGCAGTTTTGCTCTTTTGTGTTAAAAATAGAATATAGGAAATTACATTGCATACGCACACTGATAAGACGTTTAGCAAAAACGTTTTGTTTTGACTATGTCTTATCAGTGTGCGTATGCAATATAATTTCCTATGTTCTATTTTTAACAAAACAGTGTTAGGCTGACTTTTGGGGTGCGTTGGCCCTAAAAATCGGTAAGTTCACAAAAAAAAAAAAAAAACAATTAAAAAATATGTAAATAGTAAATAAACAAATTAATAATACATCGAAATCAAAAGTAGTGAAATATCATATGCATTCCCCGCTACCATAACATCTCAAGTAGCTCAGAGGTAGAGCGTTGATCTATATTGCCACAGGTCGTGGGTTCCTATCTTAGATGTCTATCATCTAGGATTTTTCATATCAAGCATTTGACGTCAAATAATGCTGAATGTTTAATATTTTTAGGAAAAACAAATACTTTCTTTTTTAGAAATTGTTGTTTTCTGAATACACATTCGACACTTCACATGTATAGTAAGATACTTTCCAAATTTGTATATTTGGCTCTAGTGATATAAAAACGACTTTATTGAAGTAATTCAAAAATTTAAAATTATATTGCAGTACTCGAATGGTGTGATATGAGTTTGGTTATTTGAATAACTATGTCTCAACACGTCATCAAAATTCATTTAATAAATTTAATTATAAAATTGAATAATCTTACTATTCTTATGGAATGTCCATTTTATAATTTTTATTGTTGATTCAAATCAATATTCGCCAATACAAAAATTGCATAATCGACGTCAAGGATTTTCAAAATACAACATAGTATTTAATTTATGGGTATTGTTTTCAATGTCGAAAATCAATGAAAATATTCAGATTGCATCCGCTATTGATCTTTATATTGAATCCTCTATTGATTTAAAAGTTAAAATCAGTGTTAAGTCTTCCAGGTCGGGAGATATTTGGTTCAAGGGATGGTAGACGCCAATCAGTAGTCTAAGCTCATGAGATCGAGTCACACTGTCTTTTTTATTATTGAGTTAATTTAAAAAAAAATCATAATTACACAATTTAAAATGATTTTAAATTTTAAAAATTTGTTTTTATTTAAATGAAAGTATGAAGAAATTCTAATTAATAATTCCACATCATTGATTTACCAGCCAAGTAGCCGCGCTTGTTAAGGCGTTGTTTCTACTTGGAACTGGGAGGTTATGGGTTCGAATCCCGACACCGGCATTTTGTCAATTAAAAAATAAAAAAATAAATGGGGTGGATGATTGACTAAACTGTCGGCGTATGGACAAGAAAGAAGTAACCGGCTATGCTTGTGAAGGTTTTCTGCAGTTTCTCTTCACGAACTCCAGATGAATATCGGCATAGTTCCTATCAAAGTCGGCTGCAGCCGCACACCTACCAGTTCCTTGTCTGTATACGAATTCCTGATCTCCCACTCATATCATAAAAATGTAAAAGTATAAATTAATAAAGATTGAAAAATAATGATGTGAGTGGCCTCTGTTAAACACCGTCGTGTCTCAAAAACGGAGGTTAAACCCCATTATTATTATTTATTCATTGATTTAGTTTTGAGACCGAAATTTTATATTTTGTAAAATCTCACGTAACACAAATATGCTAGATCTCAGTGTAGTAAGTCAATTATTATATATATATATGTATTATCTAAAAGTGAAACCTTACTGATGAAAATCCTAAAGGACATATACACCAAATAACATGCTTGGATTATTCAAAGTGTGGTTTACTATATCATGAAAGAGCATCAACACAAACAAGGCTGACTTGAAGGGACTTAACCAAATATGAAATTATGTTTCAAGAATCTCATGAATATTATAATATTACATTATAACATATTCAAATTAAATTTATTGGTATTATAAGCATAAATATATCAATTTTTTTTTTCATATTACTTTTTCTATATTTTGATATTATATGTTTTCTTTCCTTTCATGGTTTTGCCATTGAAATAGAAAATTCCCATTTTAAAAACTTCTGGGGTTCCCGAAAAATTTACAATTGTTTTCTCGGTAAGACTTCCAAAAAGCCTTCTTCGTCGATTTTCTAACTTCTTCACAAATTATTTGTCACCCATATATTTGTTTGCTTATTCTAAGCAGTTCTGCGTGGCAAAAATTTGGGTGAGTAGCATCTAAATGTTCAATACTTTTTGGGATAATCTAATAAAAACAAATTTTGTTTTCAAGTTTAAGTTTGCGCTTTAGTATACGGTTTAAACATCGGTTGATACACACTGTTTTTGTTCGTTGCAGCAAATACGCGCTCGGCTGCTGAAAACTGGGAGGATACGAGTTCAAATCCCGGGTGCGGCTTTTTGTCAATTAAGATTAATGGGACGAATAATTGACTAAACTGTCGGTGTATGGACAAGAACGAAGTAACCGGCTATACTTGTGAAGGTTTTCTGCAGTTTCCCTTCATGAACTCCAAATGAATATCGGCAATAGGGAATATGCATGAAAATTTTTTTTCACATTTATTTTCAGAATATGAAAATACTGTTAATACTGTAATAATATTTAAAAACGAAATTAAAATCCGAGAAATATCAAGGAAGCTATAAGCTTTTAAAGATTATTATCTGTCTCTTTCTTGCAAAAATACTAAAAAAGGAGTTTTACGTGTATTTTAAATGGTGAAAGTGTAATATGACGTCACATAACATATCAAGAGGGCTATCACCCTCTTTGTCTAATCGGAAATTTCAATCATTCATATCTCGCTAATTTTTAAAGTTATTTAAAAAGTAATTTTACCATGATATTTATCAAGTAAACATGCTTCAATTCAAGTGAAAAAAAATTTTCATGCATATTCCCTATTCCTTCATTAATACTGGTTAAAATAATAATGATGTGAGTGGTGGGTGGTCTCTGTTATAGACCATCGAGTCTCAGAAACAAAGGTAAAACCCCACTTTTATTATTATGATTATTATCTACTATTGACAAGTATCTACAAAAATTAGTGAACCGCTATAAACGGGATATCTCCCAGAAACCTTTGTGCCGTGATGACATTATTTTATTTTCACAGAAATATTATTGATAAAACAAACATAAGAGATATTTACTCACAAATTTTTTAATGGAATTCAGTATCGCAAAGTAAAATGAAAAATCAATAATGTATCTCAATCATAAAGTATAAACTTCGTATATACCTAACCTATTGGTGGTGCTTATGACGTAATATATTCGATTCACTGGAGATTCTAGTGTGTATGAAGAATGTGTGTAGGCTGGAGCTATCACTCTTTTGTGTGTTACTTGTAGTGTATATTTTTCAGTGTAAACTTCACAAAAAAAAAAAAACGTTGACGGAAAAACAACAAAAATATTGTATAGAAATGTTTTTTTAGTATGATATTGGTTTATAATGTCCATATGGGCAAGCAATCATAGAAGAAAATAAGTTTGCCGTATTCCTTTATATATTTTCTATTCTTCTTTTTTTTTAGTGTACAGACCTTTTCCTTTTTATTTTCAAATCTCATATGTTGAATAGTCACACAAAGAATTTTTTTGTGCACGTTTTTTTTTTTTGTCTAAATGTTATTATTATACTGTGGATTTGACTAAAGAATAATACTATTATTGTCTTGATTATTTCATTGGAATGTCACGTAGAGATGGACATTAAACTCTAGAGCACACACATATGTAAAACATTGCTATTACCCTTATCATCTTTTATTTAAAGATAATGGAAATAAAGGTAATTGAATTATAATAAAATGAGTTGATAAGTCCTGACAATAAAGATAAGTGTCTCAATCCCACAAAAAAAAGAAAACTTATGAAATATTACTTATTAAAGACTGGATTCTAGGAAAAATCCCTATTGTCGAATTTTGAAAGAGAACATAGTTATCCAAATCCCAGCTAAGTAGCTGAGCGGTCTAAGGAGTTATGTCTGCGCAGTATGCAGTACTAGGAAACTGGGAGGTTATGGGTTCGATTCCCGACATCGGCAGTTTGTCAATTATAAAAATTTAAAAAAAAAAGGATTGATTGATTGATTGACTAAACTGTCGGCGTATGGACAAGAACGTTGTAACCGGCTATGCTTGAGAAAGTTTTCTGCAGTTTCCTTCACGAACTCCAGATGAATATCGGCATGGTTCCTATCAGAGTCGGCCGCAGCCGCATATCCTACCAATTCCTAGTCTACTCACAAATTTCTTCCACTCCACTCACATCCTCACATCCTAAGGCATCACAATGGACCTTATGGTCGAAGTGTAGCCCGTCCAGAGCAGCCTTTACAATCTACCTCTACGTCTAGTTATCCAAATAGTACAAACGAAACTTACACCACATATACTTATGATATGAATTTTTTTGTCTTAATAATTATCACGGGCAAGGTACAACTCGGGAAACTGACTTTGGAATGAAACTTTACAGGATCTTAGCAAGTACCCTTTTAGAGATAGAAATCCGGAAAAAAGTAATTGTTTAATAAAATTATTAATTTTAATAATTTAAAGAAATTACCTAAGATAGGAGCGAATTAGGATAATCCTGCATTTCTCATGTCTACCTCTTGTCTCTTCTAAAAATCAGCATGCATTTATTTTATTATGTGTCAGAGCCTAAATTTCATTTGAAGCCGAATTTTAGACTAATTTTGCCATAGATGATGTTTGGATGATTTTTTTCAATTTTATACATTGGCGTAAAGCTATTTCGGATCAACGTTAACCTTCATACCAACAAATAAATAAACCAATTTTTTTATGCTTAACTTAAAAAAAGACAAAAACACTTGAATGAAATGGAAGTTTGAAATAAAATATAATTTTGGAAAAAGTTGCGTTTAATTGAAAAATGCCAGTTTGTATCGAAAAAATTTGATACCTTGTGTTTTGAAACCGAAGAACTTTTGATCCCTTATCTGAGAGAATATTTTTTCATGAAATTATTTCCAAAATACCCACTTTAATTTTTATACGTACTAAGAAAACACTTTTTTCATTCATTATTTAAAGATCAAAATTTGTGAATTAATCAATAAAGTTAATGTACCTAGTCAAAATTAAGAAACTATGATTAAACAGACTTAGACAGATATAATATTTTATAACAGTTATTTTATTTCCATTAAAAAAAATTAATTGAAGCAAAATTTATTTTATCGACAAGCTTTTACCCTCGATACTAAATATTAAAATATATTTTATTATCAAACATCTTTTAATTAAATTGTAATGAAAAAATAAATAAAACTCACCAGAGCACGAATTATTATTTCATTGATAAGATACGTTGCATTTGGTTCCTCTATAAGAATTGTAAACGTCTTGTTCTGTTTTGCTTTAAGCACCATTACCAATGAACCCCAAACGTAAATCATAAAATTTTATTGACTATGTTTCGTGTTTTTATGGTGTTTTAACGATATTTACGTGCTTTACCATATAATCATAATTTCCTTCAGACAGTTGAATGAAGGCTATCAACCAGAGATACAAAATAAAATGATTTCTTGTCGACAAATCTATTAATCTTTTCATAGTATTATACATATATATATATATATATATATATATATATATATATATATGATTAACTTTATATGAATGAAAATGTAACTAAAATAAGGAAAATGTTGTCTTAAAAATTTTCTTATAACAGCTATGAATAATACTGCCAAAAATAATGCACCGTCTGTATAAAATTAGGTCTGTATAATAATATTTTAAATTATTTTTGTAAACCTAGCGCCTATTCGTCCATTGTTAGTATGATTGCCAGCACAGTAAGGTTATACTATCAGAGGTGATTAGTGTTTAATTGAACATTGGTAACGTTCTTTTATAACAAGCATTTACATCAAAGAATGCAACCGTTTAGAATCGTATTAAATAAAAAATCTCCTGGTTACGGAAAAAAAACATATCTTAGATATCATTTCAAAGTCCTTTATAAAGTAATTTAACTATGAGCAGAATACAACTCGTAATAATTCTATGTATTCCTTTAAATAAGAATAATTATTTTAGAAAAAAAACAACTTTAAATATAAAAAGTGGTTCATACTAAGTTTTTTTTGAGAAATAACGGTAAAGATTATGTTATGCTCACTGGATGCGCCAAAATCAAAATAAAGCATTTAACAAAACCTTATACAGTGAACATTGCCTTATTTATTGTTAATACAATTTTTATAATACTGAAAAGTTCTTTCTCGCCAAACGACTTCCCACAGAAAAAGGCAGACAAGGTTAAGGACTCGAAATCAATATATTTGAATGATACAATGTTCGTAAATTTAATGGACTTTGAGTGACATACTCCGGATAAATTAACTCACAAAATTTTCCCCACAAATATATAAAAGACATGGAAAATATATTGGAATTGCAGGAATAATGGAATTTTTAAATTTATTTCTCTTATTCTTTGCATAATTCGTTAAAGAATATATTTGCATATGATGGAACATACCTCAAAGTCATTTTTTATTTGATAAGCAAATCTTTTGACTTATTCGAAAACAATCAAATAAATTGCTAGTTACTATCGTTGATTCTCGCTGTGAGAATGACAGTTATATACCAGTAAGGGTCTACCCAAACCCGGCCTAAATGACACCATTATACGTTTTCGTGAAAATAGTGTAATACATTCATTGTAAATAGTGCACTAAAGTTAAACAACCATTTTAACGTAAACTACATAATTTATATTGTGCGAAAACTCATGTTTTTGTTATCATTAGTGTTAATTTTTCGTCATGAATTATTATCAATATCATGACATAATATTAATTTAACTTAATAAATTTGTTCTTGTATATAAAGAGTAAAAGTGTATTATTTTTGATTTATAATGAAAAACACAGGGAGAAAAAGATGGAAAAAATATGACGTTAGATTTTCTGTAAATTTACTATATGAGAACGAATTTATGGCAAAAATCTCATATCGTTTTTATCACTCTTTTATTTCTATTTTATGCTTTTATTTCATTTCATATTTGTATGAGTGAGTGTGTATGAATGAATTTATTTTATTCAGAGTGCTTGGTTTAGTTTACCTGTTTGTTATGTTCGTTGTTTTCCATCTAACTGAAAAACACAGATAAAATACATATTTTTTATTTGAGAAATATTATTATTATTATTATTATATACTGTTGTATTCATAGAGAGATATTCCACCTTGCACGCTTTTTGATAGTCGAAACTTACTACTATAAACTTTTATTTTCCAGATTTAGAGAGCAATCGAGAAACATCGTGACTTTTTAAGTAAAATTTTCGTTGTCACTCTTATCTAGATGGCTGTAGATGTAAGTGCGTTGTGTTTTCATGTTGTTGGTCGTGGCAAGAAAAAAGTAACAAGAATAATGGGAGTTTTACAACCACTTGAGAATTGTATCATTTTATTTCTGATGATTCTTAAACGATGTATTTTCGACAGATGAAATTAAAAGTGTTATTGTCATGGATTATTTTACGACAAAAGCATGAATAGGACCCTATTTTAGGATAAATATAATTTAAAAAAAACACATTTGGCTTGCATCGTTTATGTATTCTACGTCGAAAAGTTCATTTGTTTCATGTCCTCTTTAGACTAGAAGCTGCAATAGAGTCATATGGTGCAGACTACATATATTAAACTGTTGTGTTAATGGTCTTAAAAATAAACTTACTTAAATTGTATGTCATTGACAATTGACGACAATTGACAATTGTCATTGACAATTGAGACCATAACAAAGACTTATTTGCAGCCATTGAGAATCGTTCTATTTGTAATTACATATTAATAATTTAATTTAAAAGTAAATAAATAGTACCCACTCTAAAATTAATCATTCTTTAGATATACCTCATGTTACAATCGCTTCTGATGAAGTCTCTGAAAAGATTTTTCGTAAATAATTTCGTACTCTAGACATGTTGTTGTCGATCTAAATGGCTTTGAAGTAGAATACGAAATTTTTTTATAAAATCTTCCAAACAATCGAAATGAATGTCAATCGTATATATATATATATATATATATATATATATATATATATATATATATTTTGCTGTGTTGAAAAATTATTGAAATAATTTTTAAGACCTCAACACATAATTCTAAGTACAAATGTTTAAAACTAATAAATATTTAAAACATAGTAATTTTCTCCTTAAGGAAGGAGTTGTTTTATGAAGAAAATTATAATTCGAATGCGGAAAAAAATCAAATATTATTTTAATTTTTTTTTTCCTTTCAAAAGAAAGTTTTTTTTTAAACAAAATGAAATACAATTTATTTTATAAAAAAATAATAATAATTCGAACATGTTAATTTTTTTCAAATAACAAATAGAAAACTAGTCAAATCAGCAAGCTTAGTATTTAACAAACAACTATTATGTAATGTATTACATGTAAATTTTGAACTGGTAGATAATACTGCCATTACGTGAGCATGCTAAATAGCCATCCTAGAGAGAGGTATCACACGTATACTTAGTTCGTATCTCAGTCGAACCAATATAATTTTTAATATAATTTTATCAGTTATCGATCCCTCTGAATGCGTCAATGGTTGTTGAGAAACTAATTTGTTCTAAAAATTTATCTTAGAAGTTATTTAACAAAATATGTTTTCAAAAACAATATTCTCGATTAGTTTAGACAAGCATTCTTCTAGAAAAATCCACGGTACTATATAAATTTCACCAGTTCAAAGTCATTGATAGATTAAAAATTGATTACTTCAAATTTGACAACCGTTCTATTAAAGTAAGTTTAAAAGTAACATTTGTTCAGTCAAATCAGTTGTAAAAATTTGTATTGTATTGTAAAGAGAAATATTGACTCAATTTAGACTCTTTTTTTTAGCAAACCAAATAAATCCAGGTTTGAGTAAAAATCATAAAGTTCTTTTAAGTGCTCGTTGTTTTAATTGACATAAATTTAGAAAACAATTACTAATATTTTATGTTTTTTTTTGTGAGTGTAACGAGTATCGGAAACTGATGTAGGTTCTACAGCTCTCCTTTTTAAGCTAAAGAGAGCCAATATACCGCGACGATATACAGATAATCTCTATATGAATTCAAAGAGCGAATGGTTGAGTAATTTTCATGTCATTTTCATGGTCTAGTCGAATATCATATTTTTACTTATCTGAAATAAGTAACTTTAAAAATCATTTATTTCAAAAAGTAGCATTTATTTTCTATGATAACAATGTTATACTGCGGGGCACTTATTAAAGAAATAATATTAATGTGTGTATTGTGTTTTATGTCAAGCTATATTATAGCAAACAAGACAAGCCAAATATTGTTATATCTCTACTACAAGTACTTTAGGAAGGACTACTACAAGGACTAGAATTGTAGTCTCTACTACACTAAACTAATACCTGATTTTGCGACATGGATAGAATGTCAACACGCGGAAACAAAATTCTATATGACGCAATTCTTTAACGGTCACGGGCTCTTCAGCGCGTATCTGTATCGTATGGGGCTTGTCGAAAAGCCATACTGCTCATACTGCTTAGACGAATCGGGTGATGCGGAACATACGTTTTTTCAATGCCATATATGGTCGAATGAGAGAAAAAAGGCCTGGGACGCACTTGTGAACACTTGCGAACCCAAGCAGCGTCTTTAACTTGATGGTTGAACCAAGAATAAATTTGGCTGCAATGATGAACTACACTGAAAGTGTGTTAGAAGCAAAGAATGCTGATGCGTTGATGACGGTGACAAGACGGAGCACTTAAATGGGTAGCTAGGGCCAGTCTGAAGTAATCCACAAGCAGTTTCTGGTCTGGTCCCTTTCTATTCAGAAAGGTAGAAAAGAGGAAGTTTTTGAGTGGGTAAAAATCCCACACTACCAACCTTCATCTTCAATAGGTGGCGTCTCAATATTGTTCCTCCTCGAACGAAAAAAAAAAAGGCTCTACTACCAAGGGCTGGAAAGAGGCCATTTGGTATGAAATCACATGGAACAGAATCAATTGCAAGTTTTTGTATATTAACTAAATTTTTCATTCACATCTCACAGTAAAACGACAGATAACTTGATTAGAGAAGAGGCATCAACACTGTTTGTAAGACCCAATCTATTTTAGCGGAATAGATCACTCCACCATGTACATCTCAGGTAACTTGAACGGCTCAAGCAAGCAAAGAAAAAGTTTATCGATTGCGCAGTAGCAAATAGATCATTGCTGTCTGTAGTATCTAACATTATAAGCTTAAATGACACACAAGGAAGTAAAGGGAGGTACGTAAATACAAAATTTTCACATAATCTAGGACATGTCTCATAAGTTTATGAAGTTGTATGATTCAATTATTTATAAATCGGGATATCTATTACTCTGTTGTATCTATCCAGAAATTACTTACTGTATTGTAATTTTTTAAACACTTAGAATTTTACTATTTAAATAGGTGTTACGAACGCAATAAACTTGAATCACTCTGTATAAAATATAATCATACATCTTATGAATATGACAACATGAAGAAGTATATGAAGAGAATAAATTTATAAAAAAAAATTTAACTTTGTAACAACGATGTTGTAGTGAAAAAAAAAACATAGATGAAGAATAGTACATTCGTTAAAAACTTACGTCGCTTGACATTTTAAACGTTGATTTATATGATTTATGTTATTCATAATTTATGTCTAAAAATCAAGTGTTATATTTACAATAACAAAAAATTACGTCAACTATTACGATTATTGTTATTCATAAAGAATAAAAATAAAAATTTTTTTGAATTAATTAAAAAGTTATTGCTAGAATATAACCGTTCGTTTATCCAATAAAAGAAAATAAAAATAAAACTTACCGCATTCTAGAAATGAACGAAGGTGTAAATTCTAGAGACGTCCATACCCCTAAATCAGAGTATTTGATCTCTTCCCAACCTGAGTATTTAATTAATGAACAGGCGGGCGATGGTGAATCTGGAAAAGGGAGAATAGAAAATTAATACTGGAATACACAGAATTATTAATTAACATATTACAAAGAAAACGGAAACTCAGGTAAGAGTGTGCAAATGTTCGAATTTTTTAATCCGCTCAAATCAGGAATTTACCAAGAAAATCGCTTTGAGTGAAAAGTTTTTTTAAGTATTTATAGCGACTAGCTTGCAATTGATAGTGACTGATTTGTAATCAAAATATTTATGCTTTTAAAAAATTGAGGTCAATTGAAATTTTTAATTGCACCGATGTCAAAACGTCTCTTTCTAAAAAAATATCAGTAAAAAATGTATGAGTAGACCTTGAAGCATTTGAGTAGATCTGGAAAGTCATTAAAAATCATTTTACGTAGCCTGAGCTAACATAACACTCTAGATAAAAAGTAAATAGGGAACCTAATTTGGAGAATAATTTTTTTTAGTACTCCACTGTTTAAAATTTATTATTATTTTGTTTTCATATTTTTATTATTCAAAAAATAATAATTTATATAATTGGTTTATGCGAGTTGAGAATTTACATAATTTCAACAAACATTTACTTAGATCGGATATGACTTGCGTATATCCAAGCTTACTTCGATATTTCCGCACATATTTCAAATGAGTTACAAAAAGTACTTGTCTCAAGACAGTTACTAAAATCAGTTGGCTCAGTACAGTTACTAAAAGTAGTTGTCTCACATGAATTAATCAGATGGTATTTTGAATTTTTATTTCTTCAATTTACAAATTGAATATTTATTATGGATTGTGCTGAAGTGTCGAATAGGCGAATTAATGGTTTCTATCTGATTGTATCTAAGTATATTTTTTTTGTATAATTTATTTAATTCACCATTCCGAAACTTGTGGTTTTTCAAACTTGTCACATTTCAATACACATTCTATACACATTTTGGTTGTACAAGTTATAAAAAAAATTACATGAATATGTACTAGATTGAACTGTAGTAAAAAGAAATATCGTATATAAAAAAAAAACGACACTACAGTAAAAAAAAATGTTCAAATATGTCTGATTTGCAAAAATATAAATATACACTACAAATTTAATTCAGATACATAGTTGTATATAAAGGGGACTTTACGCTTCTGTAAAGAAAAACTACAAGGCCAAAAATACCAAGCGTATACAAAACAATATAGTTATAAATTAAAAAAGTCATTGCATATTCACATAAAATACATAAATTGTACAGCCAAAATGTGTATAGAATGTGTATTGAAATGTGACAAGTTTGAAAAACCACAAGTTTCGGAATGGTGAATTAAATAAATTATACAAAAAAAATATACTTAGATACAATCAGATAGAAACCATTAATTCGCCTATTCGACACTTCAGCACAATCCATAATAAATATTCAATTTGTAAATGGAAGAAATAAAAATTCAAAATACCATCTGATTAATTCATGTGAGACAACTACTTTTAGTAACTGTACTGAGCCAACTAATTTTAGTAACTGTCTTGAGACAAGTACTTTTTGTAACTCATTTGAAATATGTGCGGAAATATCGAAGTAAGCTTGGATATACGCAAGTCATATCCGATCTAAGTAAATGTTTGTTGAAATTATGTAAATTCTCAACTCGCATAAACCAATAATTATATAAATTATTATTTTTTGAATAATAAAAATATGAAAACAAAATAATAATAAATTTTAAACAGTGGAGTACTAAAAAAAATTATTCTCCACTCCAGGGGGCCAAAAAAATTAGCGACATGCTAATTGAAAAATATTAAAGCAAGAATGACACGAATAGATGAATGAAAAATCTTACAAATGTGGATTAGACGTGAAGATTTAAATACATTTAGATGTTTAATTAGGATGCAGTAACGTTACCATTCCCTTGATATCCTCTGAGATAGTATGGCCGAATGTTGTATATCGACATGCCGAAGGTTTTCTTATTAGATTTTGGAGCTTTTAGCCTAACTGAAGTTGGTGTAGTGAACTTTATTATCTTGTACGGTCCATTGAATTTTGAAGCGAATTTAGGTGCGATATTCTTGTTCATATTCGGGGCCAAGTTTTTTACCATGACCAATTGACCCACTTTATATTTAGACAGCGTTGGTTTATTTAAAGTTTGGTTGACTCGTTGTTGGTGAGCAATCTTTAACGCATCTTGTATATGTCCTTGTGATGGTTTACCAGAACTCGTGATTAACTCAGTTAATTCGTTTATAATCACAAACGGCGTCATTAACTTTCTACCAAAATAAACTTCAGCTGGTGTTGAGTCGATTGTACTTTTGTAGGAGTTGTTGTAATTGAAAATTACAAAACTCAAAAATTTTGACCAATTTTTATGTTCTACAGAATATTCTTTGAGAATGCATCCTAAATTATATTTTATTTGTCGATTGAGGCACTCGCTCTTGTTCGAAGATGGTGTATAGCTCGAACAGTAGGCAGCTCTAATACCATTATTAAATAAGAAGGTTTTCTACTTGATCGACGCAAAGGCTGGTCCGTTGTCGGCTACAACAACCGTCGGATATCCGTTTTGCAGGAAAATCTTCTGTATCAGTGAAATGACAACGTTACTGGTCTGCCTTTTACATGGAAAGGCGAAAGCAAATTTTGAAAATCCATCTACAATAGAAAAAATATATTTAAAACCTTCACTTGATCTAATAATAGGACCGATAAAGTCGACGTACAAAGTATGTAGGGTATACTCCGGCACGGAACTACTCAACTGAACCTTATCGTTACGTGTATATGGCCTTATAGCCTGGCACACTTTACAGGTTCTGACATAGTCCCTTACTTTTGCATAGAGGTTTTTGTAGTAAAAAATTTTACTAATTTCACGGAATGTTTTAATTACTGAATTATGCGCAGCATATTTAGAATCATGATAATATCGAAGAACATAGTCGAGTAAATTATCAGGTAAAAATATACGTTTTAGTCGATTCTTTCCGACGAACTTATATATTAACCCATCCTTTATGCAAAAATTAGGGACATTCATCTGAGCCTTAAGGTTCTGATAAATGATTTTACATTCGGGAGAGTTACGTTGCTCGCTTTTAATAGAAAGGTAATCAAAATTTGTATTAGCTAAAACGTTAATAAAGTTCAGTTGCGCATTGTTCCTGATTTCTTCATTCACCGATTCTAAGTCAGTTTGATCCAAAGTATTGGTTATCTTTTTTAAAAGGTTTGCATGACCTGGATCATTGCTATGCAACTCTTTAACTTTAATGAAATTTTTGCCTGAATCTTGATTTGAATCAGAAAATTTGTTCACTATTAAATGGTCAGTTTCGTATAACCTAGATAGAAAATCGGCCATATTGTTCAATTTGCCCTTAATATGTTCCGGGGTTAAGTCATATCTCGAAATTTTAAGGATCCACCTAGATAATTTATTAAATTTATTGGGGGTATTAAAAATCCACAATAACGACCTGCAGTCAGTCTGTAGAGTAAACTTGCGGTCGGTTAAAAAATCTTTAAATTTATCTAGGGCCGTTACTACTGCGAGAAGTTCTAATTCATGACTGTTATATTTTAATTCGGCTGGATTCAATTTTCGAGAACAGTACATAATGGGGTGCAAACCGTCATCATACTTTTGAAGTAATACCGCGCCCAGACCAGTAGCTGATCCGTCAGTTTGTAGCACAAAAGGTTTGTCAAAATTAGGATGTTTTAAGACAGGCGCACTTACTAAAGATTTTTTTAAAGTAGAGATTGCATCAAGATGAACCTTAGTAATTTTGAACCTAACACCTTTCTTTTTTAAATCGTTTAACGAAGCTACAATCTGACTGAACATGGGAATATAGCGGGAGTAAAAAGCCGCAGCCCCAACTAGACGCATAACTTCTTTGACGTTTTTTGGAGTTGGCATGTCATTGATTGCTTGCACCTTAATAGGGTCTATAAAGCGTCCCTCAGCGGATATTACGCTACCCAACAAACGTACCCTCGACATACAAAATCGAGCCTTAGAAGGATTAATAGTGATACCGATAGACTTTATTTTAGTGAACAAGAGATTCAGGTGATTTAAATGTGATTCAATGTCGGGCGAATGTACAATTAAATCGTCATAATAAATAAGAAGAAATTTATGACGAAATTCTGCGAGACTGGAATTTAAAAAACGAGCTAATGATTGACTAGCCACCTTTAGCCCGAAAGGCATGGTATTGTACTCAAACAGACCATATTGTGTGACGATCGCGGTGACATGTTTCGAGTCATCTGATAATTTTATCTGATGAAAACTGGATTTCATGTCGAGGAGTGTAAACACTTTCGAATTACCTAAGCTAGCGAAAATATGAGCCATACTGGCTGAACTCATCGGATCAAACTCTATATGTTTGTTAACAAACCTATAGTCAGCGACTAACCGATAAGAGTCGTCTTTCTTTTTAACAAAGAAGACGGGTGAGCTATAATTAGAGTTCGAAGGAGAAAGTACCCCTTGTGTAACAAGCTCTTGAACATGCTCGTCCAAAAGTTTGGCTTTATCGGGTGCCAGATAGTAAGGAGCTTTACAAACCGGAATGTTATCGATTAACTTAATTTTATATTCAAAACCCTTGGCAAGACCAGGAATGTCAGAAAAAATCGATTTAAATTTTTGAAGAAGTGTTTGCAACACTTTGGTTTGTTTGCTATTAAGATTTACTTTCGCTTCGACAATGGTATTAATAATTCGATTATTGTTACAAAAACCCGAAAACGGTATTTCAACATTAGGATGAAAATAAAATTTGATCGTCGACTTAAAGAAGTCCAAAATGATGTTGCAATCTTTAAGTGTGGCAACACCTAAAATTACCTCAAACGGTAATGAATCTACTATAAAAAAAGTTTGAGTCCATGAAAAATTAGCCAATTTAAAATGAAGTTTCGCAGTTAAATTACATTTTAAAAAATTATTTCCCGGCAAAGAAATAGTTTTATCAATTGATTCGGTGACGATGTTTCTATTGTTAGATTTTAACTTATTAAAAGTCGCAGTTTTAATAGCATTAACAGTAGCACCGGAATCAAAAAGTGTTAATAGAGGATAACCTTGAATGAAAATGGTTTGTAGAGGTAAAATAGTATAATTTAAAATAACATCATTAATAAGAAACTTGGGGTCTATTGCGAGTTTTTTGGAACCGTAGTACTAACATTTATATTATCCTTCTTTCTTTTAAAACAATATTTAAAATTGTGATTAGTACCTTTACAGAAGGTACAAAAAAGTTTAGAGTCATTATGCGTATTTTGAATTGAAGTAACGTTTACACTGACGGGTGTTGTAGTTATTCGCGCTTGAATTTCCTCAATTTTAGTGATTAGTTGATACAAATCTTTATAAGTATCGGGAATTTGATATAAACCAAGAATAGATAGTACAGAATTATTGGCATGAGCAAAAATAATTTGTATGATTTCGGATTCAGATGAATCATTAAGTAGGATGTTCGCGAATTTTATTATTGAAGGAACAAATGTCGAAAATTTTTCAGTGTCAAGTTGATTTCGCCGGACCAATCTATCAATTAATATCTGTTTAGTCAAAGGTGGAATATAAACTTGTAATAAATTATGTTTAATATTTTGCCAAGACAAAGAGTCAGCCAAACAAGTAGACCAAAATGTTTGTGCGTTCGAAGCACACCTATTGATTAAAGATTTCAAAAGAACGTCTATAGATAAAAAATTAATATCAACTAAATGTTGAGTATCGACAATAAACTGTATAATATTTTCTGGAACCGAAATGTCCAGAATAGTGATTTTATTTATAAAGGAATCTATACTCGGTTTTGCAAAAAAACTAAAATTTGAAGTTAATTGATTTGAACTAGTGTTATTATTTGATAGAGTAGTTGTTATTGTTGCCAAGGCATCGGTAATGCTACTAATCTGCTTGCTTTGCTGTTGTATTTGTTGCTGTACATCCGAAACGTGCAGCACTGACGCATGGAACTGTTGAGCTGTAGTCTGCATCTGCGTAGTTATAGCCGCTAAGTTAACCGCTGATACTTGATGAGGCGTGATGAATAAGTCATCTGGTGAAGCTGGAGGATCGTCATCTCCTGGGGTACCTGGTGTATTCGTTGTTCTCGGCATAATGAAAATTTAAACCACAAACAAAATAGAAGAAAGAGAAAAAAATTAGCACTAAGTTAAATATAATTATAGAATTAAAGAGAATGTAAAAGATATAAATGTATAAATATAAAGAAAAAATTATAATCATTTCAACTTTCAAAAAGAATTTCAG